>JAEIFV010000029.1:600000-1093359 GCA_018904265.1 Lordiphosa collinella | reverse complement strand
TCAACAACCAAATGTACTTTACATTTTAGCACACTAACTGGTCTTTTCCTAAATCTTCAGTCCAGCTCATCATATACCATTACCTACCTAAAGAGCCCTAATAACCACAACCGCTGTCAAAATAAACCACAAAAATTGTGCTAATTATTAGCAAAAAATTGGCTCAGACAATAAAGAACAGCAGGCCAGGTCTTTGACAAAAAAAAAAAAACCAAAACAATGTAAAAAATTAGCCCAAACACAAAACAGAATGCTGGTCTAGATCCAGAATTTGCTCAGCAGGTCGGGCACAATGCGGCTGGCCGCAAAGAAGTGCGACAATTTTGCGCGTGGACTGCACTCATAAAAAATAATTAGAACAAAAAATAGGAACATCTCGTTCACTTATGCAGTTGCAGCAGGCATATCTAAATTTTAGCTGACCTGCAGAATTCGCGTTAAAAATAAATATGATTTTTTCTTGGTGGGTTCCTTTTTTGTCACGTGCTGCGTCCCTTTGCCCAGGCAAAAGTCCTTGGCACATTTTGCCAAATTATGCAAAATTATGTCATGTTGTGAGGCGGCTGCGCAGTTCCGCTAAAAATGAAACCAGATCAGAACATTGAGAGCACAAACAAAAAAAAAGAAGAAATTTATGATCCTCTCATAAAAATATTTTGCCCACTTACGTAAGAATTTTGAAGATCAGATCCGCTTTTTGTGTTACCTTGAGAATTTACGTCAAATAGTTTTTTTTTTATTGTTTGGTTTTATTTGTGCTCATTAGGATTTTGTCTTCTCTTTTTTTTTCATTTGCACAGACCAAGGACACTCGCAGTCGTCCTGCTGTAATTAAAAGTTTTTAATAATCACACAAAACAGAGTCTCATTAATTATTGAGAGGACGGCTTGTGCTTTTTTCCACTCGCTAAATCGTTTTGCACAGAAACAACATTATCAGGAGTCTTGGCAAAATGCGATTAAGTTGGCAACATTAACAGGTGGTAGAGGGGGGGCACCAACAGGGAACTGGTTGCAATTAATCAAAGCTCTTGGTAGCTGCAGGCCTGGGCAGCAGCCAAAGATGAGATACAGATAGAGCTCAGCAGTTGATAATGGATGTGATGGGGGGGCCAAGCACTAAAAGTGAGATAATACGGCTGTAAATGTATTAAGAAATCATAGTTTCTTGGCTGCCAGCTGTTATTTACGGCTGTAAAATGTAAATGTCCATAAATGTTGTTTCCCAGCTCAGAGTCACCTAGATATTTAAGGGGCAGGAAGACAGAGTCTGCAGTGGGAAGAGCATAAATCCATTATCTTTTGAGAGAAGGGGCCAAGCGGCAAGGGCGCAACGGACCATTGAGCGCCTATCACTAGTGTTTTATTTCTTTATATTGAATTAAGTAATAAGCAGCAGGAATATTAAGACTTTAACATCTTTTCTCACTTTGAAATCAAAACCATTTCGCTTTTGATTTCGGCCAATTGAACCCTTCCCCCTTTTGTTAATTAGCACAGTTTGCTTTTACCAGCTGCTACTAAAGGACCAACTTTCCACACAAACCCAACAATTGTCGCCAATTAACATTGATGTCTTTCTTGCTTGAATACAAAAAAAAAAAAAGAGCAATTCCAATGCCAATTCCAACTGTCTTTCCTTACCTTTCCTTACCCGTTATTAACCACTCCAACTCTCGATTTCTGCGTCTGGTTGTCGCCCCGTTGAAAGGCCACATTAATCAGCCGGACAAATCGTGGTGCAGTTTTTTGCGTGAAACGAGTAGCTCCAATTGATTACGACGAGTATATGTAAATTTTTTGTCAATTCAGTCAGCGATAACGATATAACGATACGTTTTTGCCTCTTCGATTTCAAGGTTTCCAATGAATGCGACTGTTGTTCGACAGTTGATTCATTTATTATTATTGTTTTTAATGGTGGCATGACACACAAGGAGCTAATGACAAGCGACAAGTCAGCGAGTTGTCGGAGGGTAGGGAATTGCGATTTGCTTTGACACGCTTCTGGTCAATGTCAGCTGAGTGCGCTTTTTGTGTGGAAACCCGAGATGGCATCGTGTGCACTTTGACGCCCCAGTTCCAATCGCAATTAAGTTATACAATAAATTCTGGAAATATGCTTCAGCGGCACGTATAGTCAGTCGTACGACTAATCCACCACATCACAAAACACAGACAGTTGGCCTTGAGCAAATCTGTGCTGTTGCTCAGGCCCGAGGAGATTCAAAGGAAATTCTTTCCTTGGTCAAGTGCTAAAAAGGGTTTCACCGCCAAGCCACAGCAGCAGCTGTTTGCAACCCATAATTGAAGCATTTCGTAGGTAATTGGTGGCGATTTTTTATGGCCAACGCATGAATTAACACCAGACACAGTCCCAGAGTCCTCGGCAGATTTGTGTAATTGCAAAGACTGAGCGCACTTTTTAAGCTTTTAATACACATGTCCTAAGCTCTTCGATCTCCGGCAAGCAACTGATTATAAGGTACGATGTGAGGGGGAAACGTGCAATTTACCTTTTGGGTCAAAGAAGAAGCCTGGTTTTATATGTTAATTTTTAGCCGCAACAACCATTTTTTTATGGCTGTTCGTCTTCTGTTGAGGTTTGCAGAAAAGGGAAGCGTTTTGTACCTCATTAGAGCGGCGAAAGCGCGTTTACAAGTGTTAAATTGGCCAAATTATGGGTTGTTAACAGGATATAAAAGTAAAAGTGTCTGGTTGAGTGTGCCTAAAGGATGCCAACAGGGGGGAACAATCCAAAGGGAGGTACCCTCGGTGCATAAGAAAACCAAATAAATGGAGTGTTGATAAAGAAAGGATGCATTAAGAGAGTATGAAGACGAAGTTGTTTCATCTTAAATTGTTTCCTCTGTAATACACCTAAAATGATCGTTCCAATCTTACTTATTTAATAAATGTGAAAGTGTGTATTAGAGAGCTGCACGAGTGATTCCGGCATCGTATGATTACAGTTAAAAAGGAATAATTTTTGTGTACAACGATTACCTTTTTTGTAATCATGCAATCGTTTGTATGATTACGATTATTTCCGATTACTACTCATGGCACAGGTTCGTAGCAATAGACAACGTAGTACAATTTTTGCTGCTGCTTTCAAATCTGCTTCTACGAGCTTGCTTCTTTTGAGACTCTAAAAACTTGAACAAAATGCAAACGCGGTATGAAGATTGAGGACCTGGAACAGGCTGAGATCTGGAGAATCGTTTTTAAAGGTCCAAGGTTCAAACCAAAAACTTTTGCTTAAAAACCCCGAACCTCAAATTTCCGAACCTTAACCATTGATAAATTTTGGTTTGAAACCGCGAGCCGGAGCTGCGGAAAAATTTTTTGGTTTGCAGCAATAGTAATATTCACCTGACTTTATTTTCTTCACTGTGTCCATTGCGGATAAAAATTTGTACAATTTAACAAAAACACACATACGCGACAAGCACCTAACGGAATGGAAAACGAAATGATTTTCGAACTAAATAAAACAAACTAGAAGAGCAAAACACCGATAGCTATGCCTGTATGATTGAAAGTAATATTGCAAAACAATCACACTATGCCGCGATGCCACGAGGCGTTATTTTATTAAAAGTAATCATACTCATACATATGTAATCGGCTCAAACGCTCAGCGAAATTAAAAATGCACATACACGGCGGGAAAACTCAAATGTTCTAAAGACGCAGAAAAAAGACGATTTCAGAAATAAAACTAGAGAGACTCGAACACACAACCCTCTGTCTAATAGACAATAACCTCGTGCACAACACCACATCGCATATACTGAAATTTGTCGTAAAAACCAAACAAGTAAAACAAAACACCGATAGCAAAGACTGAAAAGCTGCTTCATCACTTTGTCAAGCTCGAAATTCTCTTCTTTCTTTAATTTCTTCTGACTGACGGGGTACTGCTTCATTTTGATGGCGTTTTGCTAAAAGAACATAAGATGATACTAATGGAATGACCGCCTACTTCGCCACATGATGAACTGTAATTGAATTGATCTGAAAATTAAGCGCAACTGTTGAGAATTTGCGACTTTTCTATTTTTCTAAGACCTCTGGAAGAAATTATTTTGTAAACCTTCGGGTTGAAATTACTAACCAACCCGCAGAATCTAATGTGTTCCAGTCGTTTTCAAGATTCAAGCACGCAAGTTAACTACGATCTATTTTGAAATATACACTCAGAGAAAAAATTGAGAATTTCGAACTTGGATCAAGAATGGTTGATGTCCGAAATGTTCGATAGGAATGAACATTCTTTACCCAAGAGCAAAATTTTCATCCAAGTATGAATTTTTGATCCCAAATACGAAACATTCTCAACTCAATTAAAACAATTGTTGAATCTAGTGATGAGCGTACTCAAGTCCTTGATTGCTCATTCTTGAATCAAGAGCATTGTGCTGTGGCACAAACCAAAAATGTTCTTTCTTGTATCAAGAGCTCATAAGGTTCAAGACTAAGATCGTTCACTCTTGAATCAAGAGCTCCACAGATTCAAATGCCCATATTCCAATCAAACCACTATTTCAATCAGTGGCTTTTTCCTTTTGTTGTTTTAATTAATTTCATGGAAAATTAATTGTCAAACTATATAGCAAGTTTTGGACGGCTCCAGAAACACAACACCACAAAGCGGCAGTAGTCATTGCCTGTCAACTGTTAGTTCAACAGCCGTCTCTCCATGCCAGCAATGCCATAACTGCTTGGGAATTCCAAGGCAACATGAGAGCAAAAATCAAATGCGTTTCCCCACACACCCCTGTGAAACTGTGAGAGCGGACTCAACGCATATCTCTCAAATGTGCTTGCTCTCCTCTCTCAGTTTCTTTACCTCACTTCCCTCGCCTAAAAACACCAAACTAAGAAAGCGAAATTCTTAAAAAATCAATAACGATTAGATTTTTCAAGAGCGTTCGTACTTAAATTATTCGTTCTGTTTTTTTCTGGGTGTATAGATTTAGATATCAAATTGTGCCTAAATTAAAGCAAAGATGAGAACCAGGATTTTCTGGATTTTCCCTGTTACTGGCAAATAAAATCTGTAAGAACTTCACAAACATTGACTCTTCATTACCTACACAGTCATCCCTTATAGCTCTGAATTTTTTGAACAGGATGTGAAAGCGAAAGTGTCTTTAGGCAGGTGCCAATAAGGCATACCCAAATCGCAACTCAATTCTATTTCTGATATTCTTGTTAGCCTCTCAAGGTTTTGTATTTACTTTAACTCATGGCTTCTGCTTCTACAATACTTGAGGGCTACACACTCGACTGATTTATGCACGAAATGCAAATGCAACTTCAAATGCTAATTGCGGCAACGGTCAAAGACACCCCAAGAGCCCCCAAGTTGGAGCGCAGACAGTTCATCACAATTGCTTTAGCAAATCAACGAGGCGACAACACGCATGCGCAGCACAGTACAGAACCTTCCACTCTGGATACCTTCTCATTCATATGCAAATCTGGCATTTGCTGGTGGTGACCACAAATGAAATGCCAACACGCAGGCAAACTTGCAAAGAGAGCATCGAATTGCAAATTATGGGACGCCGTCTGGCACCAGCGGAGTTGACAAAGTTGCGGCTGAATAAATTCTGCTGTTAGATAGAAGGCGACCCAGGCGAGACCAGCAAAAAAGCGCGTGCCCATGGTCCCAACTTCCGCTGCTAGCTAACGCCAAGTGTTTGCTGTCAAGCGTAGCAGTGAGGTCAGGAGCGGACTGTAGGCATTAGCATAGTTAAAGTTAGGACTGATGGGATGTTATTGAGCTGATCTGTCACTTGTTTTAGATTCAAATAGCTTTAAGACTTACAATACGTTATAATTCTAAAAAAGAGTTTTCTACAATATGTGGCGAATTTTATACCTAAACTATGGTTGATCTGAACGTAAGTACCCTGAACCAACTATTACAAACTTTCCATTCACCTCACAAACTAATAAAATTTAAAAACTCAAAGAAAGCCTCAGAATTGCAGTTGGTTTTAACCGACTAGCCTGGTCCGCTCCTGATCAAAGCTTCATAGAAACTAATGCTGAATGCAGGTCTTGCTCTGACTGGTTTTCCAAGAATCAGTGTTGACTTTGGTGACGAACTCAGCGCTCCATTAGCATAGCACATACGGGTCCCCCCTTTCAGCAAAGACAAACTTCAACTCCAACTTCAACGGATGTGCGCCTTGATTATGTTGTTTGCCTTTGCCCAAGAAGATGCTGCGTTTGAGCTCAGAGTCTCCTTTTTGCGGGCTGCTGCCGTGCATGACATTAATCACTTTTCTGTTTAAATTTTTCGAGCAAACAGCGCACGACTGACGCCAGAGGCCGTCTGGAAAAGAAATTCAGAAAATACGGTGGCTATCAAAATAGTTTTGTACACGTTCCAGCCCACCCAAATGGACAATGGTTTTCAAAAAAGAAGAGAGAGAAAGAGAGAAGGAATGGGAATGTGTTTGTGCAATCACGATCACGCGCTTGGCTACCTCTTTGTCCTCATGCCGTGCCTTAGGCAAATGTTTATTCAAGACGCAGCCGATGCCTGGGAGAGATGAAGCTACCCAATTCCATGGCAATCCTAAGCAGTCAAAAGGATTTGTCGTCGTCGACGGCGTTAATGTGCTCGCAAACAAGCGTGATGTGGCAATTGTCTGGGGAGCGAGTCTTAGTCCTAGACTGCTGCTGTATTTGCTAAGTAGCCCAGGGGCAATAGATCCCTAGACGAGGTGTAGATCCATTAGAGCAAGTGTCTCGTTTCTGTGTGGCCTGCACATTGATTTAAACAGAAGTCGGCAAAACATTAGAAAAAACAATTGTGGGAGTGGCTCGACATTGACGCTGCACCTTTTTACCAGCGAAACGAAAATGTTAGAAAGAATTGTGGTCGGTAATTGATTCAAGTCTCAAGAAATACTTTCGAATAAGGAATAAAAATGCAAGAGCTCCCGAAAAATCCCCTAGTTTCTATAAAGTTTTTTACTTACGAGAATGCTGTTCAAAATAGTACTGTAATGAGAAGAGTTCTTGGTGTATGTTAGAATCAACCCTATACAAAATTATTTAAAATTGATATAGTTAGAAATACTTTTTCCATTCATGCTTGCTTTTGAAGTTTTAATTTACTTTTATAATTTTGAGAACCGCGGGATCTATTAAAATTTTAGGATCAACGGGATGAACTTATAAATTTCCGGACTACATGGAGTAAGACAATGTAAAAATTTTGAAAGAGGGAGATCGGAACCGAATATCTTGGTCCAAGGCCTTTCTTTGTTTTTATACTTTTACACAGACGCAAAAATGCTCTGATATTTTAGAATTTTCACCATCGATTTAGCTTTAAGTAAAAGATTCGTAAACCTTAAGTGTGTACGCATAAATTTGAAAATGAAATTAGTTAAGATTTTGTTTTAATTAAAAATGTTACAAGCCACCCTAAGTTTAATATATTTTGGTTTAAATACAGATCAGAACTATTTTATAATTGGTTTTGACAAACTACGAAATTGATAAATGCGTACAAATTTTAACTTACTCTGGGGGGACTCGAACTCGGGTTCGACTCTGTACTAATCACGACTGGAATGCCGTCTCAACCAGTTGCGCCATAGTTCACGCTGGTTGCTAAGCGATTGGAATCTACAATCTACGTAAATGAATTTACAAATTTAGCAAAAGTCTTTGTAATTCTTAAGTTGGAACTCCCACCATTGGGAATATAAATTTGGTAACTAAAAATTTGCATTTAAATATGTTATAGCCAACTCAAAGGGATTTTAAACAGGGATGCAAACCGATCGAAAATAAGGACTAGTTGGTTTCAGTGGTTCGCACAATTTTTGAACCACCGGTTCGGTTTATTATATGGTTTTTAAAGCCAAATGAACCGGGGTTTCGGTTCGGTTTAGTGGTTCAGTCTTAATTTATTATACATTAACATGTAATTAACATTAAATCCCGATCTTTCCTCAAACCTGAGCGGATAAGAATTTTTACGAACTTTTGAAGGTGCCAAAGTTCCAAAAAATAATATTCTTGGATCGGCCGAAATTCTGTTAAATCTTAAACCTTTAGTCCCGTCTTTAAGTATAACGACCCATAATTCCTCCGAATCTCAACTCCTGCAGCCTATACTTAAAAATAAGGTAGCGAACTTAGCTTGAATCTGTTCAGAAAGTTATATTCTCCGAACTTTCGAAGGAGACGTAGTCCGAAAAGTGTCCAAAATAGCATTTCTGTTCAAGGGTCATCAAAATTATCGCCGAGTCTCAAGCCTTAAATTCAGGCTTAAGCCTGCGCGGAACAGTATTTTTCCAAAATTTCAAAGTTAAAGCTATCCGAAAAAGTTTCCAAAAATCTTTTATGTTCTTGGATCGTCCTTTATTTCACCATATCTGAATTCCAAAAGCACTTCCTGGAATATATTGCCCGACTTACGCTTAAGGCCCTCTTCTGGTCTAGAACATTTGTTTCGATTTTTTTTTTAATTTTCTCATACTCTGTACCAGAGGTTTACAGAGTATATTAAGTTTGTGCAAAAGTATGTAACAAGTAGAAGAAAGCATCTCCGACCCTATAAAGTAGGACAGCCGAGTCTGTCCGTATGAACAAACAGATCTCAGAGATGGTAAGAGATAGAGGTTTTACATGTATGGGACATATGCTTCTTATACTTGCAGGCAGATCAAGTTAATTTCCAATTTTTCTACGCCCCCTTCCGCCCCCGCAAATTGGAAAAAACGTCATATCTCCCACAGTTTTATAGATAGAAGGTTCGTTTCTTCTGGACACATTTAGTAATTAGGATTAATAATCGATCCACCAAAGGAATGGTAGAGATCGGATGAACGGTTGTCGAGTTATAAGGAAAACAAACAATTATGGGCAGCACCGGTCACAACGGTGATGGGCAGCACTTCACAGGTACAGTATGTTATAGTCGGGCTTGACCGACTTTCTTTCTTATTTTAGCTTAGATATTTAAAAATATAGTCCCATAAAATTTTTCCGAAATTCGGATTACTTTCGGAGATTTAGCCATTTTCGTGACCCAAGGTGACCAAAATTTCCTAGCAACTGCAAACTTTAAGGGGGGAAACCAGTTTAGATGATTCAAAAAATGGATTTTTTTTATTGCATAAATTGTTAGTACAACTATTCAAGAATATGTTGCTTAAGTTTCAAAACGAAATTCCAATTAGTTCCGATGATATGAGCACTAAGGTAAACACCGGTCGCTTCAGTACCGGTCGAAGAGCACGGTTTCAAATGCGTTTTTCTCGAAACCACTTTTTTCAACTAGCGGGAATCCTAGCTCGAAAAGTTATTAACGAATCGATCTGAAAATTTATGTGAATATTCTTTATTCAAGTCCGAAGAACATGAACCAAACTCTGGAATAATACTATTACGTAAAACATATTTTTTTATGTAAGAAAGGTGAAAAAAATGATATAAAAACATGATATTTTGTTTAAACACCTCCAAAACATTAAATTTTCAACTCTTTTGGTCAGAGTTAGGTTCATATTCTTAAAAAATATGTTATTAACGAAAGAAAAAAATTATTGATGATTTCAGATCAAAACTGCGAACTCCAGGTGTCCCGCCAGCAGTCAACTCTGATGGCGATCGTCAATGGACACCAGCGTCTAACTCCACCACTTCCAGCGGAAATGACATCCAAAAATTTAAAAGTGTAGTTCAAAATAGGAATAAACTCCCCTTCAAGTCTAATCGATTTCTAATTATTCTTAGTAAAATCTCAGTAAAATCGAATATGCACTCTGAGTAAATTGGGTTTTGTGCAAATTTAAGCCAGAATGAAGGATCTCCGACCCAACGAAGTACATAAGTAAATTTTTGATTAGAATCAACAGACGAGTCGATATAGCCCTGTCCATCTGGCTTTCCGCCTGTCGATATAAGAATTGGTAAAGATCGTTTGAACTATTGTCAAGTTATACGTAAGACAAGCAATTACGCTAGGTAGCAACGACTGCAAAGGCGATGGGTAGCACTCCACACACATTTTACACTTTGTGTGTCGTCAAATCTTAAAATTTTATTCGGTACAGTTGGGCTTGACCAACTTTCTTACTTGTTTTAATTGGAGTTTTTGATATCGTTAACATTTCGCTCGTAGATTCATCCTTGGATTATGTCAGCAAAGTATGGTTAGCAAAAGAGTGCCTGGAGTATCCAAGAACTAAGCTACCAGAAGAGTCCGAGATTTGTTTACAGATTAAATTGCAGCAACTCAAACTCTGCGATGTACTAAAGTTTATGAAAATTGTTTAATGATGTAAAAGCTACATAGATCCCAATGTCTCCTCCAAATTCCGATTTTCTTGAATTCTTTTCCACTGACTACGTTTCCTTTTGGCACACATACTGCCCCATATTTGGTCACGTTTCCCTACTAGCACATTATTGGCTTCTCAGTACATAAAAATGTGTTCCCAGAAACCCGCTTGGGGGCTGACGTCAAACATGAGCGTATGTATTAACGTAGCCCGTTCGCTAATTTGGCTGTCAGTGCGCGCCCATTGATTAACAGAAAATAGCGTGTGTGTGAATTGGGGAAAAATTTCGCTCAATGAATATGTGTGTGAGTATGAGCGGCGCACTCACGCACACAATAGATGGCCAGACGTAAGATACTTTTTTTTTTTAACTAAACATTTTCCAGTCACATGAGCCGAAGGCGGGCCAACTCATTAAACGGAAACGTGCGTCAGCCTACCCGGTGGACGCGTGGCCCAGAGAGCCGAGCTGGGCAGACCTTGCTGACGTTGACATTTAAACAATCAGCCTCCATAAATGTTTATGCACAAATTGTTGGCGCATCGCTCAAAATATATTACACTAATTGCACTTACGCACGAAATGGCGTTTAACCTTCGCACAGGATTATCAGCGAGGCAGGTTTCGAGTGAAGCCATTCCCAATCCGCCAGCTTAACAGTAGTTAAGCGATCGTTTAAAAGCCCAGCTTTAGTTAATTTTTTTTTTTATTTTGTGGGCCGACAATTGGCAATTTTTCAATACGAGCGGCGACCAGCGCTTAAAATGCGATCAGCGCGGCCAGATAATGTCGGTCTCGATATGGCACTCTGCACTTGAGGGGGCACCTGTATGGGCCAGATGAATTGTCAGAGAATGTGGAAGGCGGATGAGGGCAGCAACGTCAAGGTTGGGTAGTCCAACAAGTCGTTGGCTTCAAGCGGACACAACACGCGACAATGAATTTCGCATATGTCACAAGGCGACTGAGAGCAGCACAACAACAACCACAACGGCAACAGCATCCCATGTAAACAGACAGACAGACAACAACAACAACAGCAGCAGCAGCAGCTGAAAGGCTGGGAACAATCACTTTTATTTGGGGATTGTCACGCTACCGGTGAACTTGTGGGGTATTTGGATAATTAAAAGCTCTATTGAAAACTGATTTGTTAAAATTTTTATTGAAAGACTTCCAATTAAAGTACTCTCAGCATATCTCAACAGCGACTCTAAACAAGAAAGTTTACCAACAGATAAATTGAAGTACAAAACCCAGCCAAAAATTCCCTACCACAGCTTTATCTTTCACAAAAAAACCTTTAACCGATCTGCACAACTTGCAACACAACCCTTTCCATTGTACACAGTGTGGGTGGCGTGCTTTAACTTAGTTTTCTTCTCTAATTCAACAATTAACACTTATGTAACTTGCATATGAAAATTGTACATTTTCTAATTATTTACTTCATTTAACATAAACAAACACAACCACACACTCAAGTGAATTAACCAAATTTTGCACGATAAAGTTTTGAAAATATGTTGGGCAAAGGTTTCCATTACAGGTCAAAACTATTAGAAGAAAGAACTTCCATGGGGAAATTTCAGCTCAGTAAAATGTGGAGTGTCTCATCCACATGAAATTATACTTACTTAAAACGAATAATTCAGAATTTTTTTCTTAAGAATAACAGAATCTACCACATACGGGCATTTCCTGCGTTACGTACGTTACTTTGGTATGCATATTTTTGCTCATTACTGGCGATTTAAGCAATATGTCATTCATCTAAACATAGTGGTACAAATCGCTTGAAAAGTACTTTCAAAATGTGGATGAAAATATTGACCAATTTGCTTTCACAAAGAAATAATGGTTGATTTAAGTGCCGTTCGTTCGGAACTCAAATGCACCGAAAATCAAATGCTGGGCAAATTTTAAGCCTAAAATGAATTGTTTGATCCCGGCAACGGGATTAAAATTTTAGGTACTAGTAGGCTTAATATTGATCCTAATCGGTATTGTCTCCCCGTCAATTTATAAAATGATTTTGACGGTGCTGAAAGCATCCGAGGTGTGGTGCAGTTGGCTGAGCGGCGGTGTCAGTGAGTGCGTTTTTCGAGGTCCCGAGTTCGAGTCCCAGTCAGGGTAATTAAAAATAGATTTTAAAAATAAAAATTTTTCAATTTATCACAGCATAAGGAAGGAGAAGAGGGGTGGGGTGGGTGGTATAGTGGTGGATCAATATTTTGGTTTAGTGTGGGAAGTTCATTTTAAATCGACATACATTTTCATTTTTTTCAGCGATAATTGCAGTATATTTAAGGAAATGGTGGAGGCATAAAACATAGAGGAATATTTAACGATTCTAAAACCGTTTTGGTGGGCACAATTGAGTAAGTCGTTAGTCCACATTACGTTACAATTTGCACCTCAACTATAAATCAAGTTCTCACAAGAACAAGTTTTTCGATCGATCGTTCCTATGGCAGCTATATACTATAGTCATCCGATTTTGACCAAACTTTGTAGAATCGAAGACTAGTTTTCAGACTCTACTTCTCTGTGACAGCTTTACTCAATATATAGATACCCGACTTCGACCAAACTTAGTGGAATTATGGGAAGGCATTGCAAACTAAGAAATACGAAGTTTGGAGGCGTTTTCATTGAAAAGAAAAAAGTTGTTCTAACCAGGGATGCAATCCGGTTCTGAACCGAACCGAACCACTTATTCCAGCTGATTAACCGGACCGCAAACCAAACCGGCTTCCTTTCACAAATGCTGAGCCGAACCGAAAACCACAAAGGAAAACGGTTTGGTTCGGTTCAGTTCTCTGACGAGTCTTAAGACGTGAATCGCTTTCGGTAATTGCCTAGAACAGGGTCCTGTGCTTAAAAACATAAAAAAGCCTTCGATGGACCGCGAATTATGAAGAATTATCATAATCGCCTGTGAGGCAATCTAGACTTACCTCCGAGAATTTGCCATAATTGTACGTAACTACTTCTCAGGATTCCGATGAACAGTCGGTTACTTGAATTTGAATCTTGGATGAGTGCCTCTTGGGGGCACCAATATAAAAAAATCGTACCCAAAACTCTACCTCAAGGTGGTGTGGAAAAGAGATTTAAAATATCTATCCACAATCCGCTCAAACAATAAGCATTAAAAATCTTTTGGGGGATGTGCTATTGGTCTGTTTTATGAACCTCAAAATGCTTTTGCAGCTGAACTCTAGGGGTAAGTCCTTCAAAAATTGAAATTTTTTAACGAAAAGCACATGCATAAATTTGGTGCAAAAACAGCAAATTTAAAAATTCATTTAAAAAGAGACCATGGAAGTCCGCCGCAAATTTTTTGCTAGATAACTCTTCATAATTCGCTGTTCATTGATGGAATTACTATGGAATTTTTTGAGCACAGTTCCCTGTTCTAGACAATTACCTCGCTTTCATCTGGACAATGATACTTATTAATTTGGAAATTTTAATCGTTTCCCTAAGATAATCAAACAATAATAACTTTTCTCGTATTCTAAATATAAAAATACATATCAATGAAAAGTCGGCAGCCGGCTTGTTTTCTTCTATTTACGAGCACGTTATGCTGGTGGGTATTCTTTTGTATGCATTTCCTTTTCTAATATTTTTTGACCTTTTTTAAACGTTTTTTTCAGCCTTTTTACATATCATTGCAACATTCTCTTCGAATGTCAAAGCCGCAAGCAAGTCAAAGTAGCTCACAACACCCCATATATCACTTTATATATCCGTTACTCTTAAAAAACAAGGGTAAACTTAATTCGTGCAAATATATGTAAAAGGCAGAAGGAAGCATCTCCGAGCCTATAAAGTGAATTTCAAATTTCGGCCACGCCCCATGATGTTGGATTCTGACATTATTTCAGGCTGAATAACAATCTGCGCACTCAGAAAAAAGACGAATTTCAGCCTAAAAATGATATATTCGGCTATAATTTCCAACCTGAGGTGTTTCTCCCAAATTTTGGGAAAAAAATATAAATAATATGGAAGACTTTTATAAAGTATTATGCAAGGTTTTCTTATGCATAGGGCATCCAACTTTAAAAATTAGAAAAAGAGTTAGATTTTTACTTCTTTAATCTAGAAAGAAAGTTGTTCTTAAAAGCAAACCAAAATTTGACTGATTTTTGAGCATCAATCAGCGGGTTATATGCGGATTGTAGACAACTTTTTGAATTGGGAATGATATTAACAAGCATTGATAATCTTTTCCCATCTTATATAGACTCTTATCCATCCACCTGTTTTGGTTCATTTTAATCACTTTAAAAGGGCACAAAATATGTAAAATTTTAGCATTGTCTGGGAATCGAACTAAGGTCCCTTTCCACAGAATGTGAAAGGAATGTCGTTTCATCATATTGCACCATCGCACACGTTTGCCGTCAAACTTCTAAGATGCTACTTGTATTTATCTGTGGTAGTTAAGTTAAATTAGAAAAGATAATCTCAAAACAGTAGAAAAAGACTCTTTCGACAGCTTATGTAGACTGGATTTGCCTTCAATAAATGCCTTTCTATAAATATTTTTAGAGCGAAGGTATTTTACGGACGTTTGCTATATAAGCAGGTATGTGAGAGGGTGCGAAAGAGGGGGAGAAACGGTGACTAAAACAATGACGAAACAGTTACCAAAGAGTGACCAAAGAGTGACCAAAACTTTGACCGAAACAGTGACCAAAACTGTGACCAAACTGTGACCAAAACAGTGACCAAACAGTGACCAAACTGTGACCAAACCAGTGACAAAGACTGTGACCAAACAGTGACCAAAACAGCGACTATATTGTGCCCGAGTTTTAGAAGGGACGAATTCCTCTCAAATAGTATCGGTGGGAACACAGTGAATAATGAGCAGGCGTCCCTGAAAGATCGTAGAATCGGGAATAGTGGCGAACAACTTCCAATACCTTCAAATGCTTAGGAATGCAGCACACTCCACCTGCCGCTCTAACCGAACCCCAAACAAAATCTCCTTCGCTGGTTAAAGCACAAAAAAAAAAATGAAAAACCTTGGCACCCTCAGATATCGTCGAGAGCCTCGGCAATAAGCGGCGATCACAATAAATGCCAAGCATCCATCGATGGTTGTTGTTTTTTTTTTTTTTACAGCATTACGCACAGATACAAAGGAAACGAAGACAACGCGAATATCGGATAATTTTTTGGCATGTCTGTGCAATTACCTTTATGTTTATGCGATTTCACAAACAAAAAGTTGTATAAAATATATACAGGCACTTACATACATTCACAAACCTCCGATATTATGGGAGGACAATGGAGGTGCAACAGGTGTCCGGCTTGGAAATCAACGCTCACTTAGCTTTTGTGTTGTTCATCCAGCCGCCAAATCTTTTATAACTATATCCAGCAGCATCAGCTGGCGGCATTTGGCTCAAATTGGATGCTGATTGCAGATGATTTGGGATTTGGTCCTCGCCTAATGATTGCTAATTTAATGATGCACCCTGAGCGGAAATGACACCGACTTAAAGGATCTGCAGGCTTTTGGCAGCTTGTTGCGGCTGAACATAAAAGGGCACGTGCGGCTATGCCTGCAATTCGCCTAATTGGTAATCACCTAATGAGAGCGCAGAGCGGAAATTGCCATCTCCAGATCAGTTTTATTTGACATTCCATTAAATCAAAGTTTATGGAAGTCGCCACCCACAAGAGATTTGGCAGGGGGCGCGTGTGCGGTAACAATAACAAATTGCAAAAGCTCCAATTGTTATTTTTGGCCCACACCCGCTCCCGGTCGATCGCGAAAAACAAATCAAAGGCAAGTTCACGCGTCATCACCAGCCAACTCTGGCCAGAGGCGGACTGCCTACCCATACACAACAACACGCCCACGTCTGGACTTAACAGACGCGAAAGTATAGTGGTTGTTGTTGTTGGCGAAAACAGTTTTCACTGGCTCTGGCTTTTTTTTCGAATTTTGACAGCACCGTCTCGCATTGACGTCATTGACGTGGTGCCAAAGAATTTGTTTTTCATGAAAAACATTTTCGCTTTTGCCGTATTTACGAATTGCTTGAAGCGAGGCAGGGTATTTGAGGATCATTAGCGAGGTGGTTGCATTAGATTAGGCGCCGATTAAAGAAGATTTGAAAGCAAACGTACCCAGTTATAGAATTTTTGAAACACTTTCTAAACAAATGTTTAGTTTTTACTTTCCTAGAGTGCATAACCTTTGTAGCTAATGGGTTGTAGTTTTTACTAGAAGAAAATCCGATCAAAATCTACCGAAATCATGGCCATTCGCTAACAAATGTTGAGAAATCTCGCATTTTCTTGAACTGTGAACAGCGGTGTCATTTTATGAACGCAGTTTTAAAACACCTTGTTTGATCTTCCTCAATGTCCCAGCTCTGAAACATTTTCTAAAACTTTTTTATGAACATTCACCGTCATAGTGTGCACAAAAAAGAGTCCGGGATGAGCGTTTTTATACTCTGTACCAAAGGTACACAGAGAATAATAAGTTTGTGCAAAAGTATGAAACAGCCATAAGGAATCATCAATTAAACGGCGCAGAGTTAAATGTAGTTAAAAGCTACAAATATCTTGGAGTTTACTTCAACCACAACGCCAGATTTAATCTTCATTTAAAAAAAAACTGGCAGATTCTAAAGTAGCCATCAATTGTACCTGGAGGACGTTGCTTGGCAAGAAGGATGTGCCTACTAGTACAAAATACAAGCTCTTCAGTGCGGCGGTGAGATCCATTATGACCTATGGCGCTCAAGTGTGGGGGATTTATCACTTCGACGAAGTAGAAGGCCTTCTAAGATATTTCATCAAAAGACTGTTCCGGCTGCCGCAGTACACCCCAAACAGAATGATAAACTTAGAAACCGAACTCTCGCCTCTTCACGTATATACAGCCGACATCCACTTCAAGTATATGCAAAAGATTATGAGTATGCCTGATCACCGACTTCCAAAGATTGTGACCTCGCACTTACGGGGGAAAAACTACAACACTTCCAAGAGTGGGAAAACCTGGAAGAAAAGTTACACGTACTTACGTTTGCGCACTACGAATGGTCATTTTGGGCAGATCGAATCGTTCTTAGATGGGGGAGAGTCTACCGAGACAATATATAAGGGAAGCGCAGGCGCTCGGTTCGCGCTGGAAAGGAACTTAATTTCGAGCTCGGTACAGAAAACTACTTCTCGGATACTTACACGATCGACCAAATAAAACACATATTTATGGCGCGTGGTGAGATTTTGGCACTAAACTTTATACCACACATCAAAGCTGGGAACTGTACTCTTTGCAATATGAGGGTCCGTGAGGACATAATGCACTTTCTGGTGGACTGTCCAATTATAGCAGAGACCAGGCAATTATACTTCGGATGAACTACCATTGGAAGAGAGGTGATCTTGGACCTTTTAAATGGAGCAAATTGGACGTTGCTCTCCTCTTACATTGCAGCAGCGTTAAAATACAGGAACAGAATTGTTGCGGAAGATTTAAAAAAAAATAACAGTATTCTTTGAACAAAAATTTAAAATTATTTAAATTGTATAAATGAAATGAATAGGTTCTGGATCTTCAATCCATCTTTATGCAGGGAACGATGCGGTATCTTGCGACGAGCTTGGCAGCCGTGTGTAGTACTGGCATGAAGATGGAGAGAGGATCAGGCTGACGGTTAATACACCAAGCCTTTTGTATACTTTTAAACGTGTCTTTTTATTACAACTCAATGTATATTTAAGTGAAAGTTAATTGAAAGCTCTATAAAAATAAAGGCATCAACTACTACTAGTAATCAGTCTTATCTATCGATTCACCAAAAGATTGGTTAAGATCGAATGAACGATACAAAAGTTATGGCCAAAAGAAAATTTTGTATATGTTCCAGGCTGCTTCTGCAGCGACGAGCTGCTGCATTTATTTGTGATTTGTCGTTGTGTTTCCAACTGGCTTTCATAGCTCAGTGGGTAGGGTGTTGAATCGCGGCGGCGCGTTTCTGTATACTGGGGTGGTGGTTCAAATCACATTGGCGGCGAAAATTTTTTAATGACTTTAATATATTTTTTTTTCTTTTTATTAAATTATGTACCAGAGGTACACAGAGTATATTAAGTTTGTGCAAAAATGTCCGTCCGTCTGTCTGTCTGTCCGTCAGTCCGTATGAACAAACAGATCTCAGAGATGGTAAGAGATAGAGGTTTGACATGTATGGGACATATGCTTCTTATACTTGCAGGCAGATCAAGTTTATTTTCAATTTTTGACACGCCCCCTTTCGCCCCCGCAAATTGGAAAAAACGTCATATTTCCCACAGTTTTATAGTTAGAAGGTTCGTTCCTTCTGGACATATTTAGTAATCAGGATTATTTATCGGTCCGCCAAAGGAATGGTAAAGATCGGATGAACAGTTGTCGAGTTATAAGGAAAACAAACAATTATGGGCAGCACCGGTCGCAACGGTGATGGGCTGCACTTCACAGGTACAGAGTATATTATAGTCGGGCTTGACCGAATTTCTTTCTTGTTTTTGGTTCTAAACAAATGAATTCCTCTCAAACAGCTATGCCATTCGGAAGAAAAAATGTTTTCTTCTCAACTCTTAGTTCCATTTAAATTGTGTCCAAATTCCTGGAAGAGCATATGAAATTCATTCTAGTTCAATTTGCTTGTTTTTTATTTGTTCGCCTACCTAATGAAATAAACATTTTTGGCAATTATTTTTTAGGCCCACTGCTGACGCCTATATTTTGCTATAGCTTCTGGTGCTCCGCATATCATTGCCCCGGCATTTGGTCTGTTTTTTCGACCAATTTTAGACCGCCCTGTGGATGATCGTCATCACCTGGCGCAATGGTTAGGTTCTGGAGCTACTTTCTTATAGAGTCGTCTCTGTTTAGGCTCAGTTGGACCAAAATGCGCGTCATTGGCGCACGTCAGTAGCGTCAGGCGTTGTGTGGGAGCAACAGCGACTATGGCTGGCCAACAACTATTTTTAGCCATGAGACGAGGCGCTAAAGTATTTTGGTCATGAGTTCAAAAACAAGCAAGCGATGTGGCAAGCCGACAGTTTTATTTCATCTAAGAAAAATTTTCGCACGGAATTATTTATAACTGGCAGCGAGACGGCCTTGTTAAGATGTGTGAAATGCGCTTTTGAAGCACAACGTAAGACAACGTCCTTCACCCTCAAATATGCCACAACAATAACAAAGAAAATTATTCAGAATATCTACGTTTTAGAGGTTTGAAAAAGGTCTGCTCCAAGCTTGATATGAAAACTGGAATGCAAACCGAAATTTCTAGTGGTTTGGTTCAGTGGTGTTTGGAGGTTTTAAGCCACCGGTTCGGTTTATAAAGGCTTGTACAGGGTGGCTGATGAAAGCTGCTACCAAAAAAAATTGAATAACTTTTTTCTACTTGATGAATGAACTTAATTATTTTTTTTGTTTTGAAGATTGATCTTTAAATTAAAGGAAAATGGGTAATTGGGACACTAAAACATGAGTTTGGATTGACCGCCGCTATCACGCCCTGGAGTCCGTAGTTTCGGTTCAAAGAGAGTAAAGGCGCACGTTTGGCGGCGATCCTCAGACCAGATGGACCATAATGAGACTTGTTAGCAATTTTGCCAAACGTCGGACAGTCGAAAGGAAGACCTTACCATCAAAACTCTACAGTTCGAACGGAGGAAACAATCGCTGCGGTAGCTACAGCCATACAAAACAATCGATGAGTCTCGACAAGGAACTTAACTGTTCAAATGGGTATAAGTAGACAGTCATTGCAATCAATTATGCACAATGATTTGAACTTATTCCCATATAAAATTCAACTGGCTAACAAACTGAACGCAGTAGACTTGCCGATTCGCTTGGAATTTTGCCAGAAGATGCTTCAAATGGTGAAAGAGGACGAAAACATGTTGAACTATATTTTTATGTCTGACTAGGCCCATTTCGACTTAAACGCCAACATAAGCAAACAAAATTGTCGAATATGGAGTTAATCCAACCCACAGGTACTCCATGAGACGGAATTGCATCCACTTCGTGTCACAGTGTGGTGTGCAGTTTCATCACGCTGCATTGTCGGGCCCTTCTTCTTCGAAGATACGGTCAAACCGCTACTGTTACTGGAGACCGTTGCTTGACCATGTTGAGAGAGTTTTTCAATCCAGATTTACGCCGAAAAAGAGAATTCCTTTCAAGTCTGTGTGGTTTCAGCAAGATGGTGCAACTCCTCACATAGCCCAGCCTTTTATGACAGAATTGCGACGAAAATTGCCCAAAAAGCTGATATCCAGAAACTCCACATTCCGTTGGCCCCCCAGATCGCCTGACCTTATTGCACCTGACTTTTTCTAGTGAGGTTATTGCAAACAGGAAGTCTACAAAACAAAACCGACAAATTTGAATGAACTAAAGCAATCCATTCGAGCAACAATTGCGGCTATTCCTGTGTCAACTCTCCAAGCAGTAATGAACAAATTTTTGATAAGATGCCGCACATGCATCAACGAGCAGGGTGGGCATTTAAATTCAATTATTTTTAGATCTAATTAAGCTAAATTTAATAAAATTGAATGAGCTTTAACATGAATAATAGAAAAATGAGTTCCATACACTGAAAAAAAAGTTATTTGACTTTCTTAAAGTAGCAATATTCATCAGCCACCCTGTACATAGCTGCCAAATCCAATTCAAAAATCAATCAATTCCTTCAGTCAGTCATCAAAAGTAGCTCTACTGATTACATTCTAGCTTCTGTTACCTTGTCCTAACTTTTAAACGCCCCAGAGAATCGGTATATAAGCCAAAAAAATGTGAAATTTTCCGAAATATGGCACCGAACTGATTTCTTATACTAAATTGCCCAATCTAAATGATATGACCAAAATACAGAAAATTTAAAAACAATAAATAACATTCAAGAGTATTGAATCAAGAACATTTTGTACTTACAGCAATTTCAAGTACAAAAAATATGTTATGCCCTGTCCTCACTACAACTGCATTTTGCATTTTCGCATTTTGCCAAAATATACATTTTCGGCAATTGACGAATTTTCCAACACTACAGAAGTTTGGGACCTGCAATGAATCTATACTTTCATAATTTAATCAATTATAATTCAATGAACTGCACAAAGCTAATTGCAATTTGTATGAAAATGCTTGGTTAATTGTAAACATAGAACATATATTCTCAAAATGCAAATGGAGAAGCAACAAAATGAGGACAGCAATCTGCATTTTCAGTGATGACGTTAACTTTTTTTAAAAATGTGCTTCAGTGAGGAAGCCACATTAGATTGAATACAAAATTGACTTATAATGCCAGCTCCAAAAAGTGTGCAACATAAAATGTAAATTCTTTTTAAGCGAGTCTGTTCTTAAAATTCCCAACTGATTCTGACTCTTCTGTTATGGAGTGATGGTTATGTTTTGAACTGCATTATTTCTACCATAGAGGTTTATTTATGGTTTGGATATTTCCAGCCTTCTTTGTTTTTTTTTTTTTATTAGATTTTGCAACCTCTTTATCCTCTCGTCTTCATTATAGTGTGATTCAAGGTATTTTTGGGGCTTCAAAGGAAAAAATCGTTAATGTATAACTGAGCAAGAAATTATGTTTTATGATATTCGTAAGAACAGTTTTTGTTAGCTGTGCAGCATAAGTGCAAATTAAATTTAATGCATTTGCACTGAGTTTGTGAAGTTTTGCAGTGTTTGCACCACTTTTGCCCACTATCTCGACTCAACCCAACGAGGAAAATGATTCAGCTGGTCATGAAATTGGATGTTTTGATTTTTCACCACGTTTTAACTCATATTGGGAGGGTTCTTGAGATAAAAGAGATCGACCTGTTAAAGCTCGCTGACAGGATGGAGACCGTGTTGTCCATTGAGCGCTGCGTGGGCGACCTTGCATTGGCTTGTTATTAAATGCTACCAATCCAGCTGCAATCGCTTTCCAAAATTCGGGAAGTTCCAGCGTATTGCTTGCTTTTCCGGTTTTAATGTCTAAGTACCGCTTAGATTTTCTTCTAGCTATCTTTGATACTCCATCATGCGAGTTGGTAGTTATAAATGGCGTGACTCCAACATAGGTGGACAGCAAGCGGACGGCTTTGTTGTCTTTCCACAGCACATTGCTTACTTGGACACCAAAAGGTGTGCCCACATACTATTCGAAAATCCTCTTGTCCTCTTTTTAATGGAATTATCATTTGGCAGCTTACAATTGGGCATACGATTTTCCCGCACGGTGCCAAGGCTATAATTACCTTTGGCACGCAGGGTAAGCCACAACAGTGCCATTTCGACCAATCTTAAGGGAAAAATTTTCAGATCCAAGAAGATTTTCCAGCTGTTGTTTTTCATTTGGGCAAAGTCGTGAACTTCCTCTATGAAAATTGGAGGAGGCTTTTTTCTTTTCGTCTCTTTAAGGTGACTTGCAGGTTCCTGAGAAGCTTCCCCTGCATCAGCTTCCTGTTCAGCCTCTATTTCAGCCTGAGCCACCTGAGCTTCTGAAGTGGTTTCTTCTTCATTTGATAATATCTCAAACCGATTACAAGAAGAGGTAGAACCATTCCCGATTACAGACACATTCTTGGGAGGAGAGCGAAGTTTGGTTTTTTTTTTTGTTAGAAAATTTGTGTGATTGAGGAAGAGGAGGACGTTTTAGCCTTGATCGGAAGGCTTGGCCATTCTTTTGCTGGTCAGTAGATGGAAGGAAATTGATCTCAAAAAGGGCAGATTCACCATTGATCTGGCTCTTAATGCTATTATTGGGATTAACTACGGGATCTGCAGAACTAGAAACATTAGACTGCAGTTGGGCAGTGCTTAAAGAGGTGCGGTCGCCTTTGATAGTAGTAGACTCTGCGTAATCCGTGTCCATAGGCATACCAGCATCCTTTGACTTACCACTGTTGACCAAGAAGGAAGACATATGGTGCCTGAATCTTGCAGAAGCCTCTGCGCTGGCTTGGCTGCCACCATGTTGCCATATAAGGACCACTTATAAGGGCTGTGGTGTACGTTGTTGTTGCTGTTGTTGTTGTTGTAGAGGGAGTCCACAGAGCTGTTATTGGGGAGTGCAAGGCTGTAGCACCGTTGCCCACAGTTGGCTCACGTTTCTTTTTCAGTACTTATGGGGCAGATGATTTCCTATGATTCAAGATGGATGCATCGGTCATAGAGCGAGTGATTGGCCGGTTCGGGAAAACAGGTGAACTATTTAAAGCCGAATATGGGGCTTCCGTTACATCTGACCATTTTGAATAAGTATCAGACTCCTCCCTTGGAGTGAGGCTCCCTATCTTTGTCTCCCTGTTCACAGCCTTTAACGGATGGGATGTTGATTGGGGAGAACGATCCCTGGTCGGGGTGATTTCGGAGATAAAACATCCGACTCACACATACTGCTCGAATTCATGCAGCCAGTGCCTCGCGGGGAATCGCGTAATAACCCAAATATGAGGATTGGTCAGATGTCCAATAGACGCGAGAACAGTCTAACTGAGGCAAGCTTTTAGTACAAATTTTTCGGAAAGATCATATATATTCAAGTTCACGCTCCAATTCTTTATTAAATGCATCATTCACTCAACGATCTGGCGCTGGCATTCCTAAGCTGACCAACAAACGCCGCACATGTCTTTTGGCATGTCATTCTTGATTTGTTCCACAGGTCACGTGGATTCGATGGGAAGCATGTCGAAATGAGATAGCAATAAGTGCGATCTACTGAGATTCGATATAATTGCTTCAGCGATTGTCGTGTCCCATTTATGTATTTATTAAGTTTGTGCATATAAACGTAAGAGCCAGAAGGGAGCACCTCCGACCCTATAAGTTATATATATTCTTGATCAGCATTAACAGCCGAGTCGATTTTGCCGTGTCCGTCTGTGTGCCTGTTTTGCAAATTTTGCGATTTTTTGTGACCGTTTGGAATACACCTGCTATTTACCGATTTTTTTGACCATTTATTTTAATACGTTTTATGATCGATTTAGTAAGGCGGGACCGGTACAAATCGAACAAATCAAAGATCATGTACATACGTCCAGCCGTTCTTGAGTTATAAGTGGTAACCACCACTTTTTTATATATTAGGTAGCAAGAGCCCGGTTCTTCTACGCCGCCGTAAAAGCGATATCGGAATCAGTTTTTCTTTTCCGTCTTGGGGATGAATTTCACAAATTTGAAAATATTTGACCGTATCTCACATACAAGCGGGTTAAAAAAAATCTCACCTGACATTTTCGATCTTGGAGGTGGAGTTTTAAAAATGAAAGCTTACAAAAATAAGGATTGGCCTTGAACACACATTTTGGGATATTTTTCACCAATTCTCCAACCATTCCTCAAAGTTGCATTGCAATCGGATGAACGCTATAATTTTTCGAATTTCGCGATTTGAGCACCATTTTCCGCCCATTTCTTCAACTTAGAAACCTTCCCGGGCAAGCGTCCCCCATTCTACTAAGTTTCACTAAAACCACAAAATTTGCCAAATGTCGCGGTTTGTGCACCATTTTCCGCCCATTTCTTCTACTTAGAAACCTTCCCGGGCAAGCGTCTAACCAATCCCCAAAGTTTCACTGAAATAAAGAACTTTGCAAATATGGCGGTTTCAGGACCATTTTCCACATCCAGGTCCATCTCCATGTCCACCTCCAGGGCCACCTCCATGGCCTCCTCCAGGTACAGTTACCGCACACAACCAAGTACAATGAAAAACTGAATATTTTTATAATTTTCTCAGTCAGGTCATGGCCACCTTTATAATCCAGATATCTTCAACCCACTCAACCTTTACCCACCAATTTCCGCCAAGAGGGGTAGATTTTCCAGAATTTTTCGGAAAATTAGGATGCAGTCATTGTTGAATTTTCCGGAAAATTAGAATGCAGTCATAGTTCAATTTTTATATAGATTTTTGAAAATGAGTTTGACCCCAATCCGATGATAAACAAAAAAAGGTGGCATACAACAGATTTCCGACCATTTTCCGACTTTGGGGGTAGATTTTCCAAAACTTGAAAGTCACGCTGATCATATTTTTTATGAGTAACTTTAAAAAAAAACTTGGAGCTAATCGCTGGGAACTAAAAGTCAACCCATACTACCTTTACCACCCAATTTCCACCAAGGGGGGTGAATTTTCGGGAAAATTAGTATGCAGTCATAGTTTAATATTCATATAGATCTCTGAAAATAAATTTGAACCTGATTGGATGAAAATCAAAAAAGTTCCATACAACAGTTTTCTTTGAATTTTCCACATTTCCCGACAGAATTTTCCAAAACCGTTTCTCAGTAATCACTTTCAGCATAAGATAAAACTTCTGTAAAAAATTCAGCTTTCTATCTCTTATGGTTTGTCCTGTGCGACGGTCACCAGTCAGTCAGTCAGTCAGGTTGAACAGTTTTATTAACGAAAAAATATTATTAAATGGTACCTAAATGAGCAAAAGCATAGCCAAAACTTATGGTTTATGCTCATAAAAGTAAAATTTGGGCATTTTTCTTTAAAGATGTTAATTGGAAAACTTAGAAAATCGTGGTTGTTGACCAAGTTATAGGTAAAATTAAAAAAAACTGTGCGGAAAACTCAATCTTTGGGGAAAATTCGACTTGCGCGACCTCTAAACGTCTTCCGAAAAATCTGAAAAAAAATCTCAAAAATACTTTACTCTATAAGCTTTCAGAAAATGCCGGTGCACCCGTGAGAGTAAGAAAAAAAATTTTTTTGGGACACCCTAAAGCACATATAATTATTTGATTGACGATTTGTCTATACCAGCGGAAGTGTATGCACAGTATGAATTTTCCTCATAACTTCTTTATCTTTTATCCGATCATTACCAATCCTTTGGGGAATTCAAAAGAAACGTTATCGAACACAAATAAATGGTTAAACTCAGAACCTGCTTGAAAATCTTTCTTAAACTCCCGCTACAAACACTCACCTAAATCATAAGCCACGCGCCTGGCAAACCGCTACCAACTGCGCCAGTTTTTTTTTTTTATGGGTCAACCTCAGAAAATAACACAATATAAAAAAAACCTCAAAACCAAATGCAAATATTTCCCTCAGACAAAACAAAAAACAATTGTAGCAAAAAATTAGAGCAGTGCGTATATAAACCTGTGTCAGGAGTGCGCATTACCTAAACGCAAATTCTAGAAAAAAGCTGGAAGAAAAAACCATCCCGTCGTGTGGTTCGAGGAATCCACATCAGCAGGAATCAACGACGGTCATTTGGCCTTGTTTTTTGCTCGGAATTGCATAAATTGCAGGTCTCAGACCAGGTCCCGTGCTTCGCTCTCAATGTCCTGAATTTTTTAACAACATGTCATAAACAAATGTGTGCAGAATTTTTAAAGGACAGGCCAAAATGTAGTTCAGTGGCCAGATCTAGGTCTAAGGACTGCCTGCCTTGGGTGGGATTCTGGTTTTTATGATGGTTGCATAACATTACATGAGGTCCGGCATTGACCTTACGCAAAACTAGGCAAAC
Source organism: Lordiphosa collinella (assembly GCA_018904265.1). Classification (NCBI taxonomy): domain Eukaryota; kingdom Metazoa; phylum Arthropoda; class Insecta; order Diptera; family Drosophilidae; genus Lordiphosa; species Lordiphosa collinella. The sequence goes on along the minus strand of JAEIFV010000029.1, from coordinate 1,066,467 downwards.
GTGGCTGCTCTCATTAGGTCATAACGAGCCAGCAGGATCAGCAGCAGGATCATAAAAGTAAGCAAGAGCAGAGCGCAGGAAGGAGAAGCGTGCGCTGATTTCATTATTATTTTTCAACTTCAACTGAGACTCAAGAGTTTAGGTGAATAAATTCACACTCTATTCCACACATCCTGCTAACGGTAGCCACTTCCTTTTTTCATTTTTATATTAATTGCCCAACTACTCAGGTAGCCCCTTACTTGACAATTATTTCCGGTCTTTTTTGTTTGTTCTTTTGTTTTTCAAAAGAAATCCCTTTTTATCAAGATCAATTTTTGTTCTGCCCTCAGGTTACGCCCACTCAAATTAGTTAGGTCTAAAACCGAAAATCTATTTAACCATTGCGGTATGTACTCTGTTCAGTTAGCCCGACAACTGTTCGACACTATGGGGGGGCAGCAGGACCAGGACACTTAGTAACCAAACTGGATTTCTCTCGGCTGTCGGCACACAAGTGACGATTAAAGCCAAACATCAGGGCTCAAGAACAAAACGTTAAAACAAAATTAATACCAAGACGAGTCGTAAAAAAAACCCACAGCCCAGGTATTTGTAGGTACACTCTGAGAAAAAACGCTTTCTCCAACTCATTGTTGTTATTTGACAAATGATTCGTTTTTAATTGGAACAATGACTCTTAACAAGATTCAAGTTAAAATCATCCTTTAAAATTTTTCTCAGTGTATTTCTGTATGTTGGTATCCTTTGCCACAGATTGAGCAGCAAAGATTTCAAAGGGGGGCGCGCGCGTGATGGCCATCAAAATGCTCGTGAAGGCAATTTAAATTGCTGAACCGAGCGGCGCGTGCACTGCTGCCAGGTAGACACAATCGAGAACCTGCTGATGCTGCTGCCGCTTGCTTGGCCCCCTACTTGAAAAGATCACCTCCTCGCGTGCTGCTCCGTGCGCTGGTGCTGCTGGGGTGTTGAAAACATTTTTTTTGTTTTGGGTTTCGTCTGTTTATTTATAACAAGCCTGCAAGCCTTGACACTGACGAGAAGATCTGCACTTGTGGCCAAAAGAAGTCAAGGTTATGTCTAGGCAACAACTTAGTACGCATGTGTCCAGCTTTGTGCAACGCAGCAACTTTGTTCGGTGCTAATTTATAGTTTGCTTGGGGATTTTTTACGTGTGATTCTTTAACTAAATTGCTGCGGGTAGTTTTTGTTTGTTGTTATTCAACCATTTGTTTGATGATGTAAATTCTTAAGTGGCCCCTTTAAAAGCGCATTCAATGTTACATTGTTGCAAATGCTTGAAACACTGCAGCTGTCGAAATACTTAAGTGGTTTGTCGTATTTATTTCACTTTTGCTTAGGAAAATCAAGGCTATTTTATATTTTCAAATGTAAATAACATTTTAATTTTGAACTAGCGCGCGTTGAGATACCAAACGCCATCTGGGCGGTGTGCTAGCGGTGCTAAAGCGCCCTCTATACCTGCAATTTGAGCTGGCCAGATGGCGGCAGTGAACAAGCAAAGATGTTAGTGAGCAAGACCAGAGGGCGCCACTATACAGTATGTGTGTGGAAAAGTAATCAAACATCACGAAATTTGTTTGAAACATAAATGATTTGCAAAAATGAATCTTAGATTGCCAATTGGCGCTCGCATAGTAGACATAAATGATACGTATGTCAGGAGAAAACGGTACCCTACCCGCGACTCTTTTAACCCGATCTTCTGAATAGTTTCGACTAATTTTCGAGTTATTTGCGTGTCTTTTTCCAATCGTATTTCAATAAATCATAGTTTGAGCATAAGCACGAGACATTTTCGAGTCTTTGGTCAATCGCACATGATCGCAATATCTTTTAAATTTTCAAAAGGGTTCGAAAAAGGCTCATCAAGGTGGTTTTAGTAAAGATATTTCTTCAAATGTTGGGTGGGTTAGTTCAACCTATATCTTAATTATTCTGTTGCTTTAGCTATGAAAAACCAATATCGACAACGATAAATTGCTAATCAGGAAAAATCGGGCTTATGAATCGAAAAAAACAGGTGTTGAAGTCGGAACTGCATTAAAAATCCAAGAGCGCATGCCAAAAGTAAGAACTTTAAAAGAGTTCTTTTGCTCCAGAAGTGGCGGCCGTTGGTTGCCCACTGAGTCCAAAGTCCAAAACGGAGGCCACACACTTACAAAGGGGAATGGCTGTCTAAAGGTGTCTTTTTCATGTTTTTGCGCGCAAGCTGCCTTTGGAATTCCCAAACAGTTTGCCGTTGCGGGCATGGACAGACATTTCAGGCTCAAGATCGCTGATGAGTGAAGATTTGGTCCCTCATGAAACGTCGTCCGATCAACCTGAAGCCTCATTTGTTGTGTTGTGTGTCTCTGTTTAAAGTTATGCCAATAGCATAGCAAGACATCGAGCCAGTAAAAACTTCAAGGTAATAATATAAAGGTCATTAAAACAGTCATAAAAGTTCTAAATAATATTTTTTTGATTTTACATGAAAAATAAGCCTTAACTTTTCTCAAATTAGAATCTAAATAAAAATTCTTTCTCGGCTTATTGAGCTAAGTTTCGGGTTCCTGCAGCTAAAATAAATTTGATGCAAATTCGGTTCGAAGTTCGAATGTCAAAAAAATTCCAGTGCTATCTTGCTTCAAGCTGAAAGATTGTGTTCCGATTTGAGGCTACACTCATTAACTTGAACTAGTCTTTAGTTTCTTCGCTTCCTTCTGTACCAGGGATACAAACCGGTTCTGAAACAATGCAAACCAAACCTAAAATTAACCCTGCTTCCTCTCGAAAAAGCTTAACCGAACCTAAAACCACTTTGCAAATCCATTTGTTTCCGTTCTTTGAACAGTTTTAAAACGTAAAGGCTTGATTTCAGATGACATACAAATTTATTTCGGCGTAATACTTCATTCAAATAAGACTGCTTTTTATAAGCATTCATACAATTTGGCAGTTTGGTAGTTGCTTTTTGCTGCTTTTTCTTTCAGTTGCTGCTTACGAAGGGGTTCCCCAGTCTTGTATTTCTGCTTCTTAGTACTCAGCTCACATCCAACTAGAAGTATAACACAAGCTGTTCTGCGCAACGCTTCCTAGCTAAAACTCTACATCTTAGAAGAACGAAAGTAGCATATTTAATTTTCAATTTCAACTAATCGCGCCTTGAGGCAGAAAGCGCCACCTAGGCGACAGTTTAAAACGTTAGTTGCGCCACCTGTGGGCGATAGTGAGCAAGCAGCTTGCGTAGTACCCATTTATAAGTCCAGATGGCGCTAGTGAGTTTAACCAAAGACCCTAAAACAATAAGATGAGTAACAAGCCATAAAAGTGAATAGCACAGGAAAATTTCACTGTGGACTATCGATACAGTAGTACAAGTTGGGCCGGACAAAATCTCGACTTTTTTTTGCTTTTTTTCATAGCTCAGATGATATTCAAAAATATTTTCCCAAAAGGATTTTCGACAACTCGAATTAGTTTAGGATATATAGCTCTTTTAGTGACTCAAGTTGACCCTGTCCTTAAACGCGCTTTTCTCGAAACCATGGCGGTCGCGATTCAGACAAAACTATTGGACCGATTTTGTTCAATGAGGAGAATTGTCGTCATTCTGGCCTGAACCTCCAACTTTTAGATACAACAATTTTTAGTATATTTATTTTACACTAGACTACAAAAAAAAATACCAAAAACAAATTTTTCATTGACTATCGATAGGCGTTCATCAGCTGTTTTTGTTATGTGAAGTGACGCAAAAACAAGTTGGAAATGGAACATTATCGATAATAAAACTGGCGAATTTCGGAGCGCTCTGAATTGAAATCGTACGAATTGGCTTAAATCGCCAATCCCAAAGTTAAGTGAAAGCCGGAGCATGGCTGATAATCAGTGTTTGATCTTTTAAAAGTGGAAAAAGAAATATATTTTTTTAAATCGTAGGGTTGAAAAGTGATATTAAGATATTCAATAAAATTTTGATAGTTTTTAGCCGTTAGTTTTAGCCGACACAAATAAGCTCTCCCTCCCGAAAACATGCCACGTATAATTCTTCGTGTGCCTAAATCTAAGCCGCAAACGATTGTCATTGCGAATGCCAATCTGATAGGAAATTGAACGCCTGTGATGTGTGTTGAACATGTCTGCAATACATTTCTGGTCGGAATTTGCATTCAAAATGCTGGCTTCGATAATGTTTTTCAACATTTTTATAATGACTAATCGAAATTGAACGGCCGTGGTGGGTTCAAGTTCAGAGTATAAGAACCCAAGATATAATGACATGACAGAGAACAATTCTATTACTGAATCATTGTCTGCATTCAACTGAATTAAGGTCAGCCTAAGACATAAATAAATATAATCGTTCTTAGGTACTGACTTAAAGGTCTCTCCGCTTGATTTAAGGAAAAGCCGAAACAAAGTCTTAGATACTTTTTTTTAAATAATCTAGCAACATGTCCTACTTAATTTCAAACAATTTTCCTGTTAACATTTTAACCTCTTATTTTAGTCGCCTGGAGGTCAGGTGTATTTTCTGTGCTGGTAACCTTTTTAATACATTTTCCTCTTCAACTCAGTTGGCAATTGCAGCATCTTCAATTAAGTTTAAGTCTTCTCCAAAATGGTTGATTATTTATTTTATTTAATCAACATTCAGCTTCTACCCTAATTTCCACAAACTTTCTCAGTACCAAATTTCGATTGTTATTAACACAAACAAGCATTAATATCAATTTAAACCCTACTTGTTTTATTTTTTTTGGGGGAAAGGAGAGATAATTGTAGGGATCGTTCTTCACACGAAACAGCAGGAGCAGCTGCTAAGCCGCATTTGACCGATGCCAAAAGAAATCAGCGCCAATTGGCTTCAAAACAAATATTTGCCAGAAGTGGCAGGCTAAAGCTTAGTGCCAGGCCAAGACTTAATGACGGGATCCAGATCCAGATGCTGCTGACTTTTCACACCCAAGACTAAGAAGGTGCGAGTGTGGGCACACCTTGTGACTGTGTCAATTCTGGGAATGTGTTGGGGCCATAAAATGTTGAACCAAATTAGCGCTTTATTGCGTGTTTGTTTGGTCAGAGAGTCCAACCGGAAAAAGGGTCTTTGCCAAGTGGCGAGTGCCGTTAAGTTCTGGTTAAGAGCAGAGAGTGAGTGCAAATTATGGCCAAAGGCGGAGATTAAAATTTAAACTTAAACAAAAAAACAAGGAAACAAGCTGGGCAGGTAATCTGCTTGTTTTAATTATTTAAATAGAGGTTAGCGTTTTATTGACATTTCAAGCACCTGCCTGTCGTTTACAATTACTGTGTCCAGAAGTTAAGAAGAAAATTGAATTGGGTAAAAAAAGTATATTAGAAACTTCAGCAAATTAAGGTAACAGGCAAAGGTAAGTATTTTCGACCCTATTTAGTTCTCCCTTCTTCCCTACATTCTATTCTGAAAATATCAATAAGATCTTTTGAAGTTGAAGAAATAGAAATTTTGATAAAAATAAAAACCGTTCTTAATTTTTGGACACAGTAAGTATGGTTATATATATTTTCCCTCGTTTTTTTCATTTTTCATTTATCACAACTATTTACACATCATTATCTTTTTTATGTCCTTAGAGGCATATAGCTCAGCTATCGTCTTGGTGCACCAATAAGTAAGTAGGCCTGGCTATTTTGACGCCACTTGCGCCTTATCACATTTGTCAGTGTTTTTTTTTGGAGTACCAGTTCCAGTTTCTGTTTAGGGTTCCAGGTGTTTTTCTTCCACGTTCATTGTTTAGGCCAGCAATTCACTTAGGCAATGAGGAGTATAGACATTAGCCAAGGAATCCCAACCGCAGTCGGCCAATTGATGAGCACGATGCGGATTCCAGTCCAGGCCGCAAACAAATTCCGTATGCTGTTCATTTATCTCCTGCGCTGATTCGCCACGCTCCAAATTCCAAATACTACAGAAAATTAATATTTAAATTTATATAACAGAAAGTCTCAGCAAACTTCTTACCGCGTGGTAAAATCATAATTGGCTGAGGCTAAAACCGCCGCGGAATGCGGTGAGCAGGCCAAACGTCTGACCGCAAATTCTCCCGAATACAGTTCAAACACATGCGTACGCATCTTCCTCAAGTCCCAGCCACGTATCAAACCATCCGATCCGCCAGTCACCAGTATATTTCGATCGAAGTGACTCCAGTCACAGGACAGCACTTCACTTGCATGCGCCTCAATGCTCATCAGGGGTTTACCTGCAAAATCAAGAGAATTCCATAAATTTAAATATCCATCCGTACTTACGCTAGCAAAGAGATTCGCTATCAAAGGCGAAAACTTTGCACAATAAATCAAATCATTGTGTCCCACAAATGTCGTTATCGAATTCTGCCGATTGCAATCCCACAGCTTGAGTGTACAGTCCCAACTGGCCGAGAGTAGAGTGTGATAGTTCCATTTCTCGCCCCAATCCAGACTATAGATCTCATTCTTGTGTTCCTGCAGACAGATGAGCGGTTGTTTCGGTGTTAGCTGAGTCATGGCCGCCTCAGCGTCCAGTCCAGACCAAATCTGTAGCGAACCATCGCCAGAAGCGGTGGCTGCTATATCAGCGGCATATGGACACCAGGCGACATCAAACAGACCATCCGACCACTCCAAACGGCAGAGCTCCGAAAGAGCATTCCCTGTGGAATTTTGGGCAAGCAAAAACAATGAACCACCGCCGGCCAGACCGTACAATTGGCTGTGAAAGAGAAGAAGAGGGAAATGTTGAAATTTAATCAATTGGTTAAACATTAAAGCAAAACACTTTTTATTGCTAAAAATGTGATCTAAATCAGCGATTGTCAAGAAGAGCGAGGCCAAAAAGTGAGAGTGTATAAGGCGACGCAAACTTGCATTGACCTGCCCTCATCGACCGCTTGCATGACGCTCTTTATTGCTTAAAACTTTACTCAAAAAAAATTTAGATAAAATTCGTTCTAAATCCGCGTTTGTCAAGAAGAGCGAGGCCAAAAAGTGAGAGTATATCGGTGTGCTAAAATAAAGCTACGCAAACTAGCTCTGACCTGCCCTCAACGACCGGTGGCATGACTGTCCTAATTGCTCAAAGCTTTAATTAAAAAAAAATTCAGCAAAAAAATCGTTCTAAAACAGGGTTTGTCTAGAGCGAGGCCAAAAAGTGAGAGTGTATTGGTGTGCAAAAATTAAGCCACGCAAACTAGCTCTGATCTGCCCTCATCGACAGCCCGCCTGCGACTGAAAGCAAACAGCGCGTTGTTTCCTCTCTTGGCACAAGCTTTGGTATGCCCTCGGCTCGGGTCCGAGTGAATAGCGGAATGAGCTCGGTACCTGCTATCCAAGCATAAGCACCGCTGCTATAGTTTTACAGAAATCAAGCAAATTCGTTGACATTAGTAATGTAATCCCGCTTACATTCTCTCATGCTCACTTTATGAGCCGCTAGGTCATTTTGTTTGTTGTTTTTGCCATTAGATTATTATTTCCTTCTCTAGGAATTTAGGACTTCGTACCTTAGTACTTCGTACCGGTGCGACAAAGCACATTAAACCTGGCAGGTCATTTTTATACTCTGTACCAGAGGTACACAGAGTATATTAAGTTTGAACAAAAGTATGTAACAGCCAGAGGGAAGCATTTCCGACCCTATAAAGTATGTATATTCTTGATCAGCATCAACAGCCGAGTCGATATAGCCATGTCCGTCCGTCCGTTCCAAAGAATACTTTTCTAAGTCCGCCGTGCACAATGATAAGTGCAAGGAATTTGTTACGCCTGCTTCTTCTTCACTTAATTTTTGTATGAATCTTCTCGTTACGTCGTGAGTCCGTCTGGGCCTTAAATCTGAAAATTTCCTATTACATTCCGTATACTTAGTATCTTGTCACGAATCACCCAATGAAACATTACAACACTTCAAAACATTAAACTTTTATGCTTTTGCGCCTGACTTAGTAACCATACCCCAGGGCATCACAAAAGTTGTAATTTTTTCTCGTGTTTTGTTGTTGCGTCGTAAACTTTTGGATTTACGCTTTGCCATATAACGAGGACTTGTGAATACCCTCATTGTATATTTGAGTTTATTTCATTAAACTTAGTATATGTTACTGTGGTTCATCGGCATCGGCGGGGGCAATCAATAATTTTGTTGTAGCTCTTTCTGGACTGCGAGGCAACTACATCAAAGTGCTCTCTATTGATGAGACCCCAAATAATTAGATTTGCCTCTAAAAATTTAATTAGTTTGTGCGCACAAACAAAACTCGAACAGCTGTTCAATAAAATCCACACTTTAAGAGAAAAAGAGAGAGAGTAGCATCGCTACGTCGTCCGTGTAGATTTTACAACCCCCCTATTTGCTTTTCTCCGTACGCATCGTAAAACGGCTACCGTCAAACTTTTTGCGAGCGGTTTTACAGAGTTTTTTTTTATGGAGGTTTTTTGCGATCGCTTTCTTGCTTTCCCCGTACCTAGCTTTATTGCAATCAGTTTTGGTGAAAATCAGCCCGTGTAAGTTTTTGGCTTTTTAAGCAGAGCCAGCCAAACAGAAAGAACAGCAAATTGTGCTTGTGTTGGTGATCACGAAAGCCGATTTACTTGCAAACATATTCAATCAGCCGACTTTCGCTTAACCGCTCCATGCCATGAAGCTGATTTTATGCAACGCTGAGTTTTGCTGAATCAATAAATGTTAGTTGAAATTTTTGAAAAAGTTATTTTGCAGTTCTCTGTTGTATATCGAAGTAAATCGAAAGGAAGCGGCACCTTTGATCATGGCCGGGATAACTTGGTGAACAATGAAATCAATGAAAAGAAATGTTGGCCTGGATGGGTATAGCGAGTTGAATCAGTCCTTTACTTCTTGAAGTAATGTGCTTCAACCTAATCCTTAATATCAGTATTAAGTATTAACTTTGCAAACTACTCGAGCAAGTCGAGTTCTTCTCTAACGAAAATTCGCAGCAACTTATTAAAGAAGCTACAAGTCAGCACCCAATACAATGGTGCAGCTGCAAATCGATGTCAAAATAAAGCATTCCAAAATCAACTGTAAATACAGCGGCTATTCCATAGGTTTAAGGATTAACTGTTCATTCTCGGTATATGGCGACCGTGTCGACACGATCCCTATCCTTCAACTTTCATAGCAACCCTTAAGTCTAGTCTTAATTTTTCCAAAGATTCCACTTTACTTACCTAGTAGCCAGCAGCAAATAATTAGCCTCGAAAGGTGAAAAACTGAGGCTATAGCCATGACGATCGGTGGTGGTGTGTGTCTGTGCTTGCATTGTGTGTGTGTGTGTGGTTTGTGTATTTGCTATAAAGAAAAATGAAACAAAGAGAAAGAAAATTTACTATTAAAGCTAAGTCAGCAAAAACAGAGACAAAAAAAATCAATATATCGACATTTGATTTATAACACGTTGACAAAAGCTACTCCCGAAACTTGTTGGGTTTCCCGGGAACAGTAGCCACCCACAGCCACTCAAAAGAAAGTTGAGTGAAAACTTGAATTGCAGCAACCACATTTAATCAAATGCTAATCCTCTCGATTCTTATTCAATGACTGACATGGCATGACCTCGCACGAGGTCGTCCCACAACTTGACATTAGCCAATTTGGTCAAATGAATGGAAAACTGCGCATTTTTCAACCCTCTTCCCCATGCATAACGCGTAAATCCACTTAGTGGTCGCAGTGAAACCCCACGGACAGGGCCAAACCAAAGGTATATAAGCAGGTTGTACGGAACTTAAGTTTTGCATTTTCGAGCGCCGGCCGCGATACATCAAGTACCTCAAGAAGCTCTCTCTAAAAACGAACAACAAAGAATCACCATTATGGTGGTATCCGTGAAAGTATTTAAGAAGGCTACGCCCAACGGTAAAGTCACCTTCTATCTGGGACGTCGTGACTTCATAGATCATTTGGATTACTGTGATCCCGTTGATGGAGTGATTGTGGTAGAACCAGAGTACCTGAAGAATCGCAAAGTATTTGGCCAATTGGCCACCATCTATCGCTATGGCCGCGAGGAAGATGAGATCATGGGCGTTAAGTTCTCCAAGGAGCTGATCCTGTCGCGAGAGCAAATTGTGCCCATGACCAATCCCAATATGGAGATGACACCCATGCAGGAGAAGCTGGTGCGCAAGCTGGGTAGCCATGCTCATCCCTTTACCTTCCATTTTCCACCCAATTCGCCCAGCTCGGTGACTCTGCAACAGGAGGGCGATGATTTGGGCAAGCCATTGGGTGTGGAATACACCATCAGGGCCTATGTGGCCGATTCCGAGGATGATCGTCAGCATAAACGCAGCATGGTCAGTTTGGTGATAAAGAAACTGCAGTACGCTCCCCTAAATCGTGGCCAAAGATTGCCCAGCTCGCTGGTTAGCAAAGGTTTCACCTTTCTCCAATGGCAAGATTAGCTTGGAGGTTACACTAGATCGTGAGATCTACTATCATGGCGAGAAGGTGGCCGCCACTGTGCAGGTGTCCAACAACTCTAAGAAGTCGGTGAAGAGCATTAAATGCTTTATAGTGCAACACACTGAGATTACCATGGTAAATGCTCAGTTTAGCAAGCATGTGGCCCAACTGGAGACTAAAGAGGGTTGCCCTATTACCCCGGGAGCTAATCTGACCAAGACTTTCTATTTGATTCCACTGGCAGCCAATAACAAGGATCGACATGGTGAGTTAGAGGGAGAAGTAAAAATTATAACCTTGAATTAAAAAAATATGTTAAACAGGCATTGCACTGGATGGCCATCTCAAGGATGAGGACTGCAATTTGGCCTCCTCCACCATGGTGCAAGAGGGCAAGAATACTGGCGATGCTTGTGGTATAGTCATTTCGTATTCGGTGCGCATTAAGTTGAACTGCGGCACATTGGGCGGTGAAATGCAAACAGATGTACCCTTTAAGCTATTGCAACCAGCTCCAGGTAAGTGAAACTATATTTTGGGGGTGCCCAGATTCTAGGCAGTGCAGTGCACAATTGTTTTTGTAAGGCACTTTTGTATATTTTCCTGCTTCTCCCAAAGCTACAACAATTTCTGTTGCTTTGGTGGTAGACATTGGCGACCGATGAAGTCTGAAAAATTGTTTTCCATGAAAAAATGGATACCTTGATCTAATTTTAATAAATTGAGTCAAAGAAACTAAGTCTTCTTTAAGCGTCATTACTCCGATCCTAATCAAGTAGTTAAAGGATGCTTTCACACATTTTGTAGTTGTCACTTGCTTCCCATTTGTGAACACCTGCCGGAACTAGTCCCAAGCCACTCAAATCTGTCAACTGTCTTAATTTCACTCACGACATAACTTCGATCGATTGAGCATAGCATAAACGTAGTATATGAAGCTTCAGAAAGATACTCAGCTTTGAATTTAGATCGTTCTGAAGCGACTGAAACTGTCGCTTTAAACGGACCCTTTCTGGGAGAGCGTTGTCGCTTTTTTAGGGTTTTAACCCTTTAAGGGCATATTTCAAATCTTTTAGATAGCTGCTAAGTGTCAGAGGACTGCAACGAGCCGCCACGAGTACACTCGCTCAGCGCCAAGGCTTGTCAAACTCGAGTATTGCCCGTAATTAAACTCAAGTTTACTCAGAGCTTCGGCCGAGAGTCGACGCAAACCCCATGTTGCTAAAATCTAAGTTCTGCTGCGAGCCGTCATGAGTATGGCTCGTTCAGTACAATTACTCGCAATGATTCGTTGCTTCGGCCGCGAGTCGCCGCGAGTACTTGTGGCCGAAGTTAAAGATTTGCTCCGAGCTAATGGTATAACAACCAAGGTACGGCGCTCCCAGTGTGCCCTCAGCAAAGTACTCAAAAAGTACGCAAAACGTTTGTGCTTTGCGTACTCTTGATGCAGAAGCAAAAGCTCAGTACCCAAAACACAATCTGCGCCGTACCGGTAATGAGCGTACCTTGTGCGAGCTGTTACGATCAACGCTTGTGCACAATCGTCACAAGCATGGTGGAATTAACAAGGTGAAGCCGCAAGCATATGCTGAGGGCCAGTCCAGCAGTCCAGAGTGATACAAAGAGACAGTAGAACATGTGTTTGCCTCAGATTGTGTATTGTGTATCGCTTCGAGCATTAACAACGCACTGGCCCTGTGGTCACAAGCACACAAAAAACAACAACTTGTGAGAGCAAAAGAGATAGCATGACGTCCTATTTCTTGCAATTGTATTTCGCAATCGCTTTCTCTTTCCTTCTTGTGGCATGTTGTTGTTTGAAGTTTTCAAAACACAACAAAAATTGCATAAGGCTTGTCGAAGCTCACCCGTCAACCAGCAGAGTAAGTGCGAGCAAATTTTGTTGCGAGTGCGAGTAAGCATGAGTAAAGAGTCGAAAAGGCTTGGCCATTGCTGGTAAAAGGCTTGAAATGACCCATGGTGGCCAGCTTTAGCCCCCGGGTCCCAAAGACCTTCGCCGATTCACACCGAATGTTTGCCGAAGTCAATCATCACTAAGTCAGACATATTTCTCTGTTCTCTCTGTTTGGCCGGGCCTGGTTATGACTCGTGTTATGAAAAGCTTGTTCATACTATTACTCGCGCGAAGCAAAGAGCTTGCTCGTTCTGACTCAATGTGCTTGCGATCATTTCGAGTGTGACAATTCAAGGCGGCAAGCCCAACCAAGCCAAGTAAACGCACGAGTGTGATCGCGGCTTGTTGCAGGTCTCTGATCCCTTTAGTTCGGCTGCACCGGTGCGGTATTCACGAATCCCCTAACTTTTCGTAATGAGCACTTGCCTTCAGACCAACCACCAACCAAGTATTTGCCTAACGAATTTTGTATGGGAATGTCCGCAAATCGTACCGATTGGTATGAACTTGCATTACCAGTCGTTAAGGTGGTGATGGGTGCACACTATTGTTAATGTATTAGTCTAGCGCTGTGATGCATTACCTGTCGTTAACGACGGATGTATCAATTCGATAGGCCTGGTAGTGTCTTGACACCAGGAGAACTACAGGGATGCTAGTTTATGTGACAGATAGCTCTATATAGAAGATGCGAAATCGGTCCTAGAAAAGTTTTTTAACTAATGAATAATTTCTAAAGCTAGGGGCTTCAAATTTAAAATTAACTTAAAGACCAAGGCGTTTAACTGAAATGTAATGTCGAGGACTAAACTCGTTGACGATGGTTCAGCCAGACCTTTTCTGGCTTTAGCCGAACTTTTAACTAAACCATACCGGAAGTAACTTAGGAGCTTATAATTGATTAACTTTTCTGCAATTTAGGTATAAAGAATTTACAATTCCATACCAAGATAGGCCCATATATTCCATCTTTAAACCAGGAGGTGTTGTGAGGTTTTTAATCATTTTTGTAGGGACGGAATCTCTATCTTAGATACTTCCGAGAGTGGAAAGGGGTGACCAAGTGTTTTGAGTCTCCTCCTACTCTGTGCTGGGCATAGAAGATGCTGCAAGTACAGAGGACGTTGTGAGCAACGCCCAAGCGTACTGCATGTCATCCGATGAGGCATCGACCCGTTGGGACTCCGACTAGAAGTGAGGTGTTTCCTCTACTTTCGTTTTATATTGAAAGTGGGTCACGTGAACCTGCAGCTCAACCCGAATTCAAAGCAGGTGCCAGGTTTCATTCATTCTGATTAGTTTATAAGAGACCAAGGGCATCCCCATCGTGCTCTTCTCTGGGAGTAGCTCCCTCTAGTGCCCTGTCTAGATAGTTTGTCGGCTGACAAGTTTCCATCAATGTTGCGGTGTTAGGCATCCGGATGAGGTGGATACAGAGATACCGCGCGATTGCATTTAAGTATATACGGCATTTCGAAAGCGTCTTGGCATTATTATTATTTTTGACAAGACCGCAACACCCATCTGCCAACACTGAAACACTGAATTTACTATCATTCACACGATTTTGGAATGCCGCAAATTTCTAACCCACGATCACCATTCTCATAGCACAAATCCTCCCAAGCGATAAACTTTCGTAAAACTACAAACTTTTAAGTATTGTTGAAGGAAGCTTTCGAAAGGAGATACTCGCTGCACCAATAAATTTAAATCATTTAAGCAAGGCCTACTCAGTATATCGAAGCTGCGCAGTGCGCTTCCTTGTAGTTATTGTTTCACGTGATAGCGATTCGAAGGAATCAACAAAATTTCACTCGTCGGAATCTTTTCATTTCTTATTGCACTGCCCTGAAGCACCATTTGGACACCTCTAAACTTTTTATATAAAACACAAAACTTTTCTTTTATACTTAAAAAAAAAACTTTTTCAGGCACCATTGAGAAGAAACGTTCCAATGCCATGAAGAAAATGAAATCCATTGAGCAGCATCGCAATGTCAAGGGCTATTACCAGGATGATGATGATAATATTGTATTCGAGGACTTTGCCAAAATGCGTATGAATAATGTCAATATGGATGACTAGAAACCGGCATTGATGTGTATGGATTGAAAAACCGAATTGTATCGAAAGCACTGAAAACTTGTTGCAGCTGTCTCTTCTCACATGGAGGCCACAATCTTTGTTTTATATAATCGTATTGAAGAACTTTAGTGGATCTGGAGTTTATACTTATGTGTACTTATGTGACCTTCTTCATCAAATATAAATGTGTTATGGCTAAATGAACTTACCGCTTTTATTTTGCAAGTAATCCAAAAATGGCAAAGTGCGTAGTTTTCTGTTCTTTATTTTTGGGAGTTGTGGTAAGTTTCAACTTCAGAAGTCGAATGAAGCCAAGTTGGTTTCTGGCAAACCCAAGAAGGGTTGGTAGGCCTTTCAGCTTTAAGGGTTGTTGACAGGGTGGCGTCTTAAACGTTTGCCTATAGGTCAAAGCTAAGTGCCTGCAACCCCTAACCCAAAGCAACAGGCTGTCAGCCAATCAGAAAGAGAGAGGGAGAAAACTGGACATGGCTGTTTCTAACGGAATTATTTTGAAGGCCTAGTTGACCTTGATGACGGTCTAAGGCCAGCTGGCTTTTCAGTTCTGGTTCTCATCTTTTGTAAACAGATTTATATAACAACAAAAACCATAACAAACCGCCAGTTCGGTCGACCATTGCACAATTTCGAGGTACTGGGGCAGCAATCAATCGATTTCACACACCGCTGAATCCTGGGCAGTGGCGACTCTTTAGCTTCCGGTATGGGCCAAGCCCCAAATACAAAAAAATCAATACCAACTATAAATGGCCAGGTTGTTGTCAAAATGCAGCCACAAATTTGACGACCGTGCTAAGCAATGGAGCTACTGCAGCATACCGGAAGCTTTATAGGACTAGCCCTAATTTTGGGATTCCTTCCCCTGGTGCAACTACAACTACACACTTACTATCCCCGGCAGGTGTATTATAATGCACCACCGCCGCGTCTACGTCGTCTGGAGTATTCACCCTACTCGCACCCTCCACCTGCTCCACACTATCAGCAACAGATACCCAACTATCAGTTGATCAATTATCGCCCCAATTACCCACCAGTGGCCTTGGAATATCATCAACATCATCAACATCAACATCAGCAAGCACCAGCAGCTCCTTTACCGCCACTTTATCCACAACCCAGCATACAGTATCAACAGCGTTCCATAGCCCCACATGATGAACTGGCTAAATATCGTTATGAAGGCAACTATTTGCCTGTGCCGCTGCGTCGTTTGGAGGAGCAACAGCAGCAGCAGCAGCTTTACAATGTGCCGCCTGCACTATTTACCAGCGATGTGTTGCATGTGGTGCCGCCACGCTTGGCACGTATACAGGAACAACAGCAGCAGCCACAAAATCAACATCCGCCACAGCAACAGCCATCCTCAGATCGACCCAGACGCTTTGCCACCGCCGCAGATGCCGTGACTGCAGAGTCCAGGTCTCAGAAGACCAACTATTTTCAGTAAGATGTGGCCCCCACTCAGTTTTTAAGAGAAAATTTTATTGATTTTTTTTCCCAATTTAGTGATCTTTTTATGCGCTTTGAAGATCCTAACTCACGTAGCCAGGGACACGTGCTCAGTAATCCCAAGGTCCAGGAACGACGCTTTGAGTCTCAGCGTGGCACAAACCGATATAAAGGAGAGGTATGAAAATGTTTTCTTAATTGGAAAACAAATATCTTAGATCAATAAGTTTTGCCCAGCTTAAACAGGTTTTAATATCAAAACTAACCTTTTTATACCCTTTACTCGAAGTGTAAAAATAATATACTAAAGTGGTGAAAATGAATGTAACTGGCAGAAGTGACCATCTCCGATATCATAAAGTAGATTAGGGCGGTTCAAATTTTTAGTCGACCAAGCGTATAGCAGAAACATAATCTACGGTAAAGTCTAAGAAAATTTCACAAAGAAACCATAGGTCTAAAATCAATTCCTAGGTCCCGCCTAGCAAGGTCAAAATTATATACCTTACTCAATTCAACAAATATTGTGTCTGGCACCAATTGGTGGCTGGCACTCGAATACCGTTCGACAAAGGCTTTTAAACTGAATACAATTCAATTTTCCAAATTTCTCTAGCCTGTCAGGTTTTTGACGCAATATTTGTTGAACTGTATAATGTAATTAATTTTGACCTCGCTACGCGGAGCCTAGGAAAAATTCTTAGAATTTACCGTAGCTAACGTTTCTGCTATACGCTTTGGTTATTTATTCTCATTCATACAAATTGACCCGCTCTAATATATATTCTTGATCAGCATCAACTGCCGAGCCGAAACAGCCGTGTCCGACGGTCTATATGAACACCTAGATCCAAGTGGCTAGAAAACCTCAAATGTTGACTTCTGCACAAAGATTTTTTCTGCCACGCCCCCTCACACTTCCTCGACAAAAGTGTTAAAAAAACTTTAAAATTTTAAAGATATCGATCTCACATTTAATCTCTGAAAAGACTTATAATGATCGGCTAATAAAATTGGAGTTTAGAATATCTATTTCTTTCACAAATTTGTTAACATTCAGTGCCTATAAATAAAAACGCATACTTTTTGGCGCTTCTTCTGCTGTCTGCTAACATCGTGTTAATATGTTATCTTTAATGTTAACACTCTGTTACCAAACACATGGAAAGTCTACTTACCATTTCTTGCTCGGAATAAGGGGTATATCGAAGTCTAGGACTTATAGTTAGACCGTTTTGGAAGATACCAATTAAATCAGGTCTTTAAGCCCCAAGTCCATGCAAAAAACACAGTCACGTGTAATGTTTTTTAGAAACCTTAACGGTCCCTATCAAACAAACATAAAATAAATACCTTGGTATTTAAAGAAATTACTTGGCGTTGCAAAAACTATGTCTAAGGCAAAGCATAGAGGTATAACAATTGCCATTAAAAACAACAAAAACACATATATGACATATGTATACAAGCTTCACGCACCACCATTACACACATGCATATCAGTGTAGACTGAAGCTGTGGCAATTAATAGCAACAAGTGACTTGGAGACAGACATTTTTCTGTCCTTACAATTCACAAGTTCAGATTCGGCCACTTCGTTAGTTTATATAGGCAATTGTTAATAACTGTTGGTGTGAAAAACGGTTAGCACTGATGAGTCTAGATTGGTACCAGACGAAACGTGTTCATGTCTGCGAAATCTTAACCTGCTTGTGTCCATATGATCATATAATTTGTTGTTGATTTTTTGAGAATTATTAAATTATAATATCTCCCCAACCTTGAGACAGCTATAACTAGCACTTATTAATATTCAAGCTCACCACTATACGAAATGAAAAACATTTGACTGATATACAAGCAATATAAAAAGTCCTTCGATCTCTCACCAGCCATTCGATTTTATTATCAGTAGATTTTGCTGTTGACTTCGGGACAACTGCGCTTTTCTTTACTCAACAAATCTTAAATCGCTTAGGAATTGCAAGCAAAATGCAGTAAAAAATGGTCTTAGGTTGTGTTCAAGCCCTGTTTGGACAAAAGGGGATCGTTGATTCAATACCAACCTCCTCGTAATCTTTTTCAAGTCCATTCCATTTATAAATTATCATGTCATTTTTACATTTCAGAATAAACATTTCGTCTGATCACATACTCGTATTTAAACATACGTCGTATGATTGGTAAAAATCCCAAAAGATTACGGTTCGGCATTTTTATAGATACCATTTAAAAAGCTTCAAAAGTCACAAAAAATTCAAAATCGCGAAGAATCAAAATGGTCCTTTTCCTTATAACTTGACTATCGTTCATCCGATCATTTCCATTCCTTTAGCGGATCGATAAAAAATCCTGATTACTAAATAAGTCCAGAAAGAACGAGCCTTCTATCTTTAAAACTGTGGGAGATATAAGATTTTTTCATTTTGCGGGGGCGGGAGGGGCGTGGCAAAAATTGAAAATAAACTTGATCCGCCTGCAAGAATAAGAAACATATGTCCCATACATGTCAAATCTCTATCTCTTACCATGTCTGAGATCTGTTTGTTTATGCGGGCGGACGGACAGAGAAACATGGCTATATCGACTCGGCAGTTGATGCTGATCAAGAATATACATCAATACTTTATAGGGTCGGAGAAACTTCCATCTGGCTGTTACATACTTTTGCACAAACTTATTATACCCTCTGTACCTATGGTACAGAGTATAAAAATAGAATCAATTGGATCTTTACGTTCATAGAATTCTCACACACACACTCTAACACCATCGCAATTGAACGCAATATCTTTTATGTCACTAACTTAGAAGAAATATTATACAAAAAGGCTTAAGAGACACAAATTGGTCATCTTACCTTTCTTTAAGACGCCAAATAAAGTTAATGAGAAAATAGTGTGACCGATGCATTGAAAGTAGAAAAAAATCATCGATGTTTTCAGCTTGATGTTACCATCGATGTTTCTTCAGCTCAAGTTTTCACGACCCCGAGTTGAGATGTGGAATTGTTGAATTGAGGAATTTTTTAATTTTTTACAAGTCGGAAACAAGAAGGTGAAAATGACGAGCCCCAGTTGAGCTACGGAATTGTTGCAATGACGAATTTTATATTTTTTTTTTTTTGTAAATATGTTAGTACAATTGTTATGTTTTATTCTTCTTGTTTTCGACTTGTAAAGAGTTCAAAAATTCATAAACTCAACAATTTCACAGCTCAACTGGGGGTCGCGAATACCATAAGTGTTTTGTGCTGTTTGGGTTCAACATTTTCATAGGAACACTGGTTTGGAAGGCGGTGGATTAACCTTTACAAATTAGCCCTTACGCATGTTTTCGCTCAGTAACGGTTTGCATTCCTGGTCAACCTATAATAAGAGTATAACATTCTTGATTAAAATCCAGTCTTTTTTCATATTATTCCATAAGACCAATTTTGAAAAAAAAACTTTCAAATCTATTTCTTTGTTTTGCCCTTAACGCCCTCTTTGACTTTTCTTTCTTCCAGGTAATTTGGACTGATCGCAAAGGCGGTCATGGTGAGCATCGTTGGGATTTGGCGCAGGGAAAACTCTAAATACATTTTTTTTTAACATTTCTGTACATTTTCCTCCCCCCTTCTTTACTCTGCTCATATAAAATCGTGACTTTTCATAATTTTGGCGTATTATTTATTTAAAGGCAATGAATTGGCGTGAAATTTGTGTATTCGTAAATTTGCATAAGAAAGTAATGTGTCTAGCCAACTCATTCTTGTCTTAGGTCAGCACTGGAAGACACAAAATTTCTCACGCTGCTCTAAAAAGTGGACTGTCCGGTTACACAAGTCTATTTTGGGTTGGCTTTGGCCCACTGGCTATCCTTTAGCCAAAAACTGGTTTTGGGCAATGACCCAAAGTGTCCTGCATAGTTACACTTGGTTACAAGACAGTCCATCAGACAACAAAATGCGGGTCATATGCAAATGCGGTGTCAAGAAGAAGGGTTGATGATGCAGCGGGTCTTATCACTCTGTGTAAGTCTTTGACCTCAAGGGTTGTGGCACTCATTTGCATAACTTACAAATGACACAACTTCTACATGGGACAGCAGTGTCCAGTTGTGTTGTTTTTAAAGATGATTCACAGCTGACCAAGCTAGGCCAGAGACATGTGTGTGTAGGGATCAATATTTAAGGTAAATGTAAATTCATTTGCCTTTGCCTCAAGCTGTCAGTCAGTGACTGTCCAGAACCGGTTCGTTTGCTGGGCGACGATAAGGTCATCATCCACATCATCTTAGAGCTGCATTACCCTTTGGCTCGCTGGGTTCTCACACTGCTTACTAATTTATGCAAGGACATTGCAAAAGGACACTATTGCTTGCTATGATTGCGATTGCTGTGGCGTGAGTTTCAGTATTCCCAAAAAGAAGTAACCGGTTTGACCGGTATAGTCCGAGTTTTGTGTGTGTCTTGGGTGACCACGAATATTGTGAGAACTTCCACATTAGATGATGGCCTTTGTCAGCAACTGGACGAACGAGTCTCCTTTGGCTGTCTCTGCAAAGGGTGCAAATCGGGAACCCTGTCTGGTATAAGTTTAGATAGAGAATTTACAAGGTAAAATTTGATTGGAAAACTATTGTCATTTTAGGATTATGTTCTATCTCAGGACAAGCCACTCAAAAATATCAAGTTTGATGCCCTCTTTTTCCCATTTTCCCATTAAAACTCAAACTTTATAAAAAAATGTTTAATTTAATATTCTAAAGACAAAAATGTCTGCCAAAATATGTTTCTTTTTCGGATCGTCTACAAACTAAATGAACATGATATATAGAATAGTTTTATGATATCTCTCTGCCCTTTTTTCATTTTGGGCATATTTACAAACTACATGGACTTGCGGAACTTTCAAGAGTAAATATAATCGTTGAGTATCAATTAAGTTGTCCACATTTACTGGTACTGATGATATTGCTGATGTGGCTGCTGCTGTTGATATTGTTGCTTTCCTGAGCTGTACTCCGATTGCGTCTTATGGGCACCGGCGCGCAGCAATTGCGATGGTGGAGGTGGAGTAGGAATCTTCACCACAATGTCGGTGGGTTCACGTATTACCTCCGCCTTGAAACCCTCCTTGGGATCAGCTGTATACTTAACTGTGCGTATAAAACCATCCGAATCCACCACCGAGTAGCTGCCCTTAATGACTCCACCATCGCGTACCTCTTTGCGATTCTGATAGTTGGTAAACTCATCGTCTTTCACATCAAAACCAAACTGGTATGAGGAGTTTGCCTGCGAAAAATGGAAAGATAGAGAGAAAAAGAGTTGGGGACAAAAATGCAAATACTTGGGCGGAGCTTAATTGTAATTTCAAATGCGTAAGTCATTGTGTTGACCCAGTTTTGTGGAAGAAACGTGTCCAAGCTGCAATGCAACGATTACATCACCCAACAGCCACTACATGCCACATGCGTGGGCCTCCATCTCCTTCCAGCTGTCTGTAGATCACGCACAAGTGAAAGCAATTTGGACTAGCTTGCATATTTTTAATGGCCCAGGCGCACGAAATCAAAGCGCTAGTGCAGCGTATCGATGGTGTGATGTCTTGGTTATGCAAGCACCAGGCGGTAGAAAATCATTCAAGCGAAACCGATTCGCCCCCTAAGGCATAGCATAATTTATGCACAAGGTTGAGATTGCAGTTTATTGAGGATGCCACCGCCAAGACCTTCAAACGCGTGCTGCTAAAAAACAATCCCACAGTTCTTTTAACTGGGTTAAGGTAACCAGAAACGTGGCCCAAGGCGTGTCTAAGTCTTAGTCCATTCTTTGTCCAACAGGCAAGAGACTCTGTTTGTACAACAACAACAACCAAATTGGAAAGGCAAACGGCAAAGCTAGTTTGCAAGCCGGTTCTAATGTCCATTTGCACGACTGATGCATTTGGGATTGAGGTATATGGGTCGCATTTGAAAGTGATTGTACAAGAATGTTGCGATTAGGCGTGTAGACATTTTATGGGCCTAGTGTAATGTAACTGGGTCATAAAAATTGTCAACTTTTATTAAAATGCTAATTGATAGTTCTATTTATGAGATTGAATAAAGTGCACCGGCTGAGTGCTTAGAATTCTGAAAAGGTTCTTTATGAATGGAAATAAAAAAACCGGTTCTCAAAGTGGAATAAATGAATATTTTTTCTAATCTCTTGGACTGTGGGCTTTTAATTTTTGCGCAAAAGAAAGGAAATGAATTAAGCGCCCAATTTAAAAGGCAATGTTTGAGAAGCTTTTTCGTGATTACTTACTTCACAGCTGGCAACAATAGCTGGTGAATATGACCGGTTGTAAAATAGATTGTAAAGGCAAAAAGAAATTGTGTGAAAAGTGAACAGAGCAGTCATATGCTCTCAGTTCAGAGATGTTCATTCTTAGCTAAAGGCCAAAAGTATATACCCTGCAGTTCTACGTTTCAGTACTGAATTTTTGGGGGCTGAAGTCAGATCTGAACAGTAGGTTTAACTGAATTTATGCCTGTTTTCACGCAAGTGTCAGTACTTTCCATGAAACTTACCAATGAATTCAGTAATGGAATCATGCATAAAATCAGATAAGGTCATGACGTAGTAGGACATGTCTGTGTTATATTCATGGCTAAAACTTATATAAGGAATGCCATGAATTCAGTATGATTCATTGCTTCCTATGAAACTTACCCATGCAGTTTCTCCCATTTTCGCATTCGCGAAAGATTTGCGACTTGAGACAGGTTTTCCGACTAAATTTGCTCTCCAAATCGCAAAAACTATTGCAAATGTGAAAATGGGAGCACTTAATAATAATTACTATTAATTAATAACAATCGACTTAATAGTTATAATATTCTGAAGTTAAGTAATTGCTATTATCAAATCCATTAGCTGATAAACTACTTGGTTTAAGTTATTATCCATTAAATCTTCCTGGAGCTGTTCATCTATACTAAGTAGCAGTTAGATCAGAAAGAACAAACTTCAGTGTTAAAAATGCTCGTTCAACTGATACCCGAGTACAACATTTGGCCATAGCTTTTATATTTGATATTTGAATATTGCTTTTATAAACTCTCTTCATCGCAATCAGACGATAGGTCATTTAAAAGAACCTTTGTGGCGTCGATTCCGCTGAATGTTTTCCAAAAGCTATAACATTTTTTGGAGTCATTCAGAAATGTTATAACATATTCAGTGGAAGCCCTCAACGATGGGAACTCCTTCAAAACAAATTTTCCCTCTTCCCTTTAATATTTTTCCGATACGCGATGGCCTGCAAGAGTTGACGTCGTTAAACCTCTTGCGAAACATATTCTGGAATACAAGAATCTCTTCACAAACTGAAGAAACTCAATTTGACAGCGGAGACTCTCCGTGTCATTAACGGTATTCAAAAAGAAATGAATTCGTTCGAATTTTGATGTCGTCGATTTGGTTCAAAATTTTGAGCGCTATCAATGAGAGAAACGTAGTCCTTCAAGCAAGAGGAGCTACTATAGACGTGGAAGTTGACAATCTGAAGGCTCTCCTTGCAGATTTGCAGTTTATACGAAATCGATGGGGTCTCATTCTGAGTGAATGTAAACTTGTCGCAAGAGGATGAAACTTTGCAACAATTCGCAAAAGAAAACATGCAAAGGTATTTTTGGATGATGGCACAAGTCCAGAAATCGTCTTCGATTCTGAAGAAGAAAATTTCAAGACCAACACTTTCCACAGCATCATCGATTCGGTCATTGCAGGATGACGAACAGATTCATAGCAGTAAATAATTTAAAGGAAGTGTTTTCTTTTTTATGGAAATTCACCACGTTGGATAAAGACGTCTGCCGGGCAATTGACGAAGAAGTACGAAGCTGATGTTTCCGAAGAGTTGAAAAATGAAATCGTCCACCTCAAACATATATATGTAGATAATTTTGAAAAGAACCTTCCTTCAAAAAACCTTCAGAATCTTTTTCCAAATGTCTGCGTTTCTTTGAGCATTTTTTGTACTCTCCCTGTCATTTTCGATAGTGGGAAACGCTTCTTCAGTGTTGTTGCGAGACAAAAACTTCCACAGATATTGTTCTACACAAAAGCGTCTAGCTGGCCTGGTGATTTTATGTTTGGTGTCCGAGTTAGCAAGGCAGTTGGGTTTCAAGCGAGTTTATTGGATAACAACTAACCGCGATATAGACGATAACTTGAAAATAAGTCCTATTTTTATTACCGTTCTGTTACGAGCCCCTGCCTTTTTATTGAACAGAATTCATATTGCTCATCTGTATATATACATTATATATGTATCAGAGAACTGCAACGAGCCGCCACGAGTACAATCGCTCAGCGCTCAAGGCTTGTCAGAATCGAGTATTGCCCTTACTCATACTCAAGTTGACTGAGCGCTTCGGCCGCTAGTTGACGCAGAGCCCCATGTTGCAAAATCGAAGTTCTGATGTAAATCGTCATGGGTAAAGTTCGTTCGGTACAAATACTCGCGATTACTTCTAGCTTCGGCCGCGAATCACCGAGAGTACTTGTTGCCGAAGTCAAAGATCTGCAGCGATCTGTTACGATCAAAGCTTGTACACAATCGTCACAAACACACAAAAAAGAACAATTTGTGAGAGCCAAAGAGATAGCATGATGGAGTATTTTTAGCATTTGTATTTGGCATACGCTTTCTCTTTCCTTCTTGTAGCATGTTGTTGTTTGAAGTTTTGAAAAGCCAATAACAAATGCATAAGAGGCTTGTCGAAATTCGCCGTCAACCAGAAGAGTACGTACAAGTAAATTCTGTTGCGCTTACGAGTAAACAAGAGTAGAGTGTCGAAAAGGCTTGAAAAGCTTGCTTATATTATTACTCGTACGAAGCAAAGAGCTTACTCGTTCTGACTCAATGTGCTTGCGATGATTTTGAGTGTGACAAACCAAGGCGACGAGTCCAACCAAGCCAAGTAAACTCACGAACATTAGAGGCTTGTTGCAGGTCTCTAATGTGTATCTATACATTACAAAACTCAACATTATTTTCGTTATGTTGAAAAATATTTCTTATTAAATGGGGGCCAGTGAGTTGTTCCCCCGGGCCCGCATTCCCTTCCGACTGGCCTGGGCATATGATATCAATTGGATTAGGGATTAATTTCTCATCCTGTATATAACATTTTAGGTGTATGTTACTCTGTTATTTTTAAGATGATGCGGCATATAGTATGGAGTTTTAAGGATCTTTGGAACTCTTGGATCGGAAAGAAAATCATGTCGGACTTATTCAGTAGATGGCTTTAGTGTAAGATAATTTTATCAAGCATCATTTTGTTCGTTTTGCATTTTGATAGCAATGATTGAAAGGCACTATACGAATTCTAGGGGAACGATTAAAAAGAGAAGGAAAATTTCCAAAATACTTAAAGTAAAGGCTAACCAGAATTGCTTATTTAAGAAAGAAGTATGACATCACTCTCATGCCGAGCAATGTCAAGATATCCCTAGCATAAACTAGATTTACCAACTAAAGGCCTATTCTCAGATAAAGCGTCACAGTCTGAGCATCGAATGCAAGCAAAGAGAGCGCTGCTTACGCTCATATGCCCGACTTCGGCATGCGCTCGGCTCGTGTGCGTGTAAATAGCCGATTGCGCTCGGCCCCTGTGGCTATGGAGGAACATCGCTGTTCTACACCATAGTTTTGATATACTGATGATGCAATAGAAACTTGTGATACATGTACCTTCGACGATACTGTAATAGCAAATCAAATATATCTAAATATTTAGAAAATAAAGCATCTTTTGATGAAATATGACAGGTTCTATTTGGTAAGAGTTTTTCTTTAGAGAAATTTGACAACCGAATATTTAGAGATATATAACAAGTGTCATGAAAGAGCTTCACTTACGTAAGAGAAGCTCGACATGGACCCTTGGGGCTGTAAAGGGCTATCTATAATAACTGCACTGCGAACCTGAACTACAAAAGTGTTGGCCTCTCGAACCGCATGGTTCAATGGCCAGACATAAGGAAAGTCCATTCAGACTCGACATAATTTAATTGGATTCAGAAATGGTCTCATAATATATTAAGCCAAATCTGCGGTTGGTTTCAAAGCCAGGTTGCTAACCAAACCGAAATTACATATAAATCAATTAGGTTTTGGTTCCCAGAGTTGTGTCTGGCTTGTGGTTTTTGTTTTTTTTTTTTTTTTGGCATTAAAACAAATGGGATTATAGTTAATTCGGTAACGGATATCGGCAGTTTCCGCATCAAAAGGCTATACACGTTTACTTGACTTGGCTGGAATGGCCATAGAGAGGCCAATGTGCACACAATGCAAACACATATGGCCATGGCCAAGTGGAGGCAGCCGAATGCTCCAACTTGGCTCCGAGTGAGGCTGTGTGGTTAATGAACTCTACCGCCTGTGCATGCTTCAATTGTAATTATGTTGGCCCGGCCGTTTGGCGTCTGCACTGAAGCGAACGAAAACGAAAGTGCGCGAAAGTCGAACTCGTTATGGCTTAGGAGTTTAAAAACTTACATCATCGTATTGCTCCTCCTCCTCTTGTTGCTGCTGCTGTGTTAGTTTGTGTTGTCCTTTGCCCAGTAGGGAGCCAGACGACTGATAGGTAGGCTGCTGGACGCGTCTGGGTGGTGGGGCAGGATTAGACTGCACAGGCTGGCGATAAACCGACTGCTGAGGCTGAGCCTGATACTGGAGAGAGGAAAAATGAAGAGGGGGATGTTAGGATTTCATTACTTGCAACCAACCTGCGGCTGCTGTAGATAGTCTCTTACAGCTGGCGCCACATATCCCTGCTGCTGCTGTTGATGCTGCGCTCGTATCTGCTCCGCCACCGTATCCTTCAGGCGGATCTGCTGACCTGCATTCACATATTGTTGAGACTGTTCGGAGTTCTGCTCATAAATGGGTGTACCTTCGGCTGGCTGAGCTTGATGCTGCTGCTGGTGCTGCAATTGTTGGTAATATTGCCGCAAGTAGGCGGGATCGACGCCCTGTTGCGCTTGAGCAATGCCGCAAATTGCGACCGTGGCCACCACAAGCAAATATTGTTGCATGGTTAACACTTCACTTTACCGTTAAACCGTTTTCAGACGAAACTCGCGCACTCAACCCACTTGAAAGCCACAAAAGTATCTGTGGTGGCTGGGATACCAAATTGCACTTTTATATCGATGAAGTTGAGCATGGCTAACGGTGGCTCTCTCTCTCGCGCTCTGGCTTTTTCGCTGGCTCTAGCCTCTTTTTTGATTTACAACAGCTGTTTGCGGGGGGCATTTCCGTTGCCATTATATCATGGATTGGGGGAGAGCCTTGTCAGCATTGTTTATTATTTTTGGATTAAATTTGTTGGTCTACTTACCGCTTTGGTCATTTGCATATGGACATAAAGCGCTGCTACTGTACCCCAATGTTAGTTAACATTTCAAGTGGCTGTTAGCCATCATCAGCTGATTGATATTGGGGCGTTGGAAAACTTTCACGAATTTGTCATTTCATTTGATATTTTTTGTGTGTTGCAATAAAAATAAAGTTTTCCAGCCATGCAATTCCCCTCTTAATGTAAAATGTAAATTGTAAATTTACTTTGTTTTGGGCTCTTCAACATGCAACGTAATGTGTTTTTGTGCAATTATTGTTGTTGTTGTGGTTGTGGTTGTTGTTGTTACATACCCATTAGATAATCCATCTCTACTAATCATTCAACTCTTGATTGGGGGGAAGGGTTCAAATTCTTGAGGTCAATGCGATTAAAAGACTTCGCCCATGTCAAAATTTATTGAACTGAAACCAACAAGTGCAAGCGACTATTGTTTCATAGAGTTTGACCCAAATCGCTTTAAAATACAACAACAACAACAAAATCATTGTACTAATGTTGGTACTACGAGGGCGGATTGAAAAGTTAGTGGCTTGGGAATTTAAGTGCTACTGTGAATTTAAAGCCAGCAGCATCGTTAGTTGGTGTTTGACAACCTTGTGAATTTCTACATAAGCAGATCTTCTTTTCTTGTCCGTCTGTCTGTTTCTATGCTATCTCCTCCGTCAGTTTTAAAGCTATACCCAGAAAAAAGTATGGACTAGAATGGTCCAAAATTACCTTATATATAGGCCATTTTGCCTAAACTAGGGTCCTAGGAATATTGGACTCGAATTTAGGATGCATGTACCTAAAAAAAAATTGAAAAAAAAAAAAGAAAATTTGGGTGGGGAAGGGGGGGGGGGGGGTTGGTTTGTGGATGCGAACACCCAACACCAAAACACCACCACCCCACTCTCCTATTTTGCTGTGTGCGATTGATTTTTATTTTTAGTTACCATATAAAATTTTTCACTTACCCTTTCGGGGATTCGAACTCAGGTCCTCAAAGACTGCAACAATCGCTGACACCGCCGTCTTAGCCATCACCACCAAACCTCGCGCTGTTCTGTATGCCTCTAAATCTTATTATAGATTGCATCCCGAATTTGGAATACAGGCATTTAGCTCAGAAAAGGGCTGTTATTTCTCTAGAACGTTGAGGTCCAGGGTTCAAATCCCCGTAGGAGCATCGTTTTTTTTTTTAATTTATTAATTTTTTTAAGGTGTTTTCAGTATTGTCTATATTTTTTACAATGTATTAATCGATTTTTTACGTCCATAACGTCAAAATATATAAAATTTATGGGCTAAAGTATATTTAGCCTCTTGAACTTTGAGGTCGTGGGTTCAAATCCCCGTAGGAGCATCTGTTTTTTTTCCATTTTTTAATTTTTTTTTTTTAATTTTATTAATTTCTTTAAGGTGTTTTTAGCATTGTCTATATTTTTTAAATTGCATTTTTTGATTTTTTACGGACATAACGTCAAAATATTCAAAATATTTTGGCAAAAATATTTTTGGCCCTTTGGACTATTTTTAAGCACTCAAATTCCTTAAAAATTTGTACCTAAAATGGAAAGATTTAGGCTATATTTAGGCTATATTTCACATTTTTAAGGCAATTATTGCCTAAAAAAAAAAACAGACTCGGTAAAAGGTCTTTCAGTACCCGTATTTTTAATGGTTTGGAAGTGGATTACGGAATTCCATTATGGTCGTGCGACATCTAATGACGGAATCGCTGATGAAAGTTAAAAAATGAAAGTGCGTGAGTTAACTGTAGCTGACACATCACATTTATCTTTTACGTCGATTACTGACACTCTACCACAAACTTAATCTTGTAATCACTTCAGAAGATTGCTTGGCAATGTTCAACCTTAGTCCGAAAGAGTTTTTGCATTAATTAGTTACCGTGGAAAAAACGGGGATCCATCGCAACACACTAGAGACCAAGGTATAGTGAAAGCAGTGAACTTCTTTGGTCACCAAATAAGTGCAAGTGTGGTCTCCGGTGAAAAATACGGAATTCTTATACAAACTGTAGAAAAATAGATACTTTTAAAATGGTTGACTAATTACTGACATAAATTAAATACTGTTTCAACTAAATACTTTTTTCAAAAGAATACCACAGACTTATCAAACTCCCCTTCCATGTGTGTATCTCATTTGCGACGACCACGTTGCGGTTGAATAGCTCGACGCCAACGATCTTTGTTTTGCCGTCGATTGCCAAATCTTTTGCATTTTAAGCCCTTTATAACAGATCAGTTGCCATGTGATCGCACGTACATTGAGTGCCATTAAACCTCAATAAAAGAAAAAAACCACCCTCCCTCTTTTGCCTGCATTCAACACAAAATTTGATATTTGTAGTCGTTGATGCGATTACAATTACTTAAGCGCATTGTTGCCCTGGGGGGGCCGCCGCCATCTGAGCGATACGCCCCAAATTTGCATGGAGGATTTTTCTTCTTTTTTTTTTTAATGACGATGACTTGGCAAGGTCATATCTACGACAGCAAAAAGCTAGTGCCTTACTTTTGCCCTGAAGTGAAAGTACATAATGTGTAACCGACAATTGTTATGCGCACACCACTCAAGCGACTTATTTCCATTCAAATTAACGTCAAATTTATGTACAATTTCGATTAAATATGCTTAATTGATTGAATGATTGATTATGGATTGATTATATTTGCAGTGTCATGTTATGCAAAGATTTCTTGGGACTAGGGCAATAAAAGGGGTTCCATAATTCTGAAAACTTAAGTACGGCTGGATGCTTAAAATAGTGATGAAAAACTTAAGTACGGCTGGATGCTTAAAATAGTGATGAAAGCAGCACTTATGGTGCTATTAATATACAATTTTCAACAAGGGCGGCTCGATCATGAAGTTGTATAAATCGAGCTGTGAGGGAGACTTTATTAAAATCCTTAAATGATTTATACTTGCAATTACGTGTGGAACTTAACATATTTGTAAAATAAGCGGCGCGGCTTCTCATAGTGGCGGAGGTTTGAGTGCTCCAATTATCAATGACCGTATTTGAGCGATGTTGTAGCGATGTTATTTTCAAAAAATAGGGGAAAGTTAACTTTAGCTCGGCCGAAGTTTTGTATACCCTTCCAGCTTCCATTTAAAACAAAAAAGTTTTTCTAACTAAAACTACTTTTTGGACATTACTTTTCTAGGGGATCTTTACTATATAGATGTCTGATTTCATAATTAAAATCATAATTCACTGTTAATTACGAAATTTGGAGGCGATCACATTTAAAACAAAAAAGTTTTTCTCACTATAACTTCTTATTCGACCAATCATTCATATTGCAGATATAAGCTATAGTCATCCGATTTTGATAAAACTTTGTAGAAATGTGTTAAATTAAATAAAATAAGAATATGCCAAAAAAAATGACGTTTTCATAAAAAACAAAAAAGTTTTTCTCACTCGAACTAGTTTTTCGACCGATCGTTCCTATGGCAGCTATATGCTATAGTCATCCGATTTCTACCAAACTTAGTGAAATCATGGGAAAGGATAGTAGACTACGAAATACGTACTTGGGAGGCGTTTCCATTAAAAACAAAAAGTTTTTTCACTAAGACTAGTTTTTCGACCGATCGTTCCTATGACAGCTATATCCGATCCGGCCGGTATAATAAAGGGCCACTTAAGAAATCGGCCCTAAGTATAATTTCCTATAAAAGAGAGTTGGGTATTTCTGTGGTACGAAACCTTTTTATACCCTTGCAGAGGGTATTATAAAATTGGAAGGAAACATCTCCATCACATAAAGTATATATATTCTTGATCAGCACGACGAGCTGAGTTGATTTAGCCCTGTCCGTCTGTCCTTCTGTCCGCCAGTCCGTCTGTCTGTTTCTATGCTATCGCCTCCGTCAGTTTGAAAGCTATCTTCACCAAACTTTGCCCGAAGTCTTTTGGTACATATACGCTGCACATTTGTCGGAACCGGTCGGATCGGGTGACTATAGCATATAGCTGTCATAGAAACGATCGGTCGAAAATCTAGTTTTAGTGAGAAAAACTTTTTTGTTTTTAATGGAAATCTTTTCAAAACTGCCATGTGTTTGTTTTATATGCTCTTACACAACTCTACAAATTTTGGTCAAAATTGGATGACTATAGCATATAGCTCCCATAGGAACGATCGGTCGAAAAACTAGTTCTTGTGAGAAAAACTTTTTTGTGTTCAATAGAAACGTCTCTTTCGTTGGCATATATTTATTTTATATATTTTTACACAATTCTACAAAGTTTTGTCAAAATCGGATGCCTATAGCATATAGCGGTAGTATGAATGATCGGTAGAAAAAGAAGTTCTAGTGTGAAAAACATTTTTGATTTTAATGGAATCGCCTTCAAAAATGTACATGTTAGTTTGTTATGCTTTTCCAAGATTTCACTAAATTTGGTCGAAATTGGACATCCATTTGGTATAGCTCCCATAGAAAAGTAAGTTCCGAAAAGTAGTCTTATTTAGAAAAACAAACTGCAAACGTATACAAAACTTCGGCCGAGCCGAAGTTAGCTTTCCCCTATTTTTCAAAAATATGTGGTTTCTTTTTCGGTTTTAAGAGTTTATATTTCTGGACCAGCTTGCGGCCTTCCTTGTAATCGATGATGGCAAAAGAGGAAACACTCAGGAAAAAAGAACTTTGTACTTGAATAAGGTATAAACGGTGACAATCGGCGGTGTCCCAGAAATCTCTTCCAACCAAATTCCAATCCAAAACCAATTCTAGGTGTCCTAGAAATCTCTTTCGGTTTCAAACCTCTCGTATTTTGTTAGGAGATTTTGGCAAACCAACCAATACACAAACCAACGAATAGGGACTTCACGAACCTACGCAATTTAGCACTTTTAGCTATACTTTTGAAATAGACTTTCAAAGAAAACAAAGTTCTGGGACACCGACGGATTTCGATTTGCAAACCAACCGAAGCCAAAATCTCTAGAGATTTCCAGGACACCCCGAATAGTACGAAAAAAGCAGATTCAAGTACAAAATTCTTATTTCAAGTAAGATTATTTCGGGATTTATTAAGTACATTTCGGACTTTTTTAAACCATTCATTGTAAAATGCTTAAAATACTAATAAATGAATAAAACTGAACAAAATCGATTAACTCTCAAAATTAGTACAAAACATTCTTTCTTACAGTCCAGTAATTTCTAATATGAACCCAAAAACATTCTAGAAAGCAAAATAAGATTACTTCAAAATTTTCTTTCCCAATTCGTACTAAAACTAGGTCACAAAATTGAACCATGGAAGTATCCAAGGGATAACCAAATGCCAATGTAGAATTACTATAGATTAAAAATTTACCATCACTCCATAACAAAAGTGTTAGAACCAACTGGGAACTTTAAGAACAGACTCGCTTAAAAATAGTTCGCATTTTCCCTTGCACACTTTTTAGCATGTTGTGTTCTCAATTTAAGTACATACAAGAACGAATCATACTTGAAATTTTAAGTACAATACGGTTTAAATTCTATACCGTTTGATGTAGAAGGCCCGCAGCCTTTTTTTTCTGAGTATACTGTTACCATCTCAGCACTGGGCTCCGTCGTCAAACAAAGGTACCTATTGAAGCGGCCACATACCCGTTTCTGGCGGCTCGAGATCATACTATCCATACCAAAGCCAGTCTTTCCTAGTTTACATTGTTTTAGCTTACCAGCGTACAAACTCCTAACTCTACAGTTGTGTTCTAAAATACAAATCGTGGGATAAATCTGGTTGAACGATATATAAACTTTGAACTACATTTTTTGCGACCAAGTCTTGGCCACAGAATTGAGTATACAAGTGAATCCTTTAATTTCTTTATTCATCTATATATAAATCGTTATTACATTCAATGACTAGAACCACTCGCTGTTGACATAAAGTCAGTCAGTGATACAAAAAATATAAATCAAATAAATTAAAATGTTTTCTTTATTAATTAATTAAGTATTTGCTATTGCATATGGAGACAGAGATAACATATGTTTGTATAATATCATAAGATTTATTTCAATTCCGATCATTTTCCAAAAACCGATTCGTCATTAAACTGGTTAGTTGTTTTGTTTTGTCGTTGTTTATTTTTTTTTTTTTTGTTGATTTTATATAATTTATTGAATAAGTTAAACAGAATTTCATAAAAATCCGCTAAATAGGTTAGGAGTTAAACTGGCTACAGATGTGATGAACCAACGAAAAGGGTGTTGTTGTTTGTTGTTGATTGTTGTAGTTGTTGTTGTTGATGTTACAGTAGCAGTTTCTAGTAGTCAGTGGCACCAACAACGCTGTACATCAGACGATTGAAAGAACCGCTTTGGCGTATGTTCTCATCGTGAGTGTTTACCACCTGAGAAATAATGAGATAAGGATAGGAGTTATTAGAGAGGTGGAAAAAGAAACCGCATTTTTCTGAAAATTCTACACCAAAGGCTTCGGTTTAATGGAATCGATATATTTAATAACTTTTTTTGATATCAGGAAAGTTAACAAAAAGATATGGCTTCAAAATTTTCTGAACCTTGTTTTTATGGAAGCAGTTAACTAACTTCAAAAATTGACTCGAAAAGCTGTATTTAAAAGAATGAAATGTATATGAAAATAGCTCAATCATAGCCTTATTCTTTGACTTTTTTCCTAGTTACTATTGAAACACGGATAATCTATTAAATCTGAGCTAACGATTCGTTTTCTTAAAATAGAATCAATGTTCCATCCTGTTTCCAAAAGATTTCGCTAAGTTCAAAAACATTGACAGGCATAAAGTATACCGAACTGGTGGCTTACAGTCTCTGTAAAGCACTGAACCAAGTTCCAACTGATCTTACATAGATATACTTACATTGTACGGCGGCCGGGATACTGGCGCTGATACTGGTTTCTAAGAAGATACGCAGAGTGAGAGAGAGAGAAAAGAATAGTGGCTTAATCATTTGCCTATTTCAAGGAAATCTAGTTTAATGCCCAAAATGCGGTGTTATTTTCTAGGTTATGTTATGAGCGAGCCAAAAAAATATTGTTTTGCATGATGTGGTTTCTTTTTTTGTTGGAAAATATACAGAGAGATGAGTTACATACGGATGTGTGTACGTACGACTTGCAGTTATTGGTTTGAAAATTTCGGTTAGTAATCATTACAGCACACAAATTAACTTCACCTAAGCGGCGCTTGGCATTCTAGAGCATAGACAAGGACTAACATTTTATATATTGGACACGACTGTACATGATTTAGAGAGATAGATAGATAGAGATAGAGAGAGAGGGTATTTACACACAGAGTACGAGTATGAGCTTGAGAATCGAGCGATCTTGTTTGATTTCCCATTTTGGTATTTCATAGTTTCGCACGATCTTACCTTTCCTGGAACCAATCTATTTGGCTGATAGAGCCTAGTCTGCACAGGTATGGTTACTTCCTGTGGGTGGGCCTGGCCATAGTTGCTGTAGCCGCCCTCTTCTTGAATCGCTCTGTAGGTTTCGCTGTTCCTTGGATCGTACTGGACAGTTTTCTTATAGCTTTTGTTTTATTTGAGATTTTCATTTCATTTGAGATCGTTGAAAGCGCCATTTGATTGATTTGTTCATTTAGTTTTTTAAGTGTTATTGGTTTAATTCAAATTTGAAAAAGATTTTTTGTTGGGTTTGGTTTGATTGATATTTTGTTTTTACATCGGTTGAGTAGCGTGAGACAGAGTAGTGAGAGAATAGAAAAAGAGAAAACAGGATGTGCACAAAATACGTTAGAATTATTTTGTTTTCAGTTGTAGTTGTTGTTGTTGTAGCTACTTGTTCTCGTTGTCTTCGAAACGTTTTTAAACAATTTTTTTAAATTATTAATTAACAAATTAACTTATAACCTAGAAATATTATTATAAAAAGTAATAATCGTTTAACAAAACTGCATAACAAAAGTGTTTTTTTAGGGCTGGATTAGAGTAAGCAAAAGTGGGTTAGTACAGGGGAAAGTCACACAAACGTCTTTTAATATTTTGGAATTAGTCTTATAGGAACTCATTTTCTTAAAGGGGGAAACTAGGAGGGGGGAGTGTATCAGTGGGCGGCAGGGGATAAGGAATTCAATTGTCTATTTAAATTTTTGTTTTGTTTCTTTTTGATCATAATTTATTTTGTTGATAGAGTTGTTGCAGTTGCTGCTGTCGTTGTTGGCGTTGTTGCTTTTCAAGTTGGTCTTTTTGTTTTTGTTGCTCCAGTATTTTACGTTTTTGTTCCAGGAAAGATAGATCGATGAAAATTCTAACATTAATCGTGCAGCTAAGTTCCACAAAATATTATGTCTAAAAGCTATAAATAGTATGGACTAAAGATATGGTGTTGTTGGTGGTTTGTTGTTAGGCGTGATATTTACACATATGGATTACCGGGAGAATTACCTTTCCCCTTTTGTGCCACCTTTGTCATTTCTACATCAGAGTTTCTGTGTTTTAAAAGCACGCAAACCGAATTCGGAAACTTAAAGGTTAAGAAAATAATGAACAATTCTATAAAAATATATTAAGGGCTAAAAGGTTCTGTTCAAATTCAATCAAATACCTTCTTATATACTACGTTTATGTTTGAATCAGAGATCTGCACGAGTGCACCCCAACTGCAAGTGCGCTGCATAAGTACTTTCGCACTTGGGTATCCCGACTACTCCAACAAAATGTATAAAGTAGTATTTCTACTCGCGGCATATTTGTGTCTCGCTCATGAAGTGCCAAAAACACTCGCGCCACTCACGTAGCGTATTGGAAATACTCATACAAACAGGGAGTTGCAAAATTTGAGTGTAAAATTATCCATTAACAATTCAAGCTACGCATTTTTTATCTTTCGCTTTCTCACTTGAGAATTTTTCTGCTAATGTTCGCTGTGTCCGCTCTCTATTATGTCTTCGGCTTCTGTTCGTTCCCTGCACTTCTCGTCAAATTCATCACTACATCACGCTTCTGCTTTGACGTCGACGTCAGCAGTTAGCAAACGTGACGCGCGCTTAAGAAACCAACAAATTCGAAGAGCAATACGCAAGTCATACATAAGTATTGGTAGAGTGTGAGTAGAGCTGAAAACACCGAATATTTTGCGTATTCCTCTTCGCTCTTTGAGTAAAACTAGTATTTATCCTCCAAACTGCTTGAGCGTACGTCACTTTGAAGACTCAAACAACATGCAGTGGCGCTCAAAGCAGAAGCCGCTCAAAACGACACCAGTCACAGAAACACTAGTACGAAAATGAGTGAGTATATGAATTGACTGGAAATTTTGAGTGGCGAATCAGACCGTAAACTTGAGTCAAGAAAACAGGCACTTTTGCAGATCTCTGGTTTGAATAAAAAATCATGAATTTGGTCCCTGTAAGTATGCTGTATTTATGTATATTACTAACTAAGGAAATTATATATTTTATATTTGCCTTAAACCTCATTTATTCTAACAAGGAAATAATGTTGCATATTTAAAGCCCAAAAAATCATGATTTTTTTGTAAGCATAAACGTTGAAGTAATAAAATAAAGATACACAATTGAAAAAAAGGTCTGAATACGTTTTGGATGGAGTAAGAAATCTTTTAAAGGAAGTTAAGAATTTTAGAAAAAGAAGCTCTCAACTAGATCATATTAACTAATCTTTGGATTGATCCATCTATCTCTCTTTTAGTTCGATTAGTTCATATATTTCAATAGATCAGCTTAGAGATGGACTCTGGCAAAAAATTACGAATTTCGAACATAAGTCAATCTCAGTAATTTTTGGAGCAATCCTTTTTCGGATTGCTTGTAGTTTGTATATCGAGCTCAATTTAATTTCGGCCAAACTTGCACCAAGCCGATTTCTAGATCAAATCAAGTATTATTTTCGAGCTAAAGTCAATATCGGGCTTTCTTGATTTGAATTCTATTAAAGGATCAAGTCGAGTTCAGAAAACAAGCTTAAATCAATCCCATGTGGGGTAAGGTCGGGATCAAGACAAGAATTCCTGGACTGAAAAATCCGGGATCAAATCATTCCTGTTCGTACTTCGAATGAGAAAATACGGGATTGACCGACTTCTGACATCGTTTGGGATTGATTTAATCCCGAATATCTTGAAATTATCAAATATAAAACCGACTTAAATTTAAAACCAAACATTTTCGACATGAAAATCAAAACTAGATTTTAGTATTTTCTGCTTGGATCTAATTATATTCTGTCTTACCGTACTTCTGACATCACAACTGCTTGATATCAAGCACGATCGTCTTGATTTTTCTCTGAGCTTAGATATACAATTACAGCTGCTTTTCCAGCTGTTTTCTCAATACGTGCTCCTGATGTGTCAATCATGATATCGCATCATTTGGGTTCAAGATCATTGTAACTTTTTAATTGATCGGGGAGCAAGTTCTCTGCTGAACACGGACATTGAACAAAGATATACGAGTTTGAATGATAGAAAGATGTTAAACGTTCAACTATTTAACAACTGAACTTTTGAACTCATCGTACTAAAGTAAGTCTATATATGTCGGTGGTCTGTTCTGATTCATTGTATGGGTTGGTGAAAACTCTTAACACCTTCTAAAGGTATTTTACGTTCTATTTTATAAATCTAGATTGATATTGGTCTGAGTTACAGCCAGATTTGGGTCATTTTCCTTAATTTTTTGTCCTTAGTGTTTTTTGAGATGCATGAGGCTTGTTACTTAATGACCGATTTTAGGATAAGTCAGTAGAGTATAGAATGGGTTTGAAAGCATCCGTTAACTCCGGTTCTTTTTCAAAGGTAAAGGCATTTTATGTTCCGACTTAAGGAAAAGTCGTTATGTAGAAATTAAGTTTTATAAATAGAATAGGTCAGCATTTGTCGAATTCTTAGGCGTTTTTAGGAGATATACTTATATTGTATTTAAAGTTCTTTTTGGGTTGGTTAATGTACCTTACTGATTTTTAAAAGAATAATACAGTTTTCAAGGCATCCATAAAGCCCATTTTCAATAACCTTGGACGATTTTTATCGGAGTTATGAGCAGATTCGGGCATACTTCTATTAATATTTAGAGCTATATTTTGCCATGACCCGGTAAAGTTACTTTACGTTTCGATTCTAGAAAAAGTAAGTTTGTACTATAGAAGAATAGTAGAGGTTGCAAAACACACATAATGCCCATTTTCATTAATCTTGGTCGGTACTTTTCAAATTCGAAGGTATATTCAGGTCCTATAGTTTATCTTACCGATTATTTTTTAAATGTACTAAAAAGTTTTAATAGATTTTATAAATGATAAATATACTGCATTATTCTTAAAATCGGAATAATTAAGCTAAACTGTACATATACTAAAATATAATTAAAGGAAATAAAAGTTCCTTGAATATTGATATCCTACCTAAAAATTTATTATTTTATCAAACTTTAATGGAGACGAAGGGTACATCCCAATGGTTTCATCAAAACTGAGAAATCGATTTAAACATGTTAAATTATCCCTTTAAAGGTTCTTATCTCTGACCTAAACACAGTTCTCTGATAACTTCGGAAATTACATGGATTAAAAAAATTACTCTAGATACGTACATACATATATACAAGGAAAGATCTCCCATATTACAACTCACTGCGTTCGAGTTTTTCTTTGCAATAGGAAGACTCTGGTTTGAAGTAGAGAACAATTAATTTTACATAATAAAGTATATAGACAGCTGTGTGCACATGCAGGAAAGGTGTTTGAACTTGTATCGTGTTGTTTCTGTTGTGCTGTTGTGGGCGTTTAAGTTGTGTTTAAAAAGAAGTTTCAGAAATCTTCAAAAATTTATCTTATAATTGAGTCTAATTTCGGGCTAGAACAATTTCTGAAACATCCCATCGACAAGTTTTAGAGACTTTACACAGGTTGCACTTGTTGCGGTTCGGGGATACAAC
This sequence comes from Lordiphosa collinella, assembly GCA_018904265.1. NCBI lineage: Eukaryota > Metazoa > Arthropoda > Insecta > Diptera > Drosophilidae > Lordiphosa > Lordiphosa collinella. The sequence goes on along the minus strand of JAEIFV010000029.1, from coordinate 1,027,197 downwards.
AATAAACGGTTAATGTGGGGGAAACATAGTCAACATTCCGATTTTCAATATGCCTCAAAGTCAAGATCTTCAATCAATCAATCAATAAATAAATATAGAAATCAGGCTAGATGATTTTACTTTTACCCGTCAAGTTTTGTTGGCAAAGGACGATGCAAAGGGCTATCCTTCAAGCGATAGCTATCGCTTGTGGCAAAGCTACAACAATATTCATAAAATATATAGATATATATATACTTATGTAAAGATAAATATAGACATACAACATCTAAGGGGTGGTTTTGTATGTGTGTGTGTGTGTGCGTTTTCTTTGATTAGTAATTTTTGATTTTCAATTTTCAGTTTGGTTTAGTGGATTATTGTAGTTCTTTGCTCGCTTAAATCATATCTGGCTTAATTTTGTTTTCAAGCTTAACTAGGCGCATTTTCGAAAAAATCAAAGCTGCTTCAAATTGGCACAAAAATCTACGCAATTTTATTATTTCCCAAAACAAAAAAAAATTTTTTTGAATTTCAATTCGTTTAACAAGCGTAATCCAAAAGTTTAATTGATTAGTGTTTTCTTTTTTTGTATTCTTTTTGAATAGCATGAGTAAGTTTCCAAGTGGTAAATTTTTTAGTTGCAACTTACGGAACTGTGGTTCTGATGGTGTCCTCAATGTTGTTGTTGGAGTAGAGACCGATGGGCGAGTTGAATTGCTTGTGGAAGACCTAAATTGAAGATTTAAAGGAAATATTTTTAAGATACTGGATGGAATGTATATATGTAACAATAAAATACAAAAGTATGTCCATTTCCACTATCTGAAAAGTCTCACGCTTCATCGATAACACGACATTTGTAAAGAATCACAATATGAATTAAGCGTGAAATTATATCAATGATGAATGTGCCCCTTGATTGTTTAACAACTATTCGATAACCGAGAAAACTATTTTAGTGTTCCACTCGAGGTGGCCACGAGCTTGTTAGGCCTCAGCGAAAATACATATTAAAAACCTCATTATTTTGGCTAAAGAAAGAACAAGAAAAGACTATAGAAAAAAATCAAAATAATTATTAGTTGCTTGCCAACAGAATTCCCCCGTATTATTAAAATTATCATATTATATTGTATTATATTTTAGCATTGTTTTTACGGTAAAAAGGAACAGTTCTCCAAAAAAAAAAAAAAAACCTTTGAGGGGCCGTGATGGTTTCTTTTTAAATGAATATTGAAATTTCCATCGATGGAATTCTTTTTGAATTTTTTGAGCACAGGTCCCCCCCCCCCCCCACTCCTCCTTTTTTCACACTTCCCATTCCATACTTAAGCCCAATTTACATGACCTGAGCTCTCAGCTGAGTTTTGTCAGCCCATGTAAATAGTCGTCTGAACCGGATAAAAATCCAAAGGACCGCACAGCAGAGCGGTCAATGAACCATTGGTTTTGTAACAGACTCAACTAACCTTCTCAGACATGAGTAAGTGCTGAACTCGGTTGCTCAGCTGAGTCTTTTGACACTTTTGACTAAATTGGGCTTTATACATCTTACACATACACTATCTGTCACCTGAACTAAAAAGTAACAGAGTTAGTTCCTAGTTTGTTTGAAACATAGTAGCTATCTAGGAGATGAGAATCGGTCGATAATATGTTCTCATTTTTCTCTTCCGACAAAATATATTTTTTATTTAAAGATTAAGGGTCAGTATCCAGCATTCCGGACTTTGCTTTTGATTCATACTCAAGAGCTATTCGAAAGTGTTTCTATTTATATTGAGACGAAATAAAAGTTTCGGAGTGCTAACCTTTAATTGAGAATCAATTTAAGGTCTCAATAATTCAATATGGAATCAAAAAACGCAATAGAAACGAATTGCCTTCCCTCGGTTCATTTTAGTCTTTATGTTTAAAGACTTTCTATTACAAGCACTGAAAATGGTATATCTTTGCTTAAAACAAGAAAGAAAGTCGGTCAAGCCCGACTATAATATACACTGTGCCAGTCAAAGTTTGCGTTTTGCCGCGTTTATACTGCGTCACAGAGTATCACATTTCGGTGTCACAGCGTCACAAGATGTATTTATTGAAGGTGACGTATTGAACACAGCTGCCGCCTTTTAAGGGGCCTTATTTGTGGACTGACAGCATTTGCTAAGAAAGCTGGAGAGTGTGACAACCATTCACATGGAATGACAGCAACAGACTAAAATAATGTGGACTGAATTGAGAGCACAGTGATATATCCGCCTTACCTGTATAATTGTATCATGACGTCACCCTTAATAAATATACCTTGGTAGAGTTGGAACACTCTACGTTTGTTATCTACGTTTGCTCTCAGAATAAAGCTAAGATCACACGGGCAAACTAATTTGTCAAAAATGACGAAAATTTGTCAAAATTAGTTTGACGTGTGTGTGAACGCCAATTTAATTTGCTGCCAAACGGTTTGCCGAGTTTGCTTAGTCAAGTTTTCGACAAATTTGCGTGCTGTCTGAACACAATGAGAACACGCTCTCGCAAACTGTTATCATCTGTTATCTTTCCTAAAACCTTAAAGAGGGTCAAAACAAAAAGAATGAACTTTCCAAAAAAATTCCCCTAAATAGGCTTCAAATAGCTCACATTATTAAAAATCTAGAAGTGAAGGTCCATTTTCCAAACACAGCACACGAAAACCATCTATAATCACCACCATTCATATAATATTCAGAAAAAGACTAATTTTGTTGCCTTGTGTAAGTCCCCGTTAAAAGTGTATTTTCAACCAAACAGCTTGTATTTCAAACTAAAACTGCTTGCATTTATAACTCTGAAGGCCTCCAAAATGCTAGGCTACTAGATTAGATGACGAAAGTTGAGCGAATCGAAACTGATTGTTTAAAGCCAAGTAGATTTAGGTAGTAAGGCCAATTCGCTTAGCATTCACCATCTGATATAGCAACCGAAGATATACTTGCCACTTTACATATAAAGGTTAAGAATTTAAAATTAAAATGCAAACGTTTATACGAAAATCACTACCGATTTCCGTGTCACACCCGTATGTTTTTCATCCTGGGGCATTTCTATAACTATGCGAGCTCTTTTTATTTAAAATTTGGTAGTTTTAATTTTCGTGCCTTTGAAATTGGGCCCAAGCCCGCACGAAACCCGCCCATCTCTAGTTGTTACAGTTTAATTCTAATTATACTCATCCGCTAAAAAGTATGCTGCATTTTTTTCAATATTTATTGTTTGTGGAAAAAAGTACTTACTCTGCCAGTATCGGCATCCTGGCCAACAACCTTGTGCAACATGGTATCGGCCACACGTTGCTTCATGATACTGTCATGGTAATCGTGTCCTGGATGGGCGCGCACAGCCGGATTTGGGTAGTGTCTCAAGTAGGAGTCTGTGCTGGGAGCATCCTTTTTCACTTTGGCACCGGGCAAGACCAGTGGAGTTGTTCGGTAGGGCTGAAAGTTATAGAAAACGTTAATTACTTTGTTTATGCCAAAAAACAAGAAAAAACATATCTAATTAAATCTAGAACATTGCCAGTGTGTTTTTGCGAGTGTGAATAAAAATTATTTACCAAAAAATTCCATTCAATGTATAAGCGCGCGCGCTCTCTCTCGTCTATATACTTTAAAAATAACTCACATAATTATAGAAGCTGACGTAAGCGTCTGCTGCTTGGCCATTGCCAGCATCCAGCAAAATTTTTTGTATTTTATTTTTACCCAACAGCCGCACGAGCAGGAGGGTAAGTAATTTAATCTAAGCACAAAAATTTAAAAATGGCGCTAAAGGAAACTTATCGATGAGGGTGACCATAGCTCAGGCTTAGCTAACAGCTGTTGACGTTTTTAGGAGAATGGCAAAAACATTTCGCGCTCTTTCTTTGACTGAGTGACACGCAACAACAATTAGAATTGGCAGCTTTAGTTAAATAATTTACTTAAAATTTAAAGTTTATATCAGTAAAAATGGCTGCAGTACGTCGATCCACGCGTTTGAGCAGCATTAGCAAGTCGATGCCTTCGCCGCGGTCACACTCACCGCTGGCCTCAACAAGAGAAACAATAAAATTTGCTACGCCACGACGCTCTGAGATTTGGAACAGAGCAAGGCAGAGCGAACCTATCATACTGGACGATAGCGAAGAGGATGAAGATGATGATGTTATTAGTGTAATTTCAGAAAATAACGAAAACAGTAATCTGTTGAATAAAATGGACAAAGGCAAACGCAGCAGCAGCAACAACAAGATGACCCTGGCGGAGCCACCAAAGACGCCACGCAGCAAGAAGACCAACACAAAAACTGCAGCGACAGCTAAACGGGAACAGGCCCAAAAAGAGGCTGCTTTGAATAGCCAGCCCGAGGAAGAGGAGGAGGAGCAGGATGCCTCCACGCCGCCCAAACAGCGCAAAAAACAGCCCTTGCCGCAGCATTTGATCAGTCCCACGCGTCTCTTGGACAGACTCAGCATAGACGAACGCCAGGAGGAGGAAAAGGATGAAGAGACACCCTCCCTACCAACCCCACCCCGTCTCAACAAATACCAAAATGCACGCCGTGTCCTGAACAGCGCCGAGACCCAAAACCTGCCCGGACGTGAGCCTCAGCTGGAGGAACTAAGAGAGTTCTTTAGCAGTCACCTGGAGCAGCAGCTCTCCGGCAGTCTCTATGTGTCCGGTCAGCCAGGCACTGGGAAAACAGCTTGTCTATCGCTGCTCCTACGAGATCCCGAGTTCTCCCGTCGTCTGCAACGTGTCTATATCAACTGCACCAGCATAGCCAGTGTGGGTGCAGTCTACAAGAAGCTCTGCTCTGAGTTGCAATTAAAACCCCAGGGACGCACTGAACGAGATCATCTGGAGGCCATACAAAAACATTTACGCTCGGCCAAACGCATGTTGTTATTGGTCTTAGACGAGATTGATCAATTGTGCACGGCCAGGCAGGAGGTTTTATATACCATCTTTGAGTGGCCTGCTCTGCCGGGTGCTAAAATACTGCTGGTGGGCATAGCCAACAGTTTGGATCTCACGGATCGGGCGCTGATGCGTTTGAATGCTCGTTGTGAGCTAAAACCAAGACTGATGCACTTTCCTCCCTATTCCAAGCAGCAAATAGTGGAGATATTCAAGTCACGGCTGGCCGAAGCGCAAGTTTTGGATGTGTTTCCGCCGGTGACGCTGCAACTGCTGGCCGCCAAAGTGAGCGCGGTGAGTGGAGATGTGAGAAGAGCCTTGGATATAGGCAGACGGGTGGTGGAGATTGCCGAACAGCAGAAGAAGGCCGGCGAAAAAGAATTCAATTTGAAAGCCTTGCAGTTAGAGGGTCAGGAAAAGCCTCAGTTGGAGGGTAAGTTGACTTACTTGTGATTCCCAGTGTTGGGCAAATTTTAAATGAGAATTAACAATTAATTAATTGTAATTGCAATATCTTGTGATTAACAATTGATTACCAGGAACCGTAACTGTTAAAATTTTTAAAATAACGATTTTTCGATTCAAATTATTTTTCAATTTTTATAATAAACATTTATTAGAAACGTTTTTTGAACGGAGTGGTATATTACCAAATTAAAAAAAAAGGTCTCAAGATGTGTGGCTTCAATACGTTTCATATAAAACATCTCATGTCCTGATACGACCATATGAAGTCGTACCTTAGGGAGCCTCAGTGTTGGTGCTATCAGGACAATCATGCTATCGTATAAGCTGTGGCTCTTTGGCAAATCCGTCATTGTGGCAAAAGAAAGAGTCGTTCAACTGCTACCGACGCACTATGGTCCCAAATCCCAAAAATCTGGCCAAAAGTTTTTTGGGACTTCTAATGGTTGAAATAGTTGTAGTGGTACATCTAGTTTGTATTGTGACCGTTAATATAGGGGAAGAGTCCCTACTTTGCTCAGTTATGATCTCCGCTCGCGAGCGTCGAGCGTGCCCCATCGTTTACTCGTCACGCATCGAAATTAACACAACCTTCAGAAGCGTATAGAATCGCGAAAAGTTACCCGATTTGGAATCTACAAAATAGATTACTAATGCATGAAATAGTGAGTCATTAATAAAAGTAGAGTTTTTTTCTGTTTCACATTCTGAAAAATCGTGTTAGCAAAAGCATCAAGTCAAAACTCCTATCAGATCCCGCTCTCAAACAAAATAATAATTGTTGTTTAGACACTTTTTCAAAACATATCCAAAAATTAGCTGCATCTAGCTGCGACTTCAGTCTCGGTGATTATTTTTGTGTGGTAATGCGTGAATTTCCTGCAGTTTTTTGTAATTGTTGTAATCTCTAGGGATTTTAGCTTCGGTTGGTTTGCAAATCGCTCGAGAAATCCGTAGGAATCCCAGAACTTCGAGAGATTTCGTTTTCTTCGAAAGTCTAGTTAAAAGGTGTGTGTGTGTATAAGATTATGGTCCTACTACAAAAACAGTGCTAAATTGTGTAGGTTCGTGAAGTCCATTGCACTTTTACACTTAAATTTGGGTTCCATAACAAGTTTCATGGAACCTTTAAAACTTAAAATTTCCGACCACAAAGTCCAAAACTTCCATTTTTTTGGAATTTCGGCCGAAGTTTTTCATTCTGTCTCAGAGTGCTGTTCGGATTATCTGAGCAGTGCACACACAGCTTACTTAATTGTTAGTTTTAGCTGTTGTTTAGAGCAATTGAATTTTTCAATTGCAATTTGATTTAATTGAAATTAATTGATTAAAAATATTAGTTGATTAATCAATTGATTGAAAGTTAATTGATTAATGCCCAAGCTTTATAAGCCCTACCAAAAAAAAATCTAATCTCCTCTCTTTATCTCTTTTTCAGACACCCTTAAGCCTGTTCAAATCACCCAAGTGGCCGCCGTTTTGAACAAGGTCTATGGCGCCTCTCAAAACCTAGAGGAAGACATCGAAGCCGCCTTTCCACTGCAACAAAAGCTGATGCTTTGCTCTTTGGTATTAATGCTGCGCAATGAGCGCCACAAGGACATTAGCATGGGTCGTCTACATGAGGTCTATAGGCGTGTCTGTGCGAAACGCAATATCCTGGCCCTGGATCAAGCCGAATTTGCCGGCACCGTGGATCTGGTGGAGACGCGTGGCATTTTACGCATTATGCGCAAAAAAGAGCCACGTTTAAGCAAAATTCTGCTGCAATGGGATGAGGAGGAAGTACATGCTGCACTCAGTGACAAACAACTGATTGCTTCAATATTGAGCGACACGGCCTGCCTAAGCAAGTGACACCTCCCTTCCTGCCTGCCTTTAATTCAAAAGATTTTCATTCGTTTAATTGCGCATTTCTCACATTCACCTTGGCTGACGACGGGGGGACAGCAATTTTTGAGATTCACCAAAAATAAGTATTCATCTAATTTTATAATTCTTGTTGCTGGCGCAAGCACAAAAATATTTTGAAATTTTCATTTTGAGGGTCACTTTCGAAATTTTGCTTTTGGTTTCATTTTAATTGAAAATGTTTAATTTTAAGGTTTTTAAATGGCTATCATTAATTTAAGGAAATTGACTAAGCAAATTTTTAGTAAACGAATTTTACAGACTTTCATTAATTTCTTGTAAATCCCATGATAAAAATAAATATAAGTTTTGATTGGTAATCATTGAGAATGCTTTTGGTAGTGGATTCAAAATCAAGCGAAAAAGAAATTGTGAGATTGCCACCAGCACCGCAACCCATCAAAATTATTGAATTTCTGCTGCTTCCTTTCATGGTGCCCCCAGCTGCCCTAGAGCAATGTTTGAAAGGAAGGCGCCTGATGCTAAAGCCACCACAGTTATTTGGTTAAGTTTGACTTTTTTAAATTTTCCTAGTCATTGGGACGCATTGTAACTTATATTTGACACTTTTTCTTTTGTTGTATTCAGGTTCAGAGAAAGTAGGACCCGATTTTTTTTTTTTTTTTTGATAGAAATGCCGTTTTCTGTTTGATTTGCATTTCTGGCTTATTGACTAAATACAAACCAGAAAAATTTTAATTCTCAATTTCGTCATCGGAAGTTAAAGCTTGAAAATGTACCCTATTTACCAACTTCAATTAACAGAACACTAACAGAGATGGTTAATGGCACAAATTACCAAAAAAGTTTCTGTTTCGTCTCATCAAAGCTTGTTGCAGAGCTAATAGTTTGGCACTTTCGAATAAGCGATTTTTTTTTGCTCTTTGTTAAACATTTCTCAAAACTAAGTTTTTAAAGTCCGTGTCACTCCCATTTAAAAACTACTTGACCGATATAGCTGTAATAGTTTTAGTGGGAAAAACTATTTTGTTTTCAACAAAAACGACTTCAAACTTCGTATTAATTAGTTTGCTTTCCTTATCCATTATTGTACTAAGTTCGAAATCGGACATCTATATAGTATCTCCCACAGAAAAGTAATGTCCGAAAAGTTTATTAAAAACCTTTTTTGGCATACAATTCTAGAAAGTTTTGTCAAAATCGGTTGTCCATAGCATATAGCTACCATAGGAACGATCGGTGAAAAACTAGTACTAGTGAGAAAAACTTTTTTATATCTGCTTCTGCACAATTTTGCCGACTTTGATGAAAATCGGATGAATCTATCGAATAGCTGTCATATAAAAAACTGGTCACAGAAGAGGGGCCATCTATTGGTCAGCTTTGCTAGCATTGTTCAAGTTGTAAAAAATCATTTTATACGTGCTTCGGCCGAGCCGAAGTTTATTTTTCTCTATTTTTGTGTGCCATTTCCGTCCGTTTCACAGTGGGCGATTTGACTGATCTAGCGTAACGAAATACAAATTTTTAACTTTTAAAACCTTCCAAAATTTGATTTCCAGCCGATTCCGAAATGTTCTTTTAGGACATCGATAACATCAAAATCGATAAAGTTGATATCATTGAACATTCTTTCGGCGGTTTTTACATATTTTTAGATTGTTTTGAAAATCATTCGGATCTGGTTTTTTGGATTTTTATAAGCTGAATGTATGCATTAAAGGCAAATAAAAGTTTCGTGACCTGTGAATACATGTTTTGTGGCTAACTTTCCTTGAAACTAACCCCCTTTTTTATAGCCTACTTGTAAGCTAATTTCATCTTCTGTAGAGCAAAACTTTATGAGGCACGCATCGGCCAGGAAAATTGTTATACTTGTGTGAAATTATAGTTCATTTTCTTTGTAAATTATCCAACATTAGCTGCCCTGAGCTGCACATTCTCCCAAAGTGGCTTTTTTTTTAGGAATCAAGACGGCCTGCAGGCATGCATTTTTTTCAGTATGGCTTAGGGAAAAAGCGTCTTCAAACAAATTTTCAGCACTAGCCGAGTTCATATTTTCCAATCTTATTATAAAATCGAACTATACTAATCAGGATTACAATTGCGTTATTGAGGAACTCAAAATTTTCATCAAAAGACTCTATGAAAAGTGAAGAATATGCAATAGGGATAAGAAGCGATTTGAGTGCAACAACGCAGCTTAGTTGAACGAACATTTGGTTGGATAGGACATTGCTGACTGCTGCCCAAATCGGCAATGAAAAGTTTCGAGTCTCGTTGAACACAACACTTGCAATGGGCTTATGAGAGCAACATGTATTAGCCCATACAAATGCGAAAAACTGAGTGCATCCCGACATCAAAAACTCATATAAGCTTTCTTAAGCTTTCCAAAAATATTATGTTTCGCAATTTGCTAATAAGATGTGTTATCTGGACTTTATTTGAACGGAAGAATGTTGGGCAGAAATTATAGAATGTGTACCACTTCCGATTGGCATGATGTCGGAAGAAGCTTTGGAAGTCCGTAACAAAAATTTACAAAATTTTCGGCTAAAACATACACGAAATCGCCCACTATGCTTTTGCGTGAACATCCTCAACAACATTTAGATAATTTTAGCTATCGATATGTTATCGAAGAATCAAGTGGCAGCAATAGGAACATTTGACAGTATCAAAGGCATAGTTAAGGGGTGAAGAGGGTTTATAATAAAGAGAATCTAAACAACTCTGTATAAATGGACAAGCACCAAATTTTCCGTTCTTTGTATTAGAATGATTATTCTTACAAAACAAAACAATTGATTCAACGTGCGTCAGTGGAACAAGAAAACATTGACATTTTGGGAATGTTATTGAATGTGGTCAGTAGAACAAAGTCGTTAGACGCATGTACCATGATTATGTAAATAAAATCCACTTCTTAAAACCAGTTTTATAAAAATCGATTGTTTTGATGCGGGCAATTATGTATTTTGATCAGTTCCAAAGATTCCCCAATTTGCAGTTAGAACTTTATAACCATAAGCCACAATTCAATTTAGGCTGCATATCTAATGAATTGAATGGCACTACAGTACCTCTACTTCAATTTGCTTATTCTGATTAGTAGTAGATACTGAATCAACGTTATTCAGCCCTAATTTAGAAGGGAAATTTGGCTGCCTTGTACATGCATTTTAGTCATTAATTTAACACTAACAGGTTTTACTTCTTCATGACCTTCATGAAAGTGGCAAAGTTTCATGTGTAGTACAGAAATTTGTCATGAATTGGAGCAATTCTCAGATCTGAATTGAACACTGAGGCGTAGAACTGCGGGGTATGTACTAGAGACCTGCACGAGTAAGTAAAAACGTAACATGTACTAAAATGAAAGCAGTATTCCCCAGCTCTTTACAAATATTTATTTAAATTATAATGACTTAATTTTTTCGCTTTTATAGTGAACCACCTTTGCCTGTATTCACTTTCGCTGCGCCACAGTTCCTGTTGACAATGCCAAAAGTTGTGAAAAATTTCATTTTCTGAGGTTCATCATTAGCCACATTAGCGCCAATGTTTTTGTCTTTGAATTTCATTTATAATCATATTGTTTATTTATTTTGCTGAATTTATATTTTTTTTCGTATTGTTGTTGTTTTGCTACCGCTCTTTCGCTCTCGGGGGCTCTAAAAATATCCAAAAAACAGCGTTGGGAGGGTATAAATTACATTTTGAGCACAGCAAATGAGCGCAATGAAAAATATGTTTGCCTTTCGACGCATATTGACGAATGGCGAACAAATGTTTGAATAATAAGCCACTATATGTATGTAAGGAATATAGAAGAAGAGAGCATATATATAACATACATATATTTGCTCTATATAGAACAAGAACAAAGCTTTTTTTATGATTTAGTGTATGAAAGAACAAAGAAGAGGTAAAAATCAAATTATGTATTTCAACTGTCAGTTGAGTTGAGGCATTTGTGTTTGAACTTGAATTCCAAGTACAAATGTTTGATGTTACATATGGAGACACCTGTTAGTTTTTTATAGGAAAATATATGAAAATCTTAAATTTCGGTATAAATATTTTCCATTCCGCTATCTCTAATACTTATAAAACCTATTTCTATATACAAGCACGTATACATGGCTTATATTATTTGTTTATAGGATTTATATTTACGTTTAAAATTGTAGGTATATGTGGTACATATATATGAATCTCTCACTTGCGTAGGTCTTATTTATTTAGCAGTCATATCTATGAATACTTGGATATATTCCATGTGGATGATCCTTCTTACCTAAATGACTATTTACACACTAATATCACACATATTAAAACAATACTAATATTTTGCTTTAAGAAAATTTTCTTATAACTATATCAAATAGGTTCCAAAACATGGTAAACAATTAAAAAATTCGGTAGCTGTACTTAAAAATCAATGCAGCGGTACGCGTCACGCGTAACTTTTTTTTAATATGTCACAACTTATGTAACATAAATTATATCAGAATACATTTCTCTTTAAAACGAGGTTTCACAACTTCAAAGAAAATGCAGCGTTACGCGTCACGCATCACTCGTTACTTTCTTCAGTACTTCACATATTAGGGTTTATAGACGTAATTTATGGGAACTTTTTTCTTATGAGCGATGTTTCACAACTTGAATACAAATGCAGTGCTATACGTATCGCGTCACGCGTTACTTTTTTCCCATACTTAACATTTTAATTGTTTTCAATTCACTCGTTGGGCTTACTTGATATTGAATGCACTCATTGAGGTCTGGCTGCTCCTTGTAGTACACAGGTGATCCGTTTTTGAACTGTACGTACTCCATTTTTGAATTTGGTATGTGTATTTTTTGTCAGTTAAATTTAAACTCCTTTAAGAGTGGGAAAAAAACGGGGAAAAATGATTATAGGAAAAACTATTACGTAATGTGCAAAATCACAGGTTTTTCTTTCCAAATTCGTACTAGAGTTCAGAATTTCTTTTATGTCATTTCAATATTTGGCAATTGTATTTTTTTAATAACTTGCTTTTTTTAAACGTTTAAATCAACGCTTCTGCCACTTCTCGGAGATCGCTACACTAAAAGGAGACTAAAAAGGACGTGTGGATTTGCTCGACTTTGATTGTTGTTTATTTTTCAATATTCCGAACGCAACTGATTTCAAAATTTTCAAATTCAGGCGAATTATTGCTCGGAATTCCAATTTGCCTATATACAGGCTGGGGGTATGTATAAACTGTGTGTGTGAGTGCTGACGGTCAGAGGCCGTACGACCCACGCACTCATACCACCAAAAGCACTCCTATTTCTCTTCTATGTATTTGAGAGAGAGCAGAGATTTGTTCAAAATGTTTTTGTGCAAATAGATTATTCACAGAGCGTAACCGAAAAACACATAAACTTGGACTTGGTTGTTGTCGTGAGCGATTTTCATTTAACGCCCACGCGCCAGTCACACCACCCTCCTGCTCCTCCTGATTCAGTTCTATCTAATTTTGTTTGTCCTGAAATTAAATTTCGCATATATATGTATGCTACATACATATATCGTTTAATTGCTGCTTTGTGGAACAATTTTGAAATTTTTATTTCGAAAACTAGGCACAAATTGTACTGACTCGAGGCTAGCGTTTCGCCCGATTGCAGAAAACAGACATGAGAAATATTTCACAAATTCTCACTACAAATATTATTGATATGTTCAGTTTGGTATTTGACTGATTTAGTCTGACACTGAGAATCAAAAATTATTGTATATATATCCCCAACCTAAATACTGTCAAAGCCAATTGGTTATGTGATGGGCATTGAACATATCATTTGATGTTTTGACAACTCACAGACATTCCACTCAAACACATATGTATATAAACAAACAGGTGTAATTAACCTTCAAAATGAACTCTCAAGTTCGACGGAAAGTTCCAAGGAACTCATAATTTATTTGAGGTTTTGTTATTTGTTGTTAGTTGCCCAGAATCCCATTGTGAAGGTTGCCGTTCATCTCGTTGTTTATACAAATTGTAAAAGAGGGAAAATATTTATTAGAGAGGGTGGAATAGAAAGTTCAGGTATTGTAGTAAACTTAAATTCATGGATAAAATCAGGTTTTTCGATTGGACCAACCCATTTTAATTACCTACCTGGCATATAAATCCAACAACCTTCCAAAAGAATATATTTTTTATAAAGAGTTTGGAATAAAATTTAAGACAAATATAATGGATAATTACTTTTTTTTATCGATTCTAAACAATGTTCATCATAATCATCAGATTCATGATATTCTTCTTCTGGAAAGTGGTAGTTCGTGTATTCCGATTTTTCCAAATAATTCTTCAATAATTATTTGTCGACTTTAATGGTATAATTTAGGTGCCAAAAAATTGTTCATGACTTTCGAGCTCATTTTCAATTTATTGCTGCTTGTAAAGGCATTGACCCGTCGCACAAAGTTTGAAAGAGCTTGGAAAATTTCTCAAGTCAAGTGGACTAACAAATTTTAAAGTGATTCCTCGGTAACGCTTTTTTTAACTTAATCTCTAATGTTCTGCAAAGTAATTTGGCCTGTAGAATTTTCTCGTAGCTAGGGTATAAATCGCAATTTTTCTAAATGCACATTGCTCTAATGCAGTTATACTGTCTTTTGGTAAGACAATTCTCCAGCAGAAAGGCTAAGGTTTCATCTTCAGTTAAAGGAATCGGTGTTTTGAGTCCTCAAGTCCCTAGCCTTTTTGCAGAAACTGATGCTGCGTTTGGAAGAGCGCAGGCATCGTTCTCTTCTCAGAAATCGGTTACAATTTAGCTCTTCAGGTTCGATTTTCCATATGTCAAACGTAGCCGACTTCAGTGTTATTCTTCTGAGCCATATCTTTTTTTATTATAATTGTTATATCCTTTAATAGAGATTTTTCATGTTTATTTTTTAAATCAACTCATGTGTCTGTTGCATTTTTTAAGTCCTTTCTTGGTAAAATTTTGAAAATCATGCATTTCCGATCTTATTTCGGATATATTTTCTTGGAAGGTAGACGTTTTTTCTATGCCAGTACAACAGTGCTGTACTTTTCTGCTTGTTCCTCTTCCAAACGTCAAGCATTTCTCTACGGCAAAAAAGGATTCGCCTGCAACTACTCAATTAATCTGGAAATGGCGCACATATGCGCAAAAACTGTTAAAAACACCTCATTGTGGACATGTTGAAGTTTAATTTGACATTTACAACTGCTGTGGATTGGACTTAATTCACTAGTTTTGCTTCACAAAACACAAACACTATTAGGTCAGGTCGTACTAAAAAGACACCTCGACAACAACACTAAAAACAACTACAACTACAAAACCTCAGCAGAGACCTTTCCTATCTCCCAAATTAAATGCTTTTTTACCTCCCAGAAGTGTCGTAGAGGGGTACACTTCTTCCTGAAGGGAGATGAGAATGCGAAAGTAACACGATATTGCTAGAGTAAAGCGATACCTACTGAAAAAATCACATTCTTATCTTTTGCGATAAAAAAATGTTTGCTGGGAACGAATATCCAACAAATATCATGAAAAATGCCCTTTAGTTGAACGAGATAAATGGTAGTCATCGCAGCGTCAAACCAACATTATCCACAATTTAGATTCACTCAGATTGTCTGAGCAATTAAAGGTATGCCAAATAACTTACTGTTAAGACAAATATGAAAAAAAAATTTTCCCAAATTATTAACATTTATAACAATAGCAAACTTTAAACAGACTTTAAAAGGTTGTATTTAGATTAGATTAGATTTATGGAGCTAAAGCTGAATTTTACTTATCTGATATCTCATATAAGATACCATATAAGATAACATATAAGACAAGATCAGACATATCCGAATTCTCATATACGTTTTTTGCCTTATTGTGGTTCGGGTTGGTGACCTTTGTGATGTAATATTATGGTACCTCGAGCCGGCTAGTAACCATAATGTTTTTTGCCTAATATGTTTTTTGACTTATATGTAAACTGAGGTATTTTCACCAATCTCATATGAAATCTGGATAAATAAAAATACAGCTTTACTTTTTTATTTGGCAATTTTCATAGCTTTGCATTGTTAAATTACTAAAAACAAACATATAAAAGCTTGATTTAAATGTTTGTAAGTAGGTTCGCTACTTGAACTTTGGAACTCTCAAGGACCTGTCCAAAACGAAATGTATTTAATATCATGATCTGTGATCAGTATATTGAAATGGCTGAACAGACTTCCTGCTCTTGTTGTGAGTGAAGCTCAAGTCACGTGAAAGGCAACCAAAAACATATCCTAACTAAAACAGCTACCTACCCACTGCACAATACTCATCTGTATGTGATCTCGTCAAAATTGCTGACAAATCATCTAAAAATCATCCGAAAAATATATATTGTCAAACACCTTGATTTTTATTTTCGTACTGCACTGACAAAACCAAAAATTGTTGGCCTTGGCAAGTGGCAATTTTGTTGTCTTGATTCATTAGCAGCGTCATCGTCGAAGCAAGTGGGAAGATGGAAGGTGAGGAGGACTTTCATTGGCATTGCCAGCAGATCACAAGTTAGCCCTCATCATGGATCAGTAGAAACACAAAGTGGCTCACCTGCCTGCAGTCAAAATTTGTGTTGTTTATTTGCGTCGTTTGTTTCGTTTGCTTTTGGCACTTCGAATCGAATTGAGGTCATTCGAGCATCTCTCGCATGCGAGAGTAAGTCTTGTGGGGTTGTCTGTTGATTTTGTTTGTTTTCACGCCGCCTACTTTATGCCCCCAACCTGCGTGTTGTACTGCGTCACTGGGCCTTTTCCTGTTGAGACGCCCACGATTTAGTCGGATATCTGGTCTATATTTAGAGTGTGTAAACACAAAAACCTTGACCACAAAAATTTCTATCCTCTGATGTCAGCAGAAATCAAATTTTTTACAGAATCATATCTATATATTGTGCATACAGCTGAAGCATAATGTAAATGTCTACTTTTGGGCGCCAAATTTTGAGTGTAATATAAAGCATACTTTTTGGATGGGGATGGGGGAATATATATTTAATCTTCAAATTCATTTCAGAAAACTGAAACTTTTTTCCACAAATTTCCAACTCACCTGATTAACAATGGCAGCCTGTTCCTCTTCCACATCCTGTTGATGATCACGCGTTGGTTTTGGCGAGAAAACATCCGGGGGTACCACATAGCCACCCGATGCATTCAACTGTGGAAACACGGTCTGCGGCAAAGTATCCACAGGTAATTGCAGAGCACGCTCGAAATGACTTGGTCCGGGCAAAAATGGCGAAGGACCACGATGGGGCAGTCCCCCATCAGGCGTGGCTGGTGCCAAAGTGGATCGCGGACCACCCTCCTGATTGACTCCTTGAGTGTAGGCGATTTTGTTATCCCTGAGGGGAAATTACAATTTTCTTTAGTTACTCGAATTTCAAATGCTATAGCACTTACCTGTGCACCACTAGCCGAATCTCATTGCCAGCACCACGAAACAGTTGTTGGGCATCACCGTGACTCAAATCACGTGCATCGTATTCATCAATTTTGGCAATGATATCGCCTCGTAGTAGTTCGCCATACGAGGGGCTGCCAACTTGCACCTGGCAATTGGAAGGAAATAGAACAAAAGAATTTCAAAGAAGTTAAACAACTAATTATAAACGCTAAAATTAGACAGGAAATTTCTTTAGTCTAAAAAACACAAATCATTGTGGGATAACCGAACCCGTTTTATGGTGGTTTATGGCGCACTCAACAAACTGATTTCGAATCCTTTCAAATCTTAAGTGATCTGGAACTTGAAGGACAGTAATCTCTGGTCCATGTGCAGAATTCTTCTCAGACTTGCAAAACTATTGACCACACTCAAAAAAAAAAGAGAACGTAAGTTAAAGTCGGTCCAGCCTGACTTCGATATACCGTTACTCAGGGCAACTAGTGTTTAATAGCCTTTCCCTATGTTAATTAACAGAGCATTAACATTAACGTGACCATTTCAACATTATGTGAGGAAAAAAAACGCCTGTAGCGCAACGTTTTTTATAACCTTTATAACTCAGCCATTTGTTATCCGATCTTTATGAAACTTTTAGAGATTGTAAATATTGGGCATATTTTCAAAATACTTGAAATAAACTTGATCTGCTTAGAGACAATAGGAGTCTACATACAAAATTTGGTGGCTCCAGCTCTTCTAGTCACCGAAATCTAGGTACTCACAGACGGTCAGACGGACACAGGGACATGGCTATATCGACTCGGGTGTTGATGCTGATCAAGAATATATACTTTATGGGGTCGGAGATGCTTCCTTCTGCCTGTTACATACATTTGCACGACTTCAGTATACCCTTTTTACTCTACGAGTAACGGGTATAAAAAAGTATGAGTGACTAACACTAACTAACACTCACGGGGATTTGATGTGAAACATGCTGTATACGATATGCTCCGCCTTTCACATTTTTGCGGTTGTGCGTTGCTTTATACTCCATATTCAAAACTCGGTACTCAGTAATCGATAATAGTACTCGATTCTTAGTATTCGCTACTAAGTCCTCGATATAAAGTACTCGATATTCAGTATTATGTACTCGATTCCAAGTTCTCGATACTCAGTACTGGATTCTAAGTATTACATACTTAGTACTTGATATTAAGTACTCGATACTCAGTATTTAATACTCAGTACTCTAATCTAAGTATTAAGTTTGTGCAAAAGTATGTTAAAGTATATTTTCTTGATCAGCATCAACAGCCGAGTCGATCTAGCCATGTCCGTCTGTCCGTCCGTCTGTCTGTCTGTCTGTCTTTCTTTTTGTCCGTCTGTCCGTATGAACAAACAGATCTCAGAGATGGTAAGAGATAGAGGTTTGACATGTATGGGACATATGCTTCTTATACTTGCAGGCAGATCAAGTTTATTTTAAATCCCCGCCCCCGCAAATTTGAAAAAACGTCATATCTCCCACAGTTTTATAGATATAAAATTCGTTCCTTCTGGACATATAAAGTAATTCCGCCAAAGGAATGGTAAAGATCGGGTGAACGGTTGTCGAGTTATAAGGAAAACAAACAATTATGGGCAGCACCGGTCGCAACGGTGATGGGCAGCACTTCACAGGTACAGAGAATGTTATAGTCGGGCTTGACCGACTTTCTTTTTTTTTTTTTTTGTGCTTTTTTAAACGTTTTTGAGTACATATTTATTGAATGTTTTAACGAAGCTCGATTATTTGCCGTTTTAGGTTCGTTTTAAAATATTTGATCATCGGTTTATTCTAATCCGAATTTGCCTTTGCGAACATCGTTTCCATATGTTATTCGAGAAACTCTGCAATATTAAGCCTTATCTTGGTAAATTGTGGGCCTAACCAAGGTTCGAAACAAAAACTTTGTCCAAAAACCTAGAATCTTCCATTTTCGAATATTCGGCCCTGTTCCGAATTCCGAGTCGGTTTTCGTGTAAACGTAGCTTTTTCTAAGATAAAATTCACAATTTTATATGAAAAGTAAGCAAAATGTCTGTGGCTACTAGAACAGGTCTGCTTTTTTTGGCGAATTGAATTCACTTGGCATTGGGCAATCGGTTTCAGCTGCTTAAGCAATTCCGATTTTCGTCAAACCTAATCTAGTAACCGTTGAAATTCTTGTCACCTTCCATATAACACGCGGAATTCAGATCAGGGCCGATTAACCATCGGTAAATTGGGGTTCGAAACCTTGAATCGGAACTCCTCCTGGTTGAATTTTAACTAGCTGCATGCTCTGTGCGCTTATTTTCCCAAAGCTGATATGCTACGATACTTGACTGTCTGTGATCATAGAAAATTTTTTTACTGTTTTTGTTGGAGAAAACGCATTCAATTATTGAGCTTTTGGATACTTCAATCAATGTTTTGTCAAATGGATTACATTTTTAATGGTTCCAGGCTTGATTGATCTTCTTAGTATGCATATAAAATTTAGATGATTATATTGACTTTTGCTTAATTGTCCCTTTCGAAGTCATCATATGTTAATAATGGATAATAATGGATTCTGCAATTAAAATTTCTAAAACCCCATTTCTCTATTTTGATATTCATGTCCCTACGTTTAAAAAAATTTCTAGTCAGAAGGCTAAACATGTGCAATATTTTGACAATTTTTTGACTTGATTCTTTAGGGTTGAGACAACCTTGACATAGATATGGCATAAATGCAAAAAAAAAGAATGAAATGCCACAGACACAATTATGTTCGCCACATTGTGTTTACATTCTAGATGCAATTTGGTTGCGGCTCAATTAGTTTTACTGGCGTCTCGTTTTGCAGAACATTTTTTTTTTTTTGGCAACACTGCAGTGTTTTCCTAGTTCGTCGAATCTCTCGTTGTTGTTTATATGCTCTGTGCCAGTTTCGCTTGGTTTTGATTTGTTGTTGTTTATTCGGCCGCTAAGTAGTGCAGAGCACAAAGGCCAAAACAGTTTGGCAAGCGGCTTCTGAGCAGCTTCTGCACCATTTTGATGAATGAGCCGCTAAGGCGACATTAGCCACAAAGCGACAGGCAGATGCGACTGCATCATCTCTAATTACATAATTGTTGTTTTACCCTGGTTATGATCAACGGCGTATCCAGATCACTGCCTCCAACCAGTCGAATACCCCAGGGAGTGGCCTGACCATCTCGTTGCAACAGCAACGCAAATTCATGCAACTTTGGGCCCATTTTGATTATAAGTTTTGGCTCATCAGTCTTGATGTTGGTGCACTTTCTTGTTTAATGGTTTTTGAAATAATAATTTTTTAATTGATTATCTGGCCCGAGGCGCGGGCAGCGCGTATTTGCAGTCCGTACAACGTTTTGTTCGATCGCAAAGCTGCTCAAGTACTAATTTTAAAATACAATTCGGTTTCCTTTTTGCAGCAACAGCAGATCGTGGTATACTACGAAGAATAAGAATATGTACAGATAGATGTATGTACAAACACATACATACAACGACTACATGCTGAGAAACATGAAATCAATTGGCAAATCTTAATCATTTTGCAAACCTTTCACACAAAAGGGTATCAGCATTTTGGCAGACTGTTTGTTAAAAACTTAGAGAACTTTTCAAAAGCGGTGCAACCAACCCTACTCCTAAAAGTAAGCAATAATTTTTAGTCACACTAAATTGTATGTGTTATATTAGTGGCCTATTCCTCATCCTCCAGATAGATGCTATTTACATCTTCCACATAGAGCTATCTATCACATAAACTAACAATAAAACAGAGGAAATTTAGAGATTTTCTCCCATATTGCAGCGATCTAGATTTGAAATCGACCCAACCCAAAGTAACTCAAACTTTTGGTGCAATCTCACAACAGAAAAATATGTGATATTTTTAAATTTATGTCAGGAATTTTTATATTTTTCCAATAAAACAAATTCTTCAAATCTCAAATTCAATTCAAATTAGGAAAACTTGTTAACGTAACCTTGGGTGAGACATGTCGGTACCGTGTTCAGTTAGTTTCAGGTAAATTTTTTTATCGTTTTTTTTTTGGAACTTTAAATACTGCCAGTAAAAAAGAAAGATGATATAGGAAAGTTTTCGAAAAGTGCGGAAGAGCAAAAAAGAAGTGAATGGAACGGGTTGCTGGGAAAACCTCCGCTCGCCCGCCGTGTCTTTTCGAAATTCCCGAACCGAACCAAAACCACAAAGCAAAACTTTTCGGTTCGAGTCTTAACGCGTCTCAAGACGTTAAGCGTTTACCTTCAGGCAATAAAACTTGAAAAATGTGGGAACTATAATTATAATCTGAGTTTCAGTTAAAATAAGGGACACCGCTCTTCTACCGAATGGATACTTAACTAAGCCAGTTTGTGTGCCTTTAAGGATCACCATTATTACATGTGATCCCGGCAAGTCAGAGTAAATAGGTGGGTTCTAATTAATATAAAACGGCTTACTTTACTTTGAGCAGTATATTTAGAAAACGACGGGATGAAAACGGCAACGCACAAGATAAGCGTTTTGGTAATTTAAGTAATTTATGTTTTTTTTGGAGGGGTTGGTTTGTTACTTTATAAAAAAAATTAGTATAAAATAAACGATATATATGGTTATTTTTTTTTTTAAAAAGTATTATCTATATCATATCGTAAAGAAAAGTTAAAAAGTCAATTAAAACAAAATAGAACAAGCAAAAATACGATTGCATAGCGTTTGTGGCGGTCGAAAGCAAATTAACTTCGTAAGACCATTTTTTGGCGAGGTTGTTCTGAGAATCGTTAATTTCTTTTTTAAATACAAAACTATCACGAAATACAAATAGTTTTATACATATTTTGGAAATACCAAAATTGGCATACTAAGACTTAAAGAAACAAGTAACAAATAAGTTAAGTTTTAAGAAGGCAAACCAAAATTTGAAACCAAACTTTATGTTGAATTGTATTATAATCAGGGCTGCAAGCCGGTTTTGAACCGTTGCCGTTGAAGTGCTTTATTAGCTGCTAAACCTGTTCCGAACCAAAAAGTCCGGTTCGGATCAACAAAAATTACACAAAAAAAATTTTACGTACGAGTTTTTCTGTTATCTCATCTGTTTTGGCGACTGATCCTCAGGAAAGCTCAGTAAAACATCTAGAAAAACGTTCAGAACAACTTATGGAATCTCCACCCATAGCCTCTGTTTTCAAAGATTCTCGACTCTAAAGCTTATTAAATTATTTACAAAACAAGAGCTTAACATTTGTAGTATTTCTCATATGTAGACTACGAAATGGAATTTTACTTCATAGTAAATTATATTTTTAATATTCCCATGTGTTCTACAATTCACTTCCGAACCAGTTTTCACACGAATTGTTCGTTTTTAGGTCCAAGCTTTCCACACTCATTTTTAGGTTGAAGGGTACTCTGTGTACCTCTGGTACAGAGTATAAAAAGAATGTTTTGATCCCGGCAGTGGGATTAATATTTGTAATAAGAGTGGGATTGATATTGATCCGAATCGGGATTGTCTCCCCGTCAATTTATGATATGAGTTTGACGCTGCTGAAGCCATCCGAGGTGTGGTGCCGATGGGTGAGCGGCGGCGTCAGTGAGTGCTGTCTTTCGAGGTCCCGAGTTCGAGTCCCAGTCAGGGTAAGTAAAAAATAAAATTTAAAAAAAAGGAGAGGAGTGGGTTCAACCCATTAATATTCCCGTTTTGGTTCAGTGTAGGTTTAAAACTTTTCAAAATTTCAGAGTAACCAGAATTCTGCTACATTTTTCTTGCCAATTCTCATCGTGCAAATAATCTTTGCTCAACAAACGATTTTCTAGAATTTCATTCAAATTTCTCTTGCAACATTTAAAGGGCCAGAGCACTTGATCCAGTTACAAGATGACCCTGAAAAATGAATGCCACATGTCATCATCATCCATTGATGATGAACATCGCAATTCAGCTGTCTGGGCATCTGTTTTTCCCCCAATTTTAGCAGCAGTTTTTATGAGTTTTGGTTTTTCCTTTTGCTTTTCCTTTTGAATGTAATTAAATTAATTTACTGGGGCAATTCAAAAGAGCCCCAGCCAAATGGTGACTGTTCAGTATTTAAAATAAACAAATCAAATGTTTGAAGTGTTAGTCAACTGGAAGAAGTGAGAACGTGTACGACATGACTGAGGAAATTTCAATTTCCACCAGCAAAAGTAAACAAGATTTTTACAACGGAAATTTGGATGTTTTTGGCCCAACATGAGGTCGATGCATGTACATATGTGCAAAAACACAATATATGGTTTGGCATTTTACTTTTGAAATACTTTTACTATTTGTGGTTTGAATTGTTCCTCAAGGTATGTTTGAACTGAGGCAAGAAATTGATTTTGGCATCGAAACTATTAGCATTTGGCCAAGCGATTGCGTCAATTTCAAAAAATATTTCAAAAACCACATTTGTCGGATCTTAAGTAAAAATTGCAGCAGTGGCCAATTAATTACAATTTTTGCTTGACAAATTTACGAGCCGACAGGCGTAAAATGTTATTGAACTGATTTCTGACGCGAATTGGGGCCACACAGCGACGATTGACAAGCCATTTAGTACGTTCAGCCAGTGTGTGGGTGGCCGGCGGGTGGTAATGTTTGGTCTTAACTTACCCTCATGTTGGCCTCATCCGCAAAATGAACGCGCTTTTTAAGACCGCTGCTGCTGCGACGTCGCGGCGGGGAAGGTATCGATGTCACTGCCACATCCACATCATGGACATAACTACTGGTTGGTACTCTCCAGAAAGCCGGTCGCCTGTATGTTGCGGGTGCGGGCGACGACGACGATAATGATCTGCTGGTCGTCATTGCTGGCCAGCGACTAGCGTAAACAAATGAAATGCTCGGCACCAATCATATGTATAAACAATTGTAGAAAAATTCTTCTCTCAATTTGAAATATTTTGTTTGCGCGCGCTCGCACGTTGATGCGTCTGCTCAGTGCTATGAGTGGGTCTGGGTGTGCGTCTAGAACGTTGTTGATTGGGAACGCAGGCATTTTAGCTTCAGTATTGGCAATTTACCGTACACAAATGTTCAATTTTCAATACCCTCTTGACACAATTTTAAATTCAGTCCCGTCCCAATCCCGACTTTTAATTTTTAAGGTCATATCATTTTAAACAGTTTTTTTCATACAATTTTAAAGATCGGATGAACGATATTCGAGTTATAAGGAAAACAAACAATTATGGGCAGCACCGGTCGCAACGGTGATGGGCAGCACTTCACAGGTACAGAGTATGTTATAGTCGGGCTTGACCGACTATCTTTGTTGTTTCAATTTTGTGGTTCCAGGATTTTGAGTGAAGGTTCTGAACCGATCCGAGCCGAACCGCTTATTCCTACTGGTGAACTGAACCGCAAACCAAACCAGCTTCCCTTCAGAAATGCTGAACCGAACCGAAAACCACAAAGAATTACTCTGACTCTGATACTATCATCTAGCCAATGATACTTGTTAATTTGGGAAATTTAATCGTTTCCCTAAGACTATTTTTATACGACATTCTATTCGACCCTCTTCAAGGGAATTCACTGATAGACCGAATTGATCCTTAGCGTTACGTGTTCGATATTGCCTTTAAGGATGACTTGACACAATTCTGTAAATCTTCTGCAAATTTCCCGTCGGTCTATAAATATACCTATCATAAGTCTGCATTCTTTTCTTGAAAGTTGATTATTGATTTGTCATCCTCTAGTGGACAATATTCCCAATTTTCTGTAGTAGTTACTTTGGTTTGGTTCACTGTGAAAAGAAATTGGAATTCGGGGCTTAAACTGGTTCGGTTTAATTCCGGCTTGCAGCCCTGATAACAACTTTTCAAAATTTCTTTGTTTTATTTCATTTCGGTTTTAAATTTATTTCGGTCTTCCGATACCCAAAACAGCAAAATTGCTGCTAGAAACTGCCGGTAGATCATCTTAATCACGAGCCATCTAGAGACAACCTATTTCTTTGTTAATCAATGGCATGTTCTACCATTCCTCTTGTCTTGCAATGTAGGCAAGAAATTGAATTACCTGAAAGGCTTTTTTTGTGGACTCGTATGCAAGTGTGCCCAGTTTAGCATTGACAGTAAATCTGCCGTTTCGATTCCAGTTTATTGATAGTGGTAAGTTAATTTTTTTTTTGACGATGTTTAAATTTTGACTTACACTCTCTCATTGCTGACCCCTGGTAACATAAGGATGCACCCGCAAAGCTGCTGGCTAACGTGAGCGGGTTAATGGGGCTGGTATCCACCATCAATGAAAACTGCGAC
Organism: Lordiphosa collinella; assembly: GCA_018904265.1. Lineage (NCBI taxonomy): Eukaryota > Metazoa > Arthropoda > Insecta > Diptera > Drosophilidae > Lordiphosa > Lordiphosa collinella. Next base: position 1,002,134 of record JAEIFV010000029.1, on the reverse strand, counting down.
GGAATACCAGGCCCAAGATAATTTGGTCATAATAAACAATCGTTCCCAAGAAAGAAAACACCATTTTATATTTGTGATGTATATAACTGTATAATTTTATTGCTCGATGCTTAGAACTTTCAGTGTTAACCACCAGCATCGAAAGTCTATAAGACACCTGCCGCAGAACTTAGGGTATGTGTCCAAAAATCTATGCAAATCGCATGCATTTGGCCTTTTGAGTGTAGGTGACGGCCCCATATTCCTCCACTATCTGATCGATGGCAATTTTATTGAGATTCTCCAGGTACAGGCGCGTCTTACGCGACTGTATGATATAGCTGATCACATCGTGCATATTCTCGAAAAAGAGAAAACCAGCTGTGCCGCAGCTCAAGTCCAGATAACGGAAGCGATTCACATCGCAGGTACAGCCATCGTAGAGAAAATAAATGAAGTCGCTGTTGTTGTGATAGCGAAAGACCACATAGTTGCCCCACGGAGCCATGACAAAGACTCGCTCGGCGCACCGGAAACCAGCCCTCAGTAGCTTGCAAATGCTGTCGTAGCAACCGTTCTCCGATCCCACCACGGCCATCGTCTCCGGAATGCGCAGCAGGGCGGGATAATGATTCGCCTGGGCTCGCATCACATCGTGAGGACCAGTGGATTCAGGGCATGGATCCAATGGTTGCATTTCCTTAGGCGGCTCGGGACATGGCGGGCAGACTGGTGCCTCAACTACGACCGGTAGCACTTTGGACGCCTTCTTGCCCTTTTTGCCCTTCTTCCCCTTCTTGCCTTTTTTACCCTTCTTCGCCATGCTGGACGGCTACTGGAATACCAGGAATCAACTATATTACACGTCCCTCAAGGTCCCCAAATAATCGTCAATCAGGCGCACATATTGCGTGCTGCAAAAATTTTCTATAATGAAACCAAAATGCTTAAAGAACCGCTAGGAAATGAGGTGTTCCAATACCTTACAGAAATTTGAATTTAGTTTGGAAAATTTATAACAAAAAAAAGGAGAAGCCGAATGAATTTTGATTGATATAAACAATAACACTGACGATTTAGATAGAAATTGAATGAGAAGTAAAACACAATACGTACCTGATCAGTCAAGCTGTGATGGTAGTTAAAGGCCTACTACTAGAAGTCATGTAATTTGTTTTAAAACAAAAGCTTTATACCGAGAATCGAAGACAAAATTGTTCAGCATAAAATTGTTCAATTTAATTTAGTATTTCCTTTTTATTTAAGGGAATAATAAAAGATTCTTTTCAAGGAATTGCAAATTTAGACTGTTCAAATGATTTGAAAAACAAGACGTGGATAGGATAGGCAAGCGAGTTTGCACATTGCTTCAAGTTTTCATTTGAAAGGACGTGAATCATATAGGACAGAAGAAAAAGAAATCGAGGACAACTTATGAAAAAATGTCAGGAAATAAAATAATAATATCCATTGCAGGCATCGGATGGACGAAAATTTTGGGAAGAGATATGCAAGATCAATGTCAGACAATTGCCTTGTTCAAAGTAAAGAGAAGAAGGCAGAAAGGGGAAGGTTTTAAAGAATTGATAAAAGCCTATTGGGTCATTACAAAAGTTACTCTTTACTCGAGATGGGTAGCTTTTATAGCAAATACGATTTTGGTCTTGAATTTTTGACTTTGCAGTCGCGTAATAGAAGAAGTCAGCTTTGAAAAGGCGAGTTTCAGCACATGCTTAAGATATGACCAGCCAGTATTAGCAACAAATTATACTGAAGTTTGAGTTTGTTTTCCCAAGGCATCGCCTACGCTTAGTTTTAGTTTAAGTAACCACTTCGCCTGGAAGATCCAATTTAATTTCTGAGGTGGGATGATAATTATCTGCAGAAACACTTTCTTAACATACTGTTGGTGTGAGTTATTCGGCAGTTTATCCGAAAGAAATTTAAAACGTCAGATTCGGGATCAAACAACTCCACTGTGCGCGGCCTTTGCTTAAAAAAAGAAGCTAAAATTAGAGTGAAATCAGCTAAATTGCCAGGGCTGCAGACAACACCATTTAGTTGAGATGGTTGCCTTTGGTCACACTAACATTCCAGCTGCGGTTTTAATTTAATGGTAAATTCAACAACAAATCTCATCATATTCATATGGAGTTAAGAAGGATCTGCGCTTATACACACAGACAAAGCTAATCCATGGCCATGTTCAAGGCGCGGTAGGTACTCCCCACAAACCACCTCTGTTTTACTGCACAAACAATCTAAACAAAACTTTCACTACGCCCCCTCTCACCCTTTGTGTTTTCATGTAGTGTAAAGGAATTTGAAGATATATTCGCCCAGGATGTGATTGACCTTAAGCAACTGCGCCGTCTGACATTCAATGGTGAATTAACTACCCAAAAAAAAGCAACCCCAATTAATCCACACACAAATCCACAGGTGTGCCCGATGTGCAAAGTTTTCGTGCGCTGAGTTGGAAGCTCCTACTGGGTTACCTGGGGCCCAAGCGAAGTAACTGGTCCACCACTCTGAGCCAAAAGCGTGCCCTGTACAGACAGTTCATAGTAGAACTGTTGCTACCACCCGGGCACTCAAACAATGGAGACGGAGAAGCGGGCGGAGGAGATGACGAATCGAGGGGCGTTGGCCTGCAAGATCATCCACTCAGCGAGGGCCCAGAAAGTGCATGGAACACCTTCTTCAATGACAATGAATTTCTGCTGCAAATCGACCGGGATGTACGGCGTCTCTGCCCGGACATCTCGTTCTTTCAACAGCCTACAGATTATCCCTGCGACATTGTGGTCCACACAAAGGGAGAGCAGAGTAGGCGACTGCATGAGCGAGTAGTGCCCTCGGTGCTCAGTTCGGCGAATGTGGAACGCAAGGGACTGGGCATGACCAAGGTGAGTCCATGAACAAATCAAAAGATTAGGCTTAAAATGTATGTGTGTTCCTATTGCTTACAAATGTATGGACTTTAGCAGCAAGTGAGTTCCCCCTTTAACAACTAAATATCAAGACTTATAAATGAATTGACTTCACAGATCAATTTGATTACCAAACGCTCCGCGGAGAGTTATGCCGTCATGGAAGAGGGCCAGGAGGCTCACTGGGAGGTGGTGCAACGCATTTTATTTCTCTATGCCAAACTCAATCCCGGCCAGGGCTATGTGCAGGGCATGAATGAGATTGTGGGTCCCATTTACTATGTCATGGCTTCTGATCCAGATTTAACATATCGTGAGCATGCCGAGGCCGACTGTTTCTTTTGCTTCACCTCGCTGATGGGAGAAATGCGTGACTTTTTCATACAAACCCTGGACGATGCGGAGGGTGGCATTAAGTGCATGATGGCCAAACTAGCGAATATGCTGAAATCGAAAGACATCAATGTGTTTGATCATTTGCGTAGCCAGGAACTGCATCCACTGTACTATAGCTTTCGTTGGCTTACGCTGCTGCTGTCACAAGAATTTCCACTGCCCGATGTGGTACGCATCTGGGATTCGGTATTTTCCGATGAGCAACGCTTTGATTTCCTGATCAAAATTTGCTGCTCCATGATATTGTAAGGCAATGCGATTACCGAATGCAGGTCTGGCGGTTCAGAATAATTAAAAATTTTTGAAATTTCCGATAAAAATTCAACTGGCAAACGATATTCTGGAATTAGTAAAAGAGATCTTTAGCACTCGAAATTCCCTTTATATACCCTTGCAGAGGGTATTATAAAATTGTGCTGATGAAAGGAAGCATCTCCGACCACATAAAGTATATATATTCTTGATCAGCATGACGAGCTGAGTTGATTTAGCCTTGTCCGTCTGTCTGTTTCTAAGCTATTTCCTCCGTCAGTTTTAAAGCTATCCTCACCAAACTTTGCACGAAGACTTTTGGTACAAATACGCTGCATATTTGTCGGAACCGGCCGGATCGGATGACTATAGCATATAGCTGTCATAGGAACGATCGGTCGCGAAACTAGTCTTAGTGAGAAAAACTTTTTTGTTTTTAATGGAAACGCCTCCAAAGTACGTTTTTCTTAGTTTACTATCCTTTTCCATGACTTTACTAAGTTTGGTCGAAATTGGATGACTATAGCATATAGTTGCCATGGGAACGATCGGTCGAAAAACTAGTTCTAGTGAGAAAAACTTTTTTATTTTTAATGAAAACGTCCTTATCATTGGCTTACACTTATTTTATATACTTTTACACAATTCTACAAAGTTTTATCAAAATGGATGACTATAGCATATAGCTGCAGTAAGAAAGATCGGTCGAAAAAGAAGTTTTAGTGAGAAAAACTTTTTTGTTTTAAATGAGATCGCCTCCAAATTTCGTAATTAACAGTGTATTATGCTTTTCCATGATTTCACCAAGTTTGGTCGAAATCAGACATCTATATAGTATAGATCCCATAGAAAAGTAAGGTCCAAAAAGTAGTCTTAGTTGGAAAAACTTTTGTCTTTAATGGAAGCTCCTAAACTTTTAACTTTTCGGATGATTCCCCTATTTATTATAATACTAAACAGAGATACTGCGCCATATTCGAATATTTGCTCCGATTTCAGTGCTATTTAAGAGATATTTAAGATCAGCAATGTTAGAATATCAAGCTTTAATGTTATACCCAAATGCTGAACATATGCTGAACACGAATCGCCAGGCCTCACAACAGCAAGTTTTAATAAAAAGAATAATAATCATGCCTTAATTTCCAGACTCCAACGTGAAGCGATTTTGGAGAACGACTTTGCCTCGAATGTAAAACTGCTGCAAAACTATCCACCCATTGATATTAATGTGGTACTCACAAATGCCGTCTCCCTGGTATAGCAGTCAAATACTGGCAAGTAATTTAAGGCCAAATTCTTGCATTAAATGTAGGTACACACCCAGATGTATCGAGTCTGATAAGCAATACCCCAAAAAACAAAAGCGAACCCACAATCTTTGTGTATTTTTTGATATAACTTATAATTTTTATATTTTTTTTGAATTAATAAATGAAGCAATTTATAATGGTTGGTCAATAGAACTGGTAAACATAAATAACGTCATAGGTCGGTCAATTAAAACAAAGAACTTCGCTTGTCAGTTGGGGATGTGTGTGTTAGTTGGTGGCATCGAAGCGAAGAACTTGTGGGTGTGTGTGTGTGTGTGTGAAGTACAAGTGGGAATTACTTGCTCAGTTTGGGCGCAGTATCTTTGCAAATAGTCTGCGCAATGAACTCTATCAAGGTGCGAGTAGGACGTCCGGCCATGCCCTCACGCAAATACTCAAATTCATCACCCTTGGTAACCATTACATTGGTGGCGTCCTAAAGAAAGTATGTACAATGTATTAACCATTTCAAATATTCGGTAATTTAAAATACTCACAATATGCATCCACTGTCCGCAGGGCACAAACTCGCGCAAGAAGGCAGCTGCCTTACAGGGACGTCCACCACGGCCAATGCCATAGTTCTGCACATCACTACGGCTACCAGACTTAACTCCCTTGGTGTAATAGTTCCACAAGGGTAAGCGCCAAACACGATCTCCAGTATGCATGCTGGCATGCTTGATCTGCTGCCACAGAATCTCCGAATTGGTAAACACACCACAGGCAGCCTCATCCAAGGCCTGACGCATATAACCGGAGCAAGTGCCTATATCAATAATGCACTTGGGACAGAAATTCTGGCCATACAACAAGGCATCGGCTAAAACCATAACATCCTCATGATTGGTACACTGAACTTCTATAGTTTTGCCATTCATGGACTTGACCATGTCACCCGGACGGAAGGAATTACAACCCAAAACATTCTCACACAGGGGAATAAGTCCGCGTATGTTGACCTGAGGATTAGAAATAATGCAATTATTTATTCCTTCAATACAAAAAAGAGAATACCTACCGGCAATCTGAGGCCAGCCACCGCACGACAAGTAGCCACCACCACAGCAGCTCCTGTCATGTCTCCACGCATATGAAACAGTTCATATTTGTCCTTCAAACACAAACCGCCCGCATCATAGGTCACTCCTTGACCGACCAACACAATGGGTCGTTCCTCGGCACAGGTGCCATAATAGCTCAGCTCCAGGAATATGGGGGGCTCGCAGGAGGCCTTGCCCACCGCCAGAAATGCATGCATGGATTGACTCTCTGCCCATCCCTCTACCTTAACCTCTACATTAACACCCGACTTACACAAAACTTCCACCACATTCTGAGCAAAAGCCGTAGGAGTCAGCAGATTGGAGGGCATCTCCTGCAGCTGACGTGTTAGATTCTGCGCAGCCGCCTTTTGTAGTCCTATGCGCCAGCCTTCAATATCACAAATTTCATCCTTGGTGGCATACAGATCAATGGATGGCACTGCAAGCCGTTTCTTGGCATCTCTCAGTTCCTGATAGACCCAAATACCCAGGGCAGCGCCCTCGGCCGCAGACTCAGCATGACCGCAGTTCTCCACCTCAATACGATCGGTGTCCAGCTCACATAATATGCGGCAGGCATCCGCCACCGAGCGACGTATAGCCTCCTTCTGCTCGTCCAGCACCTCATAGGGATTATACCCGAGACACTCTTTGCCCAAACCTACCACCGCCACAGCCGAGTAGTAGGGCACACGTTCCGGTTCCACGGCGAAAAGTAAACGCGTCTCACCACGCTTGGGCATGGGTCCAGACATACGCAGGACTTCCAACAGACGACCATGGGTTTTCTGTACATTATAACGCCAACCGGGAGGCGTCAGTATGCCCGCATCATTCTTATCCTCCTCATCGGCATAGACACCAATAACCAGCCCTCGGGACGGCGGATCCGCACAGATTTCCATCTGTTGAATCGTCAGCATCTGATTGAGCGCCTGCGAGGCGAAGCCGCGATGGAGCTGGCCCAGCGGACGACGCAGTTGCCAGACTTGCGATACCACACGACGAGACACCCGCAACATGATTATAAAATATAAATGTTATTGCACTTGGACTTTGTTTCTGTGTAGTATATTTTATGTATTTGTACGCCCTGAAGTGCGTAGCTCTACGAAATATTTTTAATAGAATTTGTGTGTTCCGGAAAAGCTAAAATATTGTGTGCGTGTTCAACCTTTAACCGAATAAAAAGTATACTGAGAAATGATGTTGAAGGAAGTCTAATGTGGATGTGACATTGACGCCAAGGACTGCTTGAATTTTTTTATTTCATTACAAATTATAGATTTTTTAACGGAGAGAGTCAGTGCGAGAGAGAAAAACTGGGAATGTGATTGGATTTAAGATTCGGCGGACTGAGATACACAAGTGTATACTGGCAGGAGGAGCAGAAGCACCACCCAAACACAAGCAATCATTGCAGGAGTTTTTATCCCTTATTCCTTAGGGAACATCATTTATGACCATAGCACGTAAATAACTCTCAACCCATATTTTCAGACTGCTCTGCTCACGACCGCAACCGAAAAAATAAAAAAAATAAAGGGCTCGGTCTTCCCTCAACCGATTGTGTGTTGCTTTTGCGCTCGCTGTTAAGCGGCTGTTGTTGTACATTCAGGCTGGTCGGTCTGACATCAACCCAATAACAGGCCCATTTCAGTGAAGCGGTCCCAAAGAGTGAGTTAATTAAATCCCCTCACATGAAAATGTTATTGTGAAAAGGTTGCGAGAGCAGTCTCTGGTGCGATCAGAGAGTATCAGTGTGACAAAGACTGAGAGATCGAATGCATAAACAAAACTTTTGTTGTGCATGCATACGTATTTATGCAGAAAATGTATAAGATGTAAGCACGCACTGAGTGAGCTCACACACAAACATACACACAGAAAAGACCTTTTCGGCAAGCGGTCTTTTCCAAACGGTCGGCAAAAGACCAAGAGCGAAAAAGCAAAGACAAATGTGTTTCTCTCCTCTCAAGACCTAAAAAAACAGAGAGCGCTGTTAAAGGTTGCTTACATCCCTCTTTGTCAATGCGCCGCACGAAACCGGTTTTTTGTGAGAACTGCAAAGAGAGGACCGTTTGTTGCGACCTCTGTTTATGACGCAATGTTAAGCCAGACTGAAGATTTGCAGATGTTATGCGCTAGTGAGAGTGGAGTAGGATATTCAAAGGACTGTCTAAAACTGAAAGCGCAAAAAACGGAGGCGTTCCTAATCGGTAGCCAGAAAAAGGTGGAACTAAAAAAGCATTTTAAGACATCTACTTCGGTTACATATTCCTTTACCAAAGATTAAAAATAGCGGTTGATCATTTCGTCGTTAAAAAAATCTTGTTTTGTTCCTGAAAATGGTTTTTTGACAACGACCCCGCAAACATTCTCTTGGTTTTTATCTCTCTCTGCAAGAAAAAAGAGAAGAGTTTAGCGATAGTTTTTAAGGGAAGAGTTTGGTGATAGTTTGGCGATTTACACAATCAAAATACATTAGGTATCGCATTTGTATCTTACAAGGGAAAATGTAGCAATATACTCGTATGGTAGTTTTTTTCTTTATCCAGTCGTGAAATTGGCGATATATGGACGAATGCGTTTCTTTATTATAAATTGGTCTCGCTTTTTCTTTATTCAATCTTTAAATCGGCGATCATTGCTTAACAATCACTAAGCAGAACCAAATTTTCGTTGCCGCTTTATATTGAAAGAGCACGGAATTCCAACTTGAGAATTACAAGTGGTGGTACAAGATATGGACGAAATAAATTGTTGAAGCGTTGCATCGTTGAATCAATCGCGTTCAGTTCAAGGGTCTTCCAGAAACATTGCTTGTTTCGCAATGAGAATGCAATATCAGCATAGCAAACCGCTTTTGTTTTTGCAGCAGAAACAAGTTTCGAATTCGAAGTTGAGGACTACAAGGTTTTAGGTAGCACATAAACAGTCCTGAGCAGTGGCGCAGTGCGCTAAGCCGGCATTTTAATCGTGTACAACCAATAGAGCAGACCTTTTGTTTACAAATAGGTGAAAGTGATAGATAAACTAAACTAAAATTCTGTTTAGATTCGAATTTGAGTCTATAGACGTTCTAGGCTGACCCAATCTTTGGTAATTGACTTATTTTTGTTGGGATTATACTATTGAAAACGTAGAACAATGGCTTCCAAAAGCGATTGGCTTTTAAAGAGATGCACCCTCAAAACCCTCGCTGAAATGAACTTAACATAACCAAACCGTTAAGAATTAACATCGATTCCGTTCAAATTTAAGACATTGCCTAGCAGGGAGGAAGCCTTTAATAGCTACCAATAACCTTTACTTATATACACATGACTGGAAGTAAAACCAAATTTGATAGAAATTATTAATTATTTATTTGTTAAACGGTTAAATTGGCCAAAATTTTAACTTTCGAAAACAAGTTAACGAAACGGCAAACTCTGAATTTGGTACAAGTCGGTACACTCATCTCGCTCTAGAAATGTTTCACGTGCAGTTTTGTTGGTTTCCTTTTTTGGATACTTCTATTATCATTTACTATTTGCCCATTTTTGGTGCAGTATCCTTGCAAATGGTTTGGGCAATGAACTCTACCAGGGTACGGGTAGGGCGTCCAGCCATGCCACGGCGCAGATATTCAAAGTCAATGCCGTTGGTGACCATTACATTGGTGGCGTCCTGAAAAAAGAGCATATAATAACCCTCGAAATTTTGTAATTGTATAAAGATTACTTACAATATGCATCCACTGTCCACAAGGCACAAACTCGCGCAAAAGGCAGCTGCCTTGCATGGACGTCCACCACGGCCAATGCCATAGTTCTGCACATCACTGCGTCCACCGGCACGCAGACCACCAGCACGTATGGCCTTACTGTAGTAGTGCCACAAGGGGAAGCGCCATACACGATCTCCAGTATGCATGCTGGCGTGTTTCATCTGCTGCCACAGAATCTCCGAGTTGGTAAACACACCACAGGCAGCCTCATCCAAGGCTTGACGCATGTAACCGGAGCAAGTGCCTATATCAATAATGCACTTGGGACAGAAGTTTTGAGCATACAACAAGGCATCGGCCAGAACCAAAACATCCTCGTGATCGGTGCATTCCACCTCAATTGTTTTACCATTCATGGACTTGACCATGTCGCCGGGACGGAAGGAGTTGCAACCAATGACGTTCTCACACAGAGGAATGAGACCGCGAATGTTAACCGGCAATCTTAAGCCAGCCACAGCACGACAAGTGGCTACCACAACAGCAGCTCCAGTCATATCGCCACGCATGTGGTACAATTCCTTGCGCTTCTTCAGGCACAAACCGCCCGCATCAAAGGTGATGCCCTGACCGACCAACACAATGGGTCGTTCCTCAGCACAGGTGCCATAGTAGCTCAGCTCCAAGAATATCGGTGGCTCACAGGAGGCCTTACCCACTGCCAGAAAAGCATGCATGGATTGACTCTCGGCCCATCCCTCGACCTTGACCTCCACATTGACACCCGACTTACACAAAACCTCCACCACATTCTGGGCAAAGGAGGTGGGCGTCAGCAGATTGGAGGGCATCTCCTGTAGCTGGCGAGTTAGATTCTGTGCAGCGGCCTTTTGTAGTCCTATGCGCCAACCCTCAATATCACACACGTCATCCTTGGTGGCATACAAATCGATTGAGGGCACGGAGAGACGGGTCTTGGGATCCCTCAGCTCCTGGTAAGCCCAAACACCCAAAGCAGCTCCTTCGGCCGCAGATTCAGCATGACCGCAGTTCTCCACCTCAATACGATCGGTGTCCAGCTCAGCCAGTGTCTGGCAGGCTACTGCCACCGAGCGTCGTATAGCCTCTTTCTGTTCATCCAGCACCTCGTAGGGATTATAGCCCAGGCACTCCTTGCCCAGACCCACAACAGCCACCACGGAATAGTAGGGCACACGGTCCGGTTCTATGGCAAACAGCAGACGAGCCTCTCCACGCTTGGGCATGGGTCCCGACATGCGCAACACCTCGATCAGACGTCCGTTAGTCTTCTGCAGATTGTACCGCCAGCCGGCCGGCGTCAGTATTCCCGCATCGTTCTTATCCTCCTCATCGGCATACACACCAAGGACCAGGCCACGCGACGGCTGATCCGCACAGATTTCCATCTGTTGCAGCTGCAGCATCTGGTTGATGGCCTGCGAAGCGAATCTTCGACATAGCTGGGAACGTTTGCACACCCTAAAGAGTACCTGGCGCGAAAGACCGAACATGGTTTAAGCACTAACAAATTTGTGTCTCTTTTTGTCTCGAAAGTATCCACCGAAATTTTGACTTGGCTTATCGAATTTGTAAAAAAATAGAACGAAAAACAATATACTACAATTTTTCTCTAGAACTACAAATTTTAGGTTGATGTGTACTGTACGAGACGCCGACGAATACTGAATATTTGGAAGCTAGATCGAGCCTACATACTTGCCCACAAATGACAAGTCAGGTGAGTGATTTTTCAAGGGCTGCTGGGGAAGAAATAATTTCATGATTTAATTTAATATATATATAAAGCTGATGCTTTATTAGTTTTCTTTGGTTTCTTTATTTTTAAGTCCGATGGGACACTTTGCATAATTTTATAAGGTACAATGCTTTCGATTTTATAATACTGCTTAACATTTTTTTGAGACACAAACTACAGGCATACACAGAGCGTTTCGGAGTGCAAAGACAACTTATTGGTCGATATTTTTAAAAGTGGCTTTTATTCTGCAAAGGTTTATAAAGGTTTTATAGAAATTTTATGATTTTTGCTAATTTTATTTCAATAGAGTGGTAATAAATACTCCTTTTATTGTGTTCGTAAAGCCATTTGAGAATGTGTGAGTGAGCTTGAGAGGACCCTTTCAACAAGAGTAGCCGCGACTTCTCCGAGACAGTAACAGAGAATCATACAAAAACTACATTAACCAAGCGGTCCCCAGAATAAACAACATACTTAAGTTTGGAATTCAGTAATAAAGCTTAATACCTTGATGACGATTTGAACATGAAACTATAAAACACTACTGAGCGAGTATATAAGGCAACCATTGTCCTTCCATAGACCGCTAATGGGGCTTTTCATCTGCTACGGTACATTGGCTTTGTACGGTCTTAATACGAATCATAATGCTCTGTTTAGTTTTAAAGAGGATAGGAGACGCTTCCTAGCATTTTTATCTGATGCCCTAAATCTTTATGATAAAGGAGATAACAGCACAGCTCTTAGATTAAGAGAAGCTGAAACATTAATACTTAAACTTCAATCGGCACTCTCTGCCATTACAGACTTATTCATACCAGAGGCCGACACGCTGCTTTCTACAGGGCATAGGCAAACTCTCAAAAGCAGCGCAGTCGACTCAAACACAGTATAAGCTCGTCATTTTGCTTCGGCGCGCCGCTGCGCTGTTTGTTCGGATCTTATTTCTCTGCATTGTTGCTACTAGAGCAGAGCAAACTAAATCAGTTTCAACTTTGTGTCTGTTGCTGAGCACCAATGTAAAATTGTGAATGTATTTTTGGACGGCCCCTGCTTTATACCGCGTGCTTTCGGCTTTGTGTTCGTTCACGAGGCATTTAATCGTTTGATTGTTGCTTGTTGTTGTGACATTTACTTTGTGTTTTTCTGCTACGCAAAGCATAATTGTGTGTTTGGGCACCACTGGTCTAATCTGACTCTTTTTCTGACACAGATATAAACCCGCAAGCAAAATTCGGAGCCCTCCAAATAATGTGTCTGAAAACAGTCGAGACCAAGAGCGTTTTTGAATTAAACACATAAATTTGAGGGTTTTCGGAGCATATTCAGTGCTCTTTAAGCACGGGCTCATAAAAAGCACATATGTCTTTGCCCTTTCGGAGTTGAAGTAGGCAGGTAATAGACAATTTTGTTTTGGTTGGATGTTTTGCATCAAGTGCCTAGAAAAGTAACATCTATATGTCTTTTATGAGGATTTTATATGCTCCATTGGGAGGTTGAAAGCAATTATAACTGTGTCAAAAAAAGAGCCAGATTAGACTCAGAAATCTTCCACATTAAGTGCGACCGTCTTCATAGAATGCTCATAAACAAGTGTGTTCCGAAAACCCTCAAATTTATGTAAGCCCAGCTCTTTTCAGATACATAGTTTGGTGCGCTTGTTGTTATTGGACTGCCCACCGCTGTCGAAGATCATTTAATATGAACACTAAAAAACCTTCTAGTTTCAGCTGGAACTAGATTCACGTGGCCTATTTCAACCTAAGACGAACCTGCATTCTTCAATGCCAATGTAGGGAGAGAATAGAGACTTCAGTAGAAGCTGTAGGAATGCGGAAAAGCTGAGGACATTGCCAGGAAGAGAGAAGAAGGAGACTAAATCCATTTGGTCTGCTCGGGAGGAAACCCCTCCGGCTTAAATATGACAATGGGCCTGTCTTGGCCTAAGTGTAGGAGAGATTTCTTGCTTTTGCCATCACAACCTAAACTATTTCTACGATGCAAACTGTTCTAGATTATTAGGAAGGGGGTTAACTATGGCTATCACTGATAGTTCGAATTGATCCCATTCGCATTCCCAATGCATTCTTTTCTTCGAAACTTGCAGATTTATTTTCGTGAATTTCGTGTAGAGTGTACGGCATCATGATACAATAAATAGAGGGTAGTGCAATGCGTTGCTTCTCAAAGAAAAATTCCACTGTGACGTCACAAACTCACAATTTTGTATATTTTGAGACTTTTTTAATTGTGTGCTGCGGTAACAGAAGCTAATTTTCGATTAAGTTATCAAACCAAAGCTAAACAATTCAAACTCCCAACCTTAAACTCATCTGTCAAATGACGTCACAGTTTCACAAATTAATGCGCAAGCGCAATGAAGCAAGTGTTTGCGCAACCTTGTAAATAATTGTATCATGGTACAGCACACTATTGTGGATATTCTTTGCAGAATTCGCATTGTCTAGTTTGCTGTGTTAAGTACAGAGATTGGTATATCCCGGTGATAGGCTATTCGATATTGGGTTTTTGTGTATGCCCCGAAAGCTCGGAACTAAAGCGCTTACAAGTCAGATTTAAGAAGATTTTAATCAATTCAATTTCCAAAATGATCATAAAATGTCCAAAATTTTATACTAGAAATTATTATAATCAACCTAATAATATGTTAAGGGTGATCTATTGAACCGATATCGAGATACCGAGAATATCGCCGAATTGTATTTTGGTTTTGGTTCCCGTACGTATCGAAATCTATGTTTCGGTAAAAGGTTCTGCTTTGGCTCTAATTTATTTCGGTATTCGGTTCTGTACTGGTACCACGATTTTTTTTCGGCATACCAGAAAGAACCGGTATGAGCCGGTAAATTTAAAGAAAAAAACATCCATTGTTTATGCGTCACTCCGATTTCGTACTATTGAGTAGCAGGAATAGCAAGAAGAACTTTTGATAGTTCATACAAAGTACAACTTCTTAGTTTTTGTCCAATTTGGTTTCATAGAAATACAAAAATGAATCGACATCATCTCCGCTTCCAAATAAAGTATTTGTGTCAGAGTTGCTTTCCTCATTAGATTGTACTTGACCAGAAATGGAAACTGCTAAATATAAATCTGTTAAAAAAGTTACACAAGAACTTTTCGGTAGTTCACTGTTAGCATTGCATTATTATGAGGTTTTAATCAAATTAAGCGTAAAAGTTCTCCAAAGTTAAGTGCTCGCTGTGGAAACTAGGTGTACTGTACCGGTACAATATTTAGGATCCTTTCGGTTCCCGGATACCGGTACACCAAAATATCTGTTCCAGTCCCAATTATACTTTTGAGTTGAAATAGGCTCTTTTCGGTTTCGGTTTGTTTTTCTGCTGCAACCCTTTGATTTTAAGCTTTCAAACAAAGTGTTTTTAACACCTGTTGACCATCTCTAAGAACATCATAAAAATCCTGCATGTTTAACAATTGCTTTTGCTTATAAACCTTAGCTACAGAGAGCACTGTTTAGAAAATATCGACCATTGATTTTCAAACCTTTCCTCATCACTTGCATATGAGGAAGGAGAGTTAACGTTTACTTGGTCAAGCCCCTTGGATGAGGCAAGTAGTTCTTACAATATTTTAATAGTTCAAATAAATTAAACATATTTAAGTCAACAAAGATAAACTTAAACTGAATAGTCACTTTCATAAGATGCTTAAATTATTGTAGCCTGTAGCTCACTGACTTTCTTACTTATAAGATAAATTTAAATGACTCTTGGAACTGAAATTTTGAAGCTTCCAATGCTATCAAAAAGTTAATTCCGTAGTTTTACCATATCTAAGCTCAGCGCTATTGAAGTGACTTGATGTCTTCTTAATAAAAAATCAGTAAATAAATCTAAGGTAAATACGAAAATGTTGTTAAGTACAAAATTGATGAGATTCAAAGAAACATTGTACAGATTACTTGCTTCAGCTGGGCGCTGACCCTATGCAAGTGACAAAAAGTGTAGTTTTTAAAAAACTTTTCATAGTTCATTTGTTACATGAACTTCAAATTAGTTACTATACATATTTGTATATAAAATAACAATGGCTTTTTATTTCTTGTCTAGATATAACAACTTTGATTTCTCTCTTGTACTTCAATATTTCCATATTAATCCAAAATGGGTTGGCTTTTTTTTGGGATATGTTTTGTTTTGTTTGGTTTTTTTCGTTTGTTTTTGGTGGGGAGTGATTTGTTTTCAATATGTTTCAATATGTCTGTTTGGGTATTATTGTTGTTCGGTATGAAAATATAGTTATAGAGGGGAGGGCGATATACATTTGTTTTAAGAGTTTAACAAAGAGACTAATAAACTTTGAAAGAGTGCAACAATCTAAGACTACATGTACATATATCTTCTGTATGTATGTAGAGCACATAAGAGGCACATTAGTAATTTGAGCAATTATAGCATATAGAGACTAAAGCTTTTGCCATTTTCTGAGTACATAAGTTTTGTTGTGTTGTTGGTATTTGGTAATTTGGCATTTGGTTTACAAAAATTGAAGCTCAAGCGTTGGGCTTGCTGGGGCTAAACATATTAGTGTTGGGTTGGATCATGAGTGTGTGTACAATATTGAGAAGCTATCTAACTGAACATGTTGCAGAAGCAATTGCTCTAGTTTGTTTAGTTGCTCACTCACTTGTTTTATTTTGTTCAGTTGCTCTTGGATGTCAGGTATTACTTATTTCTGAGTTCAGGTTTGGTGCCTAAAAATTAATCAAATTCTTAACTTATAAAATATTTATAGACCACTAAGGCTTGGCGGTTTGGATGTTCAAACTTATCGAAACACCTAAGATTCAGTTCTTAGACCGATAGTATAGTGTCATATAATTGAAATTTTTCCAATGACTAAAACGGATATTTTCCAATACATTGTGGGTCGCCTTTGGGTGAGCGTGCAAGCGTCCAACCATTCCCCATAGTTTCATCGCATTCGGATAATCAATCTAATTTGGCGAATGCCGTGGTTTTTGGACCCACTTCTTTAACTTGGAAACCCTCCCGGGCATGCACTCAACCGTACTTCAAAGTTTCATCGCAATCGGATGATCGCTATTGTTTTTGCAAATTTCGGAATTTTCGGACTTTTTTGCGCCTATAAGTTCAACTTAGAAACCTTCCCAGGCAATCGTCTAGCCATTTCCCAAAGTTTCTTCGCAATTGGATGATCGGTAAAATTTCGCTGTTTTTGAACCATTTCCCGGTCATTTTTCCAACTTGAAAACCTTCCCAGGCAAGCGGTCAGCCATTTCCCAAAGTTTCATCGCAATCGAATAAACGTTTAAGGCATGCATAATCGACAGAATCTATATTATATATAGGAGATTCAACAATTTAGCCTTGCTTATAAAGACACAGATCGTGAGACAAGACTCTGCACTGAAAACGGAATCAATCTTAACAAGAAAGAAAGTCGGTCAAGCCCGACTATAACATACTCTGTACCTGTGAAGTGCTGCCCATCACCGTTGCGACCTGTGCTGCCCATAATTGTTTGTTTTCCTTATAACTCGACAACCGTTCATCCGATCTTTACCATTTCTTTGGCGGATCGATAAATAATATTGATTTCAAAATATGTCCAGAGGGTTCGAACTTTCTAAAAATAAGTCGCGGGGGCGTGGTAAAAATTGAAAATAAACTTAATCTGTCTGCAAGTATTAGAAATTTTTGTCCCTTACACGTCGAACCTCTATCTCTTACCATCTCTGAGATCTGATTGTTCATACGGACAGACGGACGGACAGAGAGACAGTCAGACGGACATGGCTAGATCGACTCCACTGTTGATGCTGATCAAAAATGTATATACTTTAAAGGGTCGGAAATGCTTCCTTTTGGCTTTTACATACTTTTGCACAAATTTAGTATAATCTGTGCTTCCTCCGGTACAGAGTATAAAATCAGGGGAAAGTTAACTTAGGTTCGGTCGAAGTTTTAATACCCTTGCTGCCTGCATTGCGAACCAAAACTTAGACTACCTTTCGGACCTTACTTTTCTAGGGGGACTATACTATATAGATTTTCGATTTATACCATTATTATTGGAATCATGGAAAAGCATAACAAACTAACAATTACACAATTTGGAGGCGATTTTATTTAAAACAAAAAGTTTTTCTCACTAGAACTTCTTTTTCGACCGATCGTTCCTATGGCCACTATTTGCTATAGTCATCTGATTTTGACAAAACTTTGTTGAATTGTGTGAAAGCATAATAAATAAATAAATGACAATTTTTTTAAGTCATTTCCATGGAAAACAAAAAGTTTTTCTAACTAAGACTACTTTTCAGACTATACTTTTCTTTGACAGTTATATTATATAGATGTCCGGTTTCGACCAAACTTAGCGGAGTCATGGGAAAGCAAAGCAAACTAAGAAATACAAATTTTGGAGACGTTTCCATTGAAAACCAAAAAAAGTTTTTCTCACTAAAACTAGTTTTTCGATCGATTGTTCCTATATGCTATAGTCATCCGATGCGGCCGGTTTCGGCAAGTGTCCCAGACAACCACCGTAGTCCGCAAGGTGCTCCATTCGGACTCCCTGTACGGTGTGCTAAGCCTCCTAGGGAGGCTCCGGAAAGCGTCCTAAAGGAGCATGTCCGCCGGAGAAAACGGCCTTTTTAATTTATATGAAAAAGTGTGCCTAGAAAACTCCTTAAATGAGTGATTTCGGCGTCCCAGAATGCTCATTCAGACTCAATTTTCACTCCTGCTTCGGAGCGCTCTGGAAACGCTCCTCGAGGCTGTGCTTTGTGAGTACCTTTTGACTCCTGCTACAGAGCGCTCCGGAAACTCTCCTTCGAGGTGCAGCTTTGGGAGTCCCTTTTCACTCCTTCTTCAGAGCGCTTCGCATATGGTTGGCAGGGGTGCAGCGTATAAGTACTAAAAGACTTAGGGCAAAGTATGGTGAAGATAGCTTTCAAGCTGACGGAGGAGATTGCTTAGAAACAGATAGTCGGACAGAAGAACAGACGGACGCACGGACAGGTATAAATCAACTCATCTGATCAAGAATATATATATTTTAAGTGGTCGGAGATGCTTCCTTTTATGCATTACAAACACCCGGACAATTTTATAATACCCTCTGCAAGGGTATAAAATTAAATAGAAAATCGGTCAAGAAAACGATTGAAAAGATTGATTCCTTTATATAAGAGTAAAAATCGAAAAAACTAGATATATCATTCATTGCAAAACTCCAGCCAAAAAAAAAAACAATGCTATGTAGTCGGTAAAAAAAAAAACGAGAAGGAAGTGCCGGAAGTTTTAATACCCTTGTAAGTCATCGTTCTGAGATTCTGATTTTGACCAAATTTGCAAAATCTGTTTTTAAGCGTTAATAATGGATAATGGCATTTTCTGAATGATGGGTCCTATGGCAGCCTTAAGATATAGTCAACCGACTTAGTCCAAATTTTGCAAATACGTTTAAAAGCATTTGACATTCGTAATTGCCTAGTTTAGAACCGCGCAAGTGAGTGTGATTCGCCGCAGCATCCGCACGTATGGTCGATAATGTCGTGAATTAAGTGACCACGCCGTCCGTGTTTAGTCACCGAGGACCTGAGCTCGAGTCCCAGAAAAGGTTAAGTTAATAGTCCAAATTTTTCTGACTTGATGGTGTGTCAGCGTTGAAGCTCTCTGATGAGATATGCCGGAAGGCCGTCGAAATAGTCAGTCTGAGTAACCATGCTGTCCATTTGAAAAAATCTTGTTTTATTTCTGTTGATTCTCCTCACATAATTTGATGCATGCTAAAATGGAGATTGTTTCACCCAAAAGTCAAGTATACGCCATTTTTATCCATAATGGTTAAATTAAAATTAAAACTTAGAACCTAATCTTGGATTAAGATTTTCACATTTTTGTTGAGTTTAGACACCGTTTCGACTTGGTTTCGAGATTTTTTTCTCAGTTTGGTAATACAGTGGGGAAACATAGTGGAAAACTGAGCCAATTGAACAACTGACCAAAAATGAGCTACTAAAAACAATTGAACAACAAAATAAGTAAAGTTACCCACTTGGTACACTTAAAAAATCCATTTTAACCCACACACTAATACATCAGGTTGTATACACAAGATATAAAAACAAATCTTCCAGTTGCAATCACAAAATCGTCGTCACCGTCACAGGCATTCCCTCGGCATTTACCGATTGCTCCGTCTGCACACGAGTTTTAAAACTTTCCACACTGGCCGCCTTGCTTAGGTCAATGGGTGGTATATCCTCGTCATAGTCAGAGGCTAACTCTTCCTCGGCTAGGTAACAAAATTTCACTGGACGCTCATCGGCCACCACCATCACATCTCCCTCTGCATGATGATGTGTTTTGGCCTTGGAACACGTTGGACCTGTTATATAGATAATGCCATCCTCATCCTCCTCATGGCGCACGGAATAGTTGCCATAACCTGCCTCGCATTGATACGGATTCGATTTGACATGCACGTTTCGACAGCTGCCACCGCAGTTGTGATGACTCTCAGCGTCACCACCATTCGCACCGTAGCATTGGCCACGGTGTAGTGAGTGTGCCACCGAGTGGGTTTGTGGTTGACCCATTCCAGCCATAACACTGCTGGAGTGGGCCACTGATTGCTATATGTGTGATTGCGAGCGAGCTATGGAGAGGGAATAAGGACTCAGGTCCTTTTGGATACTCATGGAATCGTACATGGGGAACTCGCAGCATAAAATGAACTTCAGAGCAGCAGGCACTTCCACATAGACCGCCGGCGGTATAGGTATCAGCGGTGAAGTGGAGGCCTTATACTTGCGATACTCCAGTTGACTGAAATGAGAAAGTATAAAATCTCTTTACTTGGCTTAAGTGTGGGAAACTTACTCTTTGTACTTTTCATCAGAGCTTCTTTCGCGCAATGGAATACCAGATAAGAATAATATAATCAGTGTTGTAAATATGGGTGAGGCTATGGCCACCCATTCATGACCGCTGATGACGTTGAGGGATATAGCAAAAATGCCCCACCAAATGATAACCTCACCAAAATAGTTGGGGTGACGGGATACGCTCCACAGGCCTAAAAATCGGAAGCAATTATAATACTTGAAGTGCGGCAGCTAAGTCACTTACCATCATTACAAAACTTGCCCTGATTGGCCGGATCCTGTCGAAATGAAAACTTTTGCAAATCAGCATAAGTCTCGGCCAGCAAACCCACTATAAACATGCCAGTACCCGTGGAATCCAGAGTAGTCATGGTCTTGGGTGCATGCGGCTGTGAATGGCGTGGCGAATTGATGATTATAACTGGCAAGGAGACTACATACACCCAAACGGCCTAAACGGTATAATGAAAATACAGAGGCAGAGAAAAAAGATTTATTTCAATTGCAACAAGTGATGGAGGTGTTGTACGTTGCCAGAATGACAGCGGGACATGCAATTTCCCGCCACAGACAATAAAGAACGTTTAGAGGCAGGCGTCGCGACGCCCATATGTGTCATGCCAACCAAAATGACATTTTAATTGTTGGCCGAGCTGTGAGATTGTATTCGTACCCCTATTGCACTTCTCACCCCTCACACGCTGACACTTGCCTGGGAACGACTAGTGTTGAAATATTCAAAAAACTTTGGCACACACAAGTCAATTGCTGACACATTGATTGATTTTTGAGCGGGTGTAAACGTAAGCCAAGTTGAAGGCTTTGTGTGCCATGGAAATTGAATTCGATATAGAATGGCTAATGCAAGTTTGCCACCCTCTGTCAGGGGAATTGGTAGCCGCTCGAACTGTAGCCTCATACAATATTTTTTTTTTTTTGTTCTTTCATATTTTTCAACCTTGACACTCGATTTCTGTGGTTGTTAACAAAATAATTGGAATTTTTGAGCATGATTTGTGCCCTAGCAGCTGGGTTACCCAAGAGCACTTTACATTTTTTATTTGTGCAATTCCGTATAAATTGAAATTTGAAAAGTAACTCAAATAACATAAACAAAATGGTCGATAAAGTTTAATTCCAAAGGAAGAACTGGCCTGAATAGTGTCATTGGTATTCAGTTTTATATCAAATTTATATCGAATATCATGGTTAACAACGAGATCCTTGAGGCCATGCTACATAAATATTTACACACACACTGGCATGATTTTGAGTGGCAGCTGCTGCCTTACAAGTGTGAACACCTGCCCTTTAAATTTCAAATTGGTATTAAACTGGAACGAGAAAGCAAAGCTAACTTCGTCTGTGTCCAAGTTTAAATAAACTTGAAACTTATGTGACCAATGACTTAATTTTGTGACCAATGACTTATTTTATAAGCTTTAAGTCCTGTGTCATTGGGATATTAAATAAAAAGCTTACAAAAAATTTTCTATGGTGGCTACAAGAAGTGACCATCCGATTTTTGCGGTTCCGACTGATGTGCAGTGGGCAGCTAAAAGATATTTCAGCTCGATAGCTTCAAAACTGAGGGACTAGTTTGCGTAGAAACAGACAGACGGACGGACGGACGGAAAAAGGGATTAATACCGGTACCGGAACCGTTAACCGAAATAAACCGAAATAAACCGTTTCAAACCACGTACCGAAACTGAAACCTGAACCGATCGAAATTTCGAACACCGTTTACCTTTATTATTGGAACCGATAGAACCGGATCGAAACCGAAACGTTGGTACCGGTACGGTTTCGGGTTTTTACCTTTGCAGAGCGCATCGAAGAAGAAATCATAAGACGTCCTTTACACGATGTCCAATTTTCTTATCACTTTTCTAAGAAGGCGTAAAACGTCTGGCAGAAAACATCTTCAACATTTCTTCAATTTTTCAGACGCAGATAACGACATGGATGAAGAAGCTCCAGTAAAAAAGTGTACAGGCGGAGGGCGAACGAATTAGAGACAGCAAGAAGGGTAGGTCGCCCGAAACTAAGATGGGAAGATCAAGTGCTGAAAGACATTGAGGCGCTTGAACTGACCAACTCGCACAAGACAGAAGCGAGAGGCGGGCACTAATTGCAGCGGTCGAGACCGTGAAACGGTTGTGATTGAATTATCGGGCCAAATAAGAAGAAGAAGATAACAGCATTCTTCTACATCGAAAGGCGTGGGACTCAGTTCCCGAAATATCACGCATATTAAAACCAGCTGAGGTGACCAACACTAAACTTTAAGCCGAAAATTTAGTTTTGTGTAATTTTTGTTCCATTTGGATATACTGCAAATTGGAAATATCTAAAAATACATCCTGTCTAGCGAAATCCCTCGTTCAGGGAACGGAAAAGCGTGAGAAATCCCTTTTGAGAGCAATGGTTTTCTATATGGCATATTTTTGCACCCAATTTAAAACGAAATGCTAAGTCCTTAGCAAAAAGAATCTTGTATTACTCTTTTTACAAATATTTATGCTCAAATCTCGTCGGTTGCTGATCAATCACTGCTTCATAATGAATGCAGTTTAAATAATAACTTATCTAAGTCGGGTCATGCCCGACAATAACATACTCTGTACCTGTCAAGTGCTGGCCATCACCGTTGCGAATAGTGCTGCCCATAATTGTTTGTTTTCCTTATCGCTCGACAACCGTTCATCCGATCTTTACCATTCCGTTGGCGGATCGATAAATAATCTTGATCAAAATATGTCCAGAGGGTTCGAATCTTCTATCAATAAAACTATGGGAGATATGAGGTTTTTTGTAAGTCGCGGGGGCTGGAGAGGGTCTGGCAACAGTTGAAAATAAACTTGATCTGCCTGCAAGTATAAGAAGTTGTTGTCCCATTCACGTCGAGTCTCTATCTCTTACCATCTCTTAGATCTGTTTGTTCATACGTACAGACGGACGGACAGACGGACATGGGAGCGGGAGGGGGAGTGACAAAAATTGAAAATAATCTGATCTGCCTGCGAGTATAAGAAACATATGACCTTACATGTCAAACCTCCATCTTTAACCATCTCTGAGATCTGTTTGTTCATACGGACAGACAGTCAGACGTTCAGACAGACGGCTATATGGCTATATCGACTCGGCTGTTGATGCTCAAGCTGTTGATGATTAAGAATATATATACTTTATAACTAGGGTCGGAAATGCTTCCTTCTGGCTGTTACATACTTTTACAAAAACCTATAATAGTTACTCTGTGAACAGAATATAACAATAAAAAAATACATAAAATTCTGAAAAATGTATGATATCTTGATATAAGTCTATAGAAAGATCTATATAATTTAATGTTTAAAAATAAGTTTCATGTAAATGTTGACCGCGGTGGCGCCACGAATGGTATATACGCTGGGTGCAATTATGGCATACAGGGCAGCACTTCACAGTAACAGAGTATGTTATAGTCGGGCTTAACCGAATTTTTTTCGTTTTTAATCAAATCCGAAATCTGCTAAGAAATCTTAATGTAAAAACCGACTCCAAGATCCCAGTCCAGATGCGGCCAAAGACTCTGTGTAATAAGTGATTAGGAATGGTTACATAGTTGCATTGTCTGTTATTTAAGTTGCAAAAAAATGTAATATCCCTTTTTTTTACAAGTGGAAGAAGCCGATGAAGATACCGATAAAGAAGCCAGAGGTCAAGACTTTGTGTTTAATCAAGTCCTTAATGGCTTTTTAAAAACTGAAGGAGGAAATGTAATAATTAACTTGTGGCTTGGTGATACAGTGGAGACACCAGAAGCGGCTGAAGAACTGGTTGGAAATTGTTGTCATCGTACAAGTGAATTAAACGTGCAAACGAGTATGGTCGATTATGATTACACTGAATATATAATTAGTTTTTTGATTTTTATATATAACATTTTTTTGGAAATGTGGAGTTGAATATTTGACTGGTTCAAAACCTGTTCATCAATGGTTCAAAGCCATATCTCAAAAGCTTTTAAAGCTAGGAACTTGATACATATTTGATCTGTGGGTTGAAAATGAGAAGTTGAATGTTTTGATGGTTCAGAACAGGTATCGAAGCTGTTCAAAAATGGAACTGGTTCAAATATGATTCTGAGCCATATCTCAGAAGTTATTAAGCTAAAACCTAAAATTTTCTGTGTAGCCTCGTACTATGAGTTAGACATTCTCCCAGCTTCGAACCATCCAATTGAACCACTACAAGAACGGTTCAGGTGCACACCTTTTGTTTGGAAAAGTGGTCTAAAGATTTATAATGTAAGTGTTAGACGTTTACCAAATTTCAAAATTAAACTATAAACTGGAAATTTGGTGTATGGTTTCTTATTGGATTTACTTCGATTGCTTGTGTCTTTTCACGTGTGTATATTAGCTTTACATTACCACTTTGAATACTAGATCAAGTGTATATATTCTTCGTTTCTTTCAAAATATCAGAAAGTCCACCCCCGCGATCTTAAACCTTAATTTTCTGAAGATCTGATATGGCTGATATGAAGTAAATTTAAAATATTCTCAAATTTATACATAAAATCGGAAATATTAAACGACCTCAACACCTTAGTTTGTGTATCCTTTCACAATAACCACCAACAAAATTTCAATTGCAGTTTAAACGCTACAATCTCATCTCAAGGACTTTGCTTCCGAACACAAAAAAAAACAATTTACAGAAAGTTTTTATTTGCTTTTGCACAAGGGCATAACTGCTGTAAAATAAAAGCCTCTTTAACCACCCAAATAAAATACTTTCGTTTGCAATCTGTTGCTGTTGCACTCACCTGAAATGTCCAGAACACAGCATAGCGAATGATATTGCTACGCGTATCCTCGAATTGTTTGTCTCGTCCCAACTTGATGATGCGATACAGCAAATATCCGGATAGCCTTGCACCCCACAGACACACAAAGAGTGTGACCATCAATTGGCGGCTGTCATAGGCCTATGGAAGAGATATATTGTACATATGTATTCCATTTGTATGCATAAAGGCAATGGCACTTAAAAATCCAGCTAAATCGCCAATTGGCTTTTGTGTGTGTGTGTGTGTGTATGTAGATGAACAATGGCGATGGCGTCAACCGCAAAATAGTAAAATATTGGGCTAGAATACTGTTTAAAAAGTAAAGTATACCAGTCGTTAGGCCATTTAGTGATTTTTGTTTGAAGTGCTAAGACATTACTCTAAGCCTCAGATTAAAACCGGAAAGGAGTAAATCTCGCCCCATAGCTATCAGTAATGCTTTCATTTTCTCATTTGCAAAAGTTTTGCGATTTGGAGAGATAACTTATTCGAAAAACCGGTTTCAAATCGCAAACCTTTCGTGAACGCAAAAATGGGAGCATGCCTATATATTTCCGTTAAGGGTAATGAAAGGTAGCGGTTATAGATTACTAATTCGTATCCTAAAAAGTTAAGGAAAAGCTTTCGGACTATATAAATGACTGAAACCGAAATTCGTTTTGTTCTAAACTATTCAAAACTCGAAAGGATCGAACATAAAATTGAAATAATTCACGAAATTATACTGGGACAGCGGAAGCCACAATAATCCACCAGTAATCAATCATTTTTCATGACGAAAATTCGGCAAGATGAAATTTTCTCGAATGCAAGAAGAAAATACTGAAATCAAGCTTGGATTTTTGACCTCAAATTTTTTGGTTTTAAATTAAGTAGAATTATGAAAAAAATATTTAAACTGAAGCCGTTTTCAGTCTTGACTATTCGTGCTAGAATTCTATAGGTGTATATTTATACACATAAACTCAAGGATGTAGGGCATTCCGTAGTCGGGGCCCCTAATTGCAGCCCTTTTCTAGTTTTTTGTTTTCTTGTTTGATATTTATGGCTCGACAAGCAATTTGCACGAATTTTTGTCCAGACGCCAGTGGTTTTTTGTTTATATTTTACAGACCGCGTTTGGTGGTCAGGCAAAATTTGCATTAAAAAAAAAAGTCGACGCACGCACAAGTGCACGACCAGGCAGGCAGGCCTTCTGTGCCCTCGGTTCAGTCATTTGTTCAATAATAAATGAGTTCGAATGCAGCTGCAGAAAACTTTACAAAAATATATGTACAGAACTGGCATTGATGCAAAAAGCGGACTCATGAAAAATGCAAAACCAGAGAAGAAACCTATTAAATTGCTTTGCCAATGACAGTGACCGTAACCGTAACCGTAACCGTAACTGTAGCCATAGCCAAAAGCAGTCTGAGGTCACCCCACTGGGTGGTTTTGTGTGCGCCTTAGTTGTACATTGATGCAATCACCAAACAGTTTATTCTATTGATAGCTTAATGGCACAGCTTGATGCCTTTCCCCTGTCACTTTGTCAATTTTGTAGTTTGAGCTGCGTCAAGGCTTACGGATAAAATGCATTTTATCGCTCGATTTATTAAAAGGGCTGACGATAAACCAGTCAACTGAATGCAAAAGCAATAAACCATTTTTTATGGGGTACATCTACGTACGGCGAGAGAGAGAGAGAGAGAGAGGCAACATCAGCAGTTACAACAACAGCCACAAGGAATGGCAGTACTTCCGTTTCCGTTTGACGACGACATTGCATTTGCAGAGGGCGGGTGGCAAAGTGAGCGCCCCGAAGCATGCTTTAAAAATAATTTTCATGGCAAGCATTTAAGCTAGCAGGAATTTAGATAGAAACCAGCTTAATTTACGATCGATAGGAGTGTCAACGTGTGTGTGTGTGTGGCTGTGTGTGAGGGAGAGTGTGTAACGTAGGCGTAATTGCACTTGCGGTGCAAAAGGAAACAGGTCATAAAAAAAGCTGTTAAGAATGTTTTAATTTAGAATGTGGTTGGCAGAAACGTCGGCTCAACAGGAAGACAACAGAAGAGAAAAAGAAGTTAGCGGAAAGCGGAAGTTGCTTGTCGACAATTCGCTGGCTTGTGGTTTCATCAAAAAAAGGGATCGGCAGTAAAACGACCTGTTTTACATTATACCCCACAAGAAATCATATCCTTAATAGATTGCCTTTTATACTATTTCTTTAGCTTTTCTGACCCACATTGCTAATCTTTCTAACAGAATATGAACTCATCTCATCTCTTTAAAGCTAGACTTTATCAGTGTTTGGAAGATCCTAGGTATTTGTACATAGGTACATGCCTATATACAAATTTTGTGTATGTTTTACCTTACCTAGGTATTTTATTTTTTGGGTACCAAATTTTCATTTACTTTACCTTATAAATAGAAAAAGTAATAGGTACTATCTCACTTCCAAAATTTAAATTGAAGTGGAAATAAAACCAACAAAGTTGTAGTTTTAAAAATTGGCTTTTAGAAGAAATAACGGAAAGTTTGGAAATTGTTGTCAATGAGAGTTCAAGTTCAAGGGATTCTGAAGACTTTTTCGATTCCAATAACGTAACATTGGATGAAACAGAGAATTGTTCTTCAAATTCTAATATTGAATTGGAAGTCTTAACTTATCTGACCGATAATAGCAAGTCTTTAGAGTCTATACCTCATTATATAAAAATATTTTTAATGTTTTTTATAAGTATAATACCATTTTGCCTAGCTCTGCTCTAGTTGAAAGAATTTTTAGATGTGGAGGCCAAATACTTACTCCAAAAAGAAACAGACTAGGTGACGTTATCTTCGAAGCTCTTGTAATGTTAATAAAAGCGTGAAAGTATATAAGAAACAATTTAATAATATAACGTCAAATGAAATCAAAATGTTTCATTTTCAAATCTTATTTTTGGATTTAAGATCTTCAGTGCCTTATATCAATGTATGACTATCATTATTTGTAATGAACTAAGTTTTTTATTTAATTTTTTTTTACATTACTTTTCAACCATCTTTTAAAACATTTGGTGAAAAATAAAAAAAAAAAAAAAAAAAAAAAAAAAATTAGTTAAAAACGTAAAAAAAAAAAATTTTTCCCCCCTCGTCTTTTCTCACAACCACTTTTCTATTAAAAAAAATTTTTTCGTTATCGTTTTGCCATAACAAAAAAACAAAAAAAAACAAAAAAAAAAAAAACAACCCACCACCCTTCCCCCAAAACTTATTTTTATTTTTTTTTTATTGTTATTTTTATCCTACCCACCAAAAGAAAAACAAAGGAAACCAAAAAAACCAAAAGAAAAAAAAAAAAAAAAAAAATAAAAAAAATAAAAATATATATAAACTACAAATCTTTCCCTCATACCACAATCGCCCCCAGAGGAAAAAAAAGTAATTTACTATTCCTCCACCCCCCATTTTTTTCAAAAAAATTATTTTTTCCTTGTGGGCCCTCTTCACAATAATATCCTCTTTTTTTTGGGGCTCCTTTACCAAATTTTTTTTTTTGGGGGGGAGAGTTTATTCTCATACGATTACTAGGATGTGTAAGATGCATAATACGTATTTCGAAGAGCATTTTTAGAACGAATCCTACAAATCCGAATTCATAAATTTTGGAAATTCACGTAAGGATCTTAAAGATATTCAAATGGTGTAAAGAAACTCAATTTTCAAAGTGTGCGAAAGGGTATAAAAAAGTATATAGTAACAACATTTTTTTTATTTTATTTAATTTTTTTTTTTTTTAGTTTTTTTGTTTAGAAACAAGAACATGGACAATAACAACAGCACGACAACACAAAGTCGGGAAAAACACGACGTGAAGACTCTCCTGAATCGGTGGCCCCGACCAGAATGGAAACCCGTTCCATGGCCCGTGCCAGGAGAGCACTGGTGCCACGGGAGACTACTGAGGATACAACAGTCCCAGAAGAAAAACAGGTTGGGTCAGGAGGAAAAGCAACAAAACTCGCAGCAAAATCGCAGCTGATGAAACAAACACCGACGCACCACAAGAACAGACCAGAGGTCATAAGCGCCCGAGGATATCTCGCACCAAGACACGTAAGACTTCCAATGTTCCGGAATTGGAACCAGCACCGAATCACCCTCTGATCAACAAAATCAGTCCTCTGAACATGACACTCCCGCTGATACCCCCGCCACCGATACTCCCGCCGACACTCCCACCACTACTCCACCCTTCTCAGAATCTTCACACGATAACTCTGACACTTTGGAAACAGATACACCAAACAACAACACACAAGGTACAGCTTTTTTAAAATTTTAGTTTTTCTTTGGATTTTTGTTGAAGTTAAAATTTAAATTTAGTTTTGAAAATTTACACTGAACACTGTTTTACACTTTCATAGCTGTTGGGTCCCTGGGTAAGTGGTTTAAAGTAGTGTTGCTCCCCTGTAGTGAATTCTTTCTATCTTCTCCTTTCCGCAGCTTCAGCGGAAGTATTGATGCATACATATGCAGTGGGTCAGACTGAGACTGCCAACAGAGCTATAGTTTATCATGTTCCATCTTACTATTGGAATGTTCTGCTGGGTTCATTGCTTGCAGCTTCATATGTAAGTTCCTTGATGTTGGTTGAAAACCGCTACTCTAGCTTTATGAAGAAGCTTCCAGCTCTTGAGTTCTCATCCCTGTTCGAACTGGCATTTTCAGTTGGTAAATCCGTTCGCTCTGTTGGGCGTTTCCTAAAATTTAGTTTCCTCTTTTAAAATTGTCATTCCATTTCTGAACTGGTTTACAGTAATAGCTCTCTGAGGCTCAGCGGAAAAGTCTCAGTTCTCTTTCAGAAAAGTATGTACTGATTCCGGGATCAGAATTTTGTACAGTACCGCTTGGGGAGTTGCATACCAGGGCTTCAATAGTAACCAAACAAGCTGCTCTTTGGAACTTATGAAGGTTGTTGAGGTGAAGGTTGGTGTGGGTCACCTTTTACCACAGCTGCGTGTATAACACTGAAGTGAGCAGATGCCTTGTCTCACAAGTTCTCAGCGCTTCGTCATGACCCCATGTCAGAGGCAGGAAAAAATATATTTACATTTTTGCATTGGTGTGTGTGAGAGCAGTACATAAGTTGCTCTCAATTTCAGTAGCAACGACTGCGTCGCGGCGTAGGAAAGCAAGCAACGCAGCGGCGCTTGTACAGTTTATACTATGTGTGTCGTAGCAGCGCTGCCTTAAGATTTTTCGTATGCACACGAGATATTAATATGCCTGTCCCTGCTCCATGTCCTTCTACCCCAAGAAGCGCACATGCCATCATCGTGGCAAGGATGATGCCAGCAAGCCTGTGCATTTGACTTGCTTCATTGGCCACAAGGCTGGCCGGGGTCGTTCCGGTTCAATGTGGTCGAGGCTGTGACCGTTTTGGAGACTTCCCCCCATGATGCTATAACAACAAGGTAGCGCAACAGATAGTGTCTTTTCGCATGTGCGAGAATTTATCTAACCCAAGTGATAAAACACACTAAAAATCCAGGACCACACAGTCATTTTTTACAATTTACTCGCTACACCAGGAAATCAATTGACCACCGAACTTTACAGAACCCGCAGTTCAGTTAGATCCAACCTAACCGGAGGTTCAAAAACTGTATGAACCACTGAATCGAACCAGTACTTATTTTCGAATAGCTTGCATCCCTGGAAAAAAGTATCCAATTCGTTAACATCTCTTCAATAACTATTCTCTATAATTGCTGACACACGTGTATTGTATATTTAGCTGATCTCGCCTTTAAATCCCAATTTTCCAATTAAACTTTTGCTTGCAATCAATTTGAACGCTGAATGGCACAATTTTGTTTGTAGTGAAAAGTGTTGGTTACCAGCTTAGACAGACAGTTAGGCAGACATACAGACAGACTGTTGGAGGGCCCTTCTCACGTGCGCCAAGGTCATGATGCAACAACAGCAAAATGGTGGGCCATGCTGGGCGTAACCTTTTGTTTGGCAACAACTACGGCAGGGCCTGCATGTCTGTGTTTGTGTTTCTTTGTGTGTGTGTGTGTGTGTGTTTTTGTGTTTGTGTCTGCGTGCGTATGCGAAATTCAGTTTTCAATGTCAGCAGCCCAATTGGACAACCTTCATGTCCTCACCCTTTAATTGCCGTAAATTAAATTCTTCCAATTTCCTTTTTCTTTACTCACCTTCGAAGGTCGATTAATTTGTCCCAGGAAAAAGGTCAGCAGCGAAATAATCATAAAGTTGACGCCTCCGGCGAAATCCGTTAACTTGTCCATGTGCAGCATTGAGTTAATTAAAAAGAAGAACAACTGCATGCTGCCAATTACAATGGCGCTAATGGCAAAATGGTCATAATCCAGGATGTGAATGGCCATCGTGATGCTCATCCAACAGGTTTCAGCTTAATTTTGCAAAAATATTTGACTTTCACATGGTGGCGCTAGCCCCACTCCGCTGGCCCTTGCCTGGCCCTTAAATGTTTGCATGCTGTTGGCCGCCAGCCAAGAAATGCTTCGCCTCCACCACTTTGGGGTTCCGCTCGCTCCTTCAAGCACTTGTTGATTATTAATGCGATGATTGTTTATTTGGGGTCGCCTCTGCAAAGTGGCATAAATAATGCAATTTGTAAATTTCATGGATGTGGACAAAGTTATTTGCTAAATGAAAACTTAATTCAATTTGCAGAGCCAACTTGAGGTACTCAGTGAGTCAGCCCGGTCATCATCTGCTACCTCACTTCGTGTGTGTGTGCGTGTGTATGCTGTGAGCCAACAAATCGTTGGCAAAACTGAGAATCAAGCTGCTGCATCCTTCCCAATTGTTTATGTGTCACATACTTGAAACCTATTAGTTTTGTAAGCTTTTGTTTGCTTTGTACGCTTGGTTGCGTTTTTATTTCCCCATTGTTGTTATTATGACAACTTTATGGACTACACTTTAAGAATACAAATATGAGAAATTACTCCCAGGACGACTGAAAGACGTGTGTGGAGAGAAAATCGTGTAAAGAGTCCTTGATAAAATACTTGCTGAGTGGCAAACCAAAGTCAGGCACGACGCAGAGACTGTAAGCGTTGTTGAAGAAGATGGACTATTTTACAGATTAATATCAAGCTCCAATTTGGCACAGACTCATATAAAAGATAGGCAATTTCGTACTTGGATCAAGAAAGTCTTGATGCAAGAAGACCCAAGATAAAAAACAGTCCACCTCCCGCCCCATTAACCGGGGAACGCTGTCGTCGGACTTAAATAGTACAGTAGCTTCAAATTATCGGAGTACATAAGCACACGAGATTGGGCCTAGATTGGAGGAATATCATTAACGAAAACAGTAAAAAGCAATGGACTCAAGAAACTTCCATGAAATACTTCAGAGGTAACCTAAATAACCTGACATCTTTGGCCACAGAAGGCTAAAATGATTTTATTTTAACCAGAGCAAAAAATGAAAAAAAGGAACGAAAAACACTTCCAGCTCTGTTTTTGCTCAATTCTGTTGCGCTCAGAGCAAAGACCGCTTTTTCGTTTCTGTTTCTCTCATGTCTTTTACTGACACTTTTGCCGAGAGCAAACTTTCAAACTATCTTTTGCTTATGTATGCTTGGCTGTGTGTTGCGCCCATGAGTGTGTGTGTCTTTGACAACAATCTTTCAATAACTAACGTCACATGGCTGTGTGAATTGAATGCTTTTGGATAGATTTTAACCTATCAAAATAAATAAGAAAATATTTATTTTTGATTTAGCTTAGCGCAATAAAAACAACATATTTATTTAATTATATGTTTACTTAAGCCCATCGCCTGCCACTCGAACAAAACAACAACCACATAAAAAAAGGTTCTCGCAGACACTCATTGTGATCTGCTCATTTGCAGACATTTGCTTACAGTTTGTTTTTCTAAATAAGACTAATTTCGGACCTTACTTTTCTATGGAAGCTATACTATATTGATGTCTGATTTTGACCAAACTTGGTGAAATCATGGAAAAGTATAATACACTGTTTATTACGAAATTTGGAGGCGATCCCATTTAAAAAAGGTCTTCTCATTGAGAACTTTTTTTCGACTTTTTTTTTTGCATTTATTTATAGCTTGATATTCAAAAATATCCCCCAAAAGGATTTTCGAAAACTCGAATAGTTTAGGAGATATAGTCCTTTTAGTGACCCAATGTGACCTAAATTCCAAGAACTCAAACTAAGGGGGTCTTCTCATGAGCAATTTTTTAAACCCTCGTATTTTGACCTATCGTAAGTTTGATGAAACGTGATGAGGAGAATTGTCGCTTTAAAACTGCATTTAAACATTTTTATTTTTTTTTTTCCAAAAATTACTTCAAACTTTAAACGCTTTATCTCGAAACCACGTTTTCGAACTGGCGGCCATGATATCTCCAGTTCAACTGAACGTTTCATGAAACAAAGTGGAATCGACGCAGAATTGTCACCATCCGGCTGACCTCGACCATAATTTTAAAAAATTTTTATATTTTTTTTACACTCAACTACAAAAAACAAGTAGGAGCTGTAGTCGGTGCCCCGACTCGATCTGTTCCTGACTCTAGTTTTCCATTCCTATACACACTCAATAACACAATCTAAATAAGGCAAACGCGGTAACGCGGCCCCCCTCTCTCCCAAAACAAAATTGTTCGTTATAACTGGTGTTTTCCGTCCGATCTTATTGATCTTTCAGAATAGATAGATTTGGGCTTACTGTTTGTTGGAAGGTCTTCTAAGGGCTCGCGTTTGCGCGGGGGAGGGGGAGGAATTTTCCAAATCTGAAACAAACTCGTTGTCGGGTTCCTATCTTCAATGGGCTCTGTTGTCTCGAGACGCGTCGGAGCGGGGGCGGCGGGCGGGGCTGCGGGTGTGTCGTTAGGGTGGCTTCCTCCGTTTGACCGTCCCTTTCCCATTTCTGGACGGGTTAGGCCATTTATCACATTCGGTTTTTCGTTTTTTCTTCGGCGGCGGCCCGGCGGTTTTTTCCACCAACTTGAGTTTCTTTTGCAGCCCTCCGGCAAAAATTTTTTATTACTGAACCTTGTTCAATAAATAAAAAAGTTTTCAATTTCTCGTTTTCAATAGAATTTTTTGGGTAAAGTGTTCATTCATACTGCAGCTACATGCTATAGTCATCCGATTTTGATAAAACTTTGTAGAATTGTGTAAAAGTATATAGGTGTATGCCAATGATAAGGACGTTTTCATTAAAAACAAAAAGTTTTTGTCACTAGAACTAGTTTTTCGACCGATCGTTCCTATGGGAGCTATATGCTATAGTCATCCGATTTTGACCAAACTTTGCAGAATTGTGTAAAAGTATACAGAATAAGTGTATGCAAATGATAAGGACGTTTTTATTAAAAACAAACAAGCTTTCTCACTAGAACTAGTTTTTTGACCGATCGTTCCTATGGCAGCTATATGCTATAGCCGTCCAATATCGACTAAACTTAGTGAAATCATGGAAAAGGATAGTAAACTAAGAAATACGTACTTTGGAGGCGTTTCCATTAAAAACAAAATAGGATTTTCTCACTAAGACTAGTTTTTCGACCGATCGTTCCTATGACAGCTATATACTATAGTCATCCGATCCGTCCGGTTCCGACAAATGTGCAGCGTATTTGTACCAAAAGTCTTCGTGCAACGTTTGGTGAGGATAGCTTTAAAACTGACGGAGGAGATAGTATAGAAACAGACGGACAGACGAACAAGGCTAAATGAACTCAGCTCGTCGTGCTGATCAAGAATATATATACTTTATGTGGTCGGAGATGCTTCCTTCTATGCGTTACAAACATCCGCACAATTTTATAATACCCTCTGCAAGGGTATAAAAAGTTTTTTAATAAGACTTTTTTTCGGACCTTACTTTTCTATGGAAGCTATACTATATAGATGTCCGATTTCGACCAAACTTGGTGGAGTCATGGAAGAGGATTATAAACTAACAATTACGAAATTTGGAGGCACTTCCATATAACTTTAGAACTAGAACTTCTTTACGCTTGATCATTCGTACTGCAGCTATGTGCTTTAATCATCCGATTTTGACAAAACTTTGTAGAATTATGTTAAAGTATATAAAATAAGTACATGCCAATGATAAGGACGTTTTTTTTAAAACCAAAAAGTTTTTCTCTCTAGAACAAGTTTTTCGACCGATCGTTCCTATGGGAGCTATATGCTATAGTCATCCGATTTTGACCAAAATTTGTAGAATTACGTGAAAGCATTCCAAATGCCAAGTTTTGGGACATTTCCATTGAAAACAAAAAAGTTTTTCTAACTAAGACTTCTTTTCGGAACTTACTTTTCTATTGGAGCTATACTATATAGATGTCCGATTTCGACCAAACTTAGTGGAATCATGGAAAAGCATAACAAACTGTTAATTACTAAATTTGGAGGCGATCCCAATTAAAACAAAAAAGTTTTTCTTACTAGAACTTCCTCTTCGACCGATCATTCATACTGCAGCTATATGCTATAGTCATCAGATTTTGACAAAACTTTGTAGAATTGTGTAAAAATATTTAAAATAAATATTTGCCCAAGTAAGGGACGTTTCCATTAAAAACAAAAAAGTTTTTCTCACAAGAACAGCTATATGTTATAGTCATCCGATTTTGACCAAACTTTTTAGAATCGTATGGGAGCTTATAAAACAAATACATGACAATTTTGAGGACATTTCCATGGAAAACAAAAAAGTTTTTCTAACTAAGACTACTTTTCAGACTATACTTTTCTATGGCAGCTACGAGCTCGTAAATACTACTTGGTACTTACATATAAATTCGATTTATTTGTGGCCTGGCCTACTGAAGGTCGAACTGCACCATTTAATCCAATTGAAAATGGAAAAAACCATATTAATTAGAAATTCTGTCACAAATTTTATTGTGGATTTTAGTCATTGAGCTTGCGGTTGCAGGAATTTGCGGATGGAAACATGTTGATTGGACTTGATGCAGAACCGGTCTGCACTGTATCTATGCTAAATTCTGACCATATGTCTTGATGAATCTCTCATTTGCCAAACGTTTTGCTGTTCATATTCACTGTTTATGCTATGTTTATTGGTTTATGAAATTCTTTTCCCTCTGAGTATAGGATATATCCAAGTCGAGCAGTGCTGACTTCAAGTGCATGCACAAATGCATTTAATTTAATTACAAATGAGTAGGAAAATCTGCTTAAACCGACAGACGTTTCCCCAGAGAAAAAGTTTTTATTTTGTGTGGGCGATAGTTGAAACCGCCACTTTGTTTCAATTTTTAATGACTCTTTGAGCGGTAACCAATATTAATTAAAGCGAGAAAGAGTGCCAGTTTTCCCCATAGTACAGTTACTTGGGCATGGTCCTGCCAAACAGCTGCGCTCAGTGGCTGTCATGTTGGTCGTTTATTGCCAACTTAAGGAAATCCACCAAATAAATATACAATTGGATCAGTTGTAGCATTTTACTATTTGTACCATTTGATCCTCTAACGAAACTCGTTAACTCTCGCTGTGCCTCAATAAGTAGGCTATACTTTTTCTCTATTCCATGCAACCAAAGCTAAGCATCAGCATTTCTCATTCATTAAAGTAACACCCGCGGCGTGTTCAAGGCCCAGAAACAAAAGCAGCAAAAACGTGTTCGACTTGTGCCTTTCACACACAGACACAGACCCACACACTTGTATGTAGTCCATCAGCTGTAAGGCAGCTGCTATAGCCACTTGGCTTGTTTTTTTTCCAACGGACACGGCGTCGCTGGTGTTGTTGCTTTGCTATTTCGTGTCTCCGGTGTGGGTCCTAGTCCGGGTTATTTGTTGCCGCAAGACATTGACAAGGTGTCTGCCAGGCTGTCACTCACACACAGTAGCAGTCACCGCAAGTCAGTGCAGCTCTGTGTGTGTGTGTGTGTGTGTTAGTGCGGGTATAGAACACAAATTTGCATACAAAGTTGCCAACGAGCTCGCTCACCTTACACCCTGCCACCGCATAGTTTTTCCAACAACTTTTGTGCCCACTCTTAAACACATTTTCGCGTGCTTGGCATTCTCTGCTTTGTCGCCACCTCTTAGCGTGCATTTTATGGGCATTAAGGAATGTGAGCCCTTAAATATGGATGAGAAGATAATATAGATTTTTGACTAAATTTCTTAAGTTGCCACTCGTGTGCTTACATGTGTGTTTTACGCACACGAGCCAATTGAATTTAATGCCTTAACCCCCAGCACGTTCGACCCCTTGACAGTTCTCCCTTTGGCAAGCGCGACAACAATTTGTCGGTGGATTTGTTGTGAATTTGTGTTGTTGGCACTGCAATGGTTGCATGTAATAGAATTTGCTTCGGTTCAACGGTGCGTATGATTAACTCTATAGCGACACACACTGGGCCACTCTAGCAGAGCAGAGTTGAGCCAATATAAAACCAATTTGCAAGGGGACTGACAATTTGCTTTAAGTTTAAGCACTTAGTTGGGTTTTGCCACCTGTCTCCCTCTCTCTCTCTCTCTCACTAATTGAAGCTAATTGTTCAGGGTTGACTGCCGTTGTTGTTGTTGTTATGGTTATTGTTATGACCATTGATGCGGCATTGGCCAATTAGGCTTTGGCGTAAGTGTTGATTTCAATATTGATTGTTTGGTTTATGTCGTTGGCTAAACTGACGACAGTCGAGTAATTAACGTGGTCGAAGACTTTATGGGTTTGAGAAAATTGTTCAAATTGCTGACTTGGTCTAGTCTATTTAACAAGGTGTTTATATATAAAACAGAAATAGTTTGGGTCTATTATAAAAGCCATAAAATAACTTAAAGACATTTCCATAGAACGATTAACCGCTTACAAAATACAATGTTAATTAAAATAGTCTATATAAACTCCACAAATCTTTAGAGATTTTCTTATAAACATAAGTCAATCAAAGTTCATCTTTCTTATGTCAAAGAGCATGCTCTCGGTTATGGCTAGATTACTGCTGCTTCACATTCTATCAAAAAGAAAAGATAAATTGGCGCTGATCTTAACTAATCACAATCCAAGTGCACATCCTATTTTCAACAAGTAAACGAATGCAAGTGTTTCTCATTTATTTTCTCTAACTCCTCCTACCTTGGAATCGCCCTAGACGCAATTAACTATATGAAAACTTAGGAAAAGTTAGTTTAGCTTTAGGCGAAAAAAAAAATCTGAACGTGCCCGGTCAAATGGCGAATGTGGTAGATGTGACTAAGACATTCGTCACGTATGTTCATTCATGGCATGAAAGATTGCACAGAAAGAATCTTAGCATTCAAAACAATCAGTGAATGCCCGCAAATGTGGTATAAAGTCGCTGTAATATATCGAATATCTACATATTTTATAGCTTTAAAACGTGCACTTAGAAAAAAATGGAGGGAAGATAACTTTGGCTCGTCGGAAGTTTATATACCCTTGAACCTCATGTTAATTTTCAGGACGCCTACTTAGACTGTTTTTCAAACCTAACTTTTCTATGGCAGCTATACTATACAGTCTTCCGGTTTCGACCAAACTTTGAGAAATCATGAAAAAGCATAGAAAACGTATAAATACGAAGTCTGATGCCAATTCCATTCAAAACTAAACAGATTTACTCACTATAACTGGTTTTTCGACCGATCGTTTCTATGGCAGCTACAGTCGTCCGATCCGGACTGTTTTCATACTTGTGCAGCGAATTTGTACTACAAGACTTTGTGGAAAGTTTCCTAAAAATAGATTTTAAACTGTCGAAGGAAATCGCATGGAAACAGACGGACATGGCTATATCAACTCAGCTCGTCATGCTGATCAAGAATATATATACTTTGTCTATGCGTTACAAGCATCCGGACAATTTTAATATACCCTCTTCAAGGGTATAAAAAGAACTTAGTACTTGAAAAAAGTATAAACGGTGTCAACATTACGGTTAGAACGAAAATATCGATTCAAATACAAAATTCTTTTTTCAAGTACGACTTTTTAAATCCCGAAATACTTGATTTAACCCATTAAGGGCTGCCCATAAAACAGCTCGTACTATCTAAACCTCGAAGAACTGAACTGTTCTATTTTTATTCTTATAGCTTCATTCTTCCTCTTTACTATGAAATCAAATTTGTCACGATATCTCTCACACGCCCCGTGCTGGACTTTTTTAAGTGTCAACACACTGTAATCTTAAGTGTCAACCCATACACAAAATGTTCCAATAAAATTCTATAGCTATTTCCAATTTGTTTCTAAAAAAGGTATCCTGTTTGTTTCTTTAAGGTGCCTGTATAGGTAAACACAGTTTTCAGTGTCCGTTTTGTAGTTGAGTCTCTTATCTGTTGGTGTGTCAATAATGTGTAGAATTTTAAGAGTAAAGCGTTTCCTGTAGTTGTTCTCTTGTTGTAAGATTGTTGTTTGCAAAATATGCTAAATATAGGCAAACGAATTTCATCGAAAAATTTAATTCCCGAGTTCTTTACTGTTCGACAAAGATCACTAACACAGGTTTATTAATAAGAATGGCTTTAATTTTCTTTCAAACTTTCTCATGCTGCGCCGTCAGAGTAAAACTACTCCTCTCTAAAGAGAGCGAAAATAATAATGTCATTATTTGGGAATAACCAGGGACAAATTTAGGGAAACATGAAGCTAGGCTAACAAAGTGTCTAGCAAGAAGCTCAAAGCAAGAATTTTGCGTGCAAAACAGAAGTCTTCAGAAAGCTAAATTTTCTCACGTTAAACTTGTCCAGCTTCACTAAGTACGTTTAGAACAATTTCTAATCTTCAAAACCCAGCTCTTTTTTCGGTAGTACCACCACAATTTCGTCCATATAATCAATTAAACACGAGTGAGCAAGATCTCCCAGTGCCTTACTAATTGCACGCGGGAAAACAGATGGCGCATCTTAGTCATTACCACACAAAGAATACAAAATTAGCTACACGCCACGTGTAGAAAGTACAATCCTAAACGAAATCTCACACGAAAATGTAGAAAACAGAGAGCTACACGTGGCGTTTGGAAAAAACTACTCGAACGTGTAGAATTAAAAAATTAAACGAGGCATGCAGAAAGTAGAATGCGGCGTGGACAAATGAAAAGGCTTTATGATAAGAGAAAATCAGCGTTTTTCAAATTATTTCAAATTTTTTCATTAATCATTTCAATACTAATAGGATTAAAATCAGTTTAAAAATATGCAAAATACGCTGACTATTTAACAGTGATTTGCGTCATTGCCACGCGAGTGCTTATATAGTCGTATGGGCTAAGCTGCAGGCAATTGTTTGTACGTTACCGAGACAAGGTAAGTAAGTTGTGAGTTTGAGTCCCATACAAGGTAAGTAAAAAATAAAAATAAAATTAAATTGTAAGTTTTTCGGAAGGAAGAGGGTAACTCTTTGTGCCCCTTCCTCCCATTCCTCGCCACACTACCCTCCTCCACACATTCCCCTGTGTAAATAGTATGCATAGTTGAAAGTAGGATTTTTTTTTTATTTTTTATATGTGCTATACGTGGCGTGTAGAAAAGCTACATGCCGCATTTATAAATGAAAATCCTAAACGTACAATTAGTAAAGCTACATGCCGCATCCAGAAATCGGAAAGCTAAACGTGGCGTTTAGAAAAGCTACATGCCGCATGTAGAAATGAGAAAGCTAAACGTGGCATGCAGAAAAGCAACACAAACGTAGTGGGTTGAAAGTCCCTGTGAAACGCGTAGAAAAACTACATTTTCGTTTAGTTTTTACATATTTTTTTCTCTGTGCAATCATCTCAGTGTCAGGCTGCCTGATTTCTATTATCATTTCATTAATGCCAATGCTATTTAAAATATGCCATATGCTGTATGTACCAGCATTGCCAATGCCCATTAACATACCAACATTATTAAGATGTTCGCCCGATAACTTCTTAATAATCCTATCTCTAATAAATAGATCTCACCCCGTTAAATCATTCTGCGCTTTGAATCTGACACGAAGCACTGGTTCACCGTCTTCTTCTTTCATAGATTCCTTTAAGTGTCCCGGCAGGCCACACTGAAAACATATCACTTTGGGCTTCTTGGGTTAGGGTCTCGACTCCAAACTTTCTCTATTCTTGACTCTGCATTGCAACATTTTGTCTCCTGGATTTCCACAGAAATCGCACAGAATGGTTCACGGTTTTGGTTTCTTGTGATCAGGTTCAGTCCTATCCTCATGGCCGACACGGCATTTTTTCCCAAGCGATTCGTTAGAACGTAGGCTCAGATCCCACTTCTGATGTCGGGTTATCACTATTATTATCCATTTTCTAGCTTGATTATATAATTAATATAAGTATCGTTTGCTCTATTTAACAATATACCACCCTCTGAAACGCTTTTATATTATGTTTTGATTTCTTTAACATAGAACATTTTCTGCATATAATATGCATCGTTTCCAACTCATTTTTTCAATGAAACGAACTTTTGCGTCATCAGAATTCATCTATCTTAACCGAGGTCTAATTATAAGTCTATTTTGTACTCAATCTTAGATATTTTCTTCTTGAACTAAGAACACGCTTGTCATGAATTATTCTTCTTAATATTATAACGAAATTTTTCTGATATAAAAATGTTTCTCCTCATTTCAATTATAACGGTAGTCTCTCGATTATAGAATGCTTTAAATACTTCCAAATAAAATCATACATGCAATTCTAAGCTTAAAACGGTTTAAAGTAGATTTGATGAGTACGGTTTTCCTTACCTAAAATCTAGTAGCCGACATTATTCTTGTCACTTCACATATAAAGTCCTCCTATTTAAATTACAAATCTCTTCGTTTATGCGAAAATGTCTATAGAGATTTCTGGGACACCCCCCAATATATTTACAGCTACCAAGTCGTAGCGAAAATCGCATATGTGTGAAATTTCTAATCAATTGATTTATTTCAGGGGTGCTATAGAGCAAAATCTATACCCGAATCTGAATCATTTCTTGCTTTTGAAACAATTTGAACATAAAATTATTACGAAAAGGGGTAAAAACAGACGAAACAGATAAACTACACGCAAATCCATTCCCTTTTATGAATAATTTACAGGCTTAAGTTGTATGCACTCGCATCCACCAAAATAGTTGTTCTCCGCCAGTCATGTTTACATTTGTTAGATTATCGCAATTGAACAAACACAGCAAAACACACAAAATCAGTAAAACGGAATATACAACGAATATTTTCCATATTTTTGCATTTTATTCTCTCTTTGGTGGAAATGCCACCCCCCGCACACGTGCAAAGTTGATCAACATTTGCGCCTGATTTTGTACAAGTCAGGAAAGCACTCAATCAGACGAATCTTACTGCGCCCCAAAATTTAAGCGATGACCTTAAATTTATTTTGAATACTAATTTTTGCTATCTTGTGAATGTAAAACTATAAAATCAATGCGATTTTCAGTTTAAAGACAGTTTTGGCTTTGCAATGAAACAATGTAAATCAAACAATTTTAAACTATAGCATATAGCTGCAGTATGAATGATCAGTCGAAAAAGAAGTTCTAGTGAGTAAAACTTTTTTGTTTTAAATGGGATCGCCTCCAAACTTCGTTAACGGTGCCAATTTTTTTAATAATGTATTATTACATAATTATAAAGCTACAAACAAAATTGGAAGTAGATATCTCTACTGGAAGTATTTTTGGCCACCTTCTCAATACATGACCGACTTCTGTGCACTGTTTTGAAACATCTGCCCGGAATTCGTTCGTACGTTACAGAATTCAAATCGCAATATTTCTTGAACGGCGAGGTATTTTCATTCAATTTGTTTCCAGCCTTAAAAGCAGAAAAATCTATGTCTAAAGCCTAGTACGCTGCAAAACCGCTCGCAACATTTTTGACGTAAAATGTTTTGCGACTAGTATGCAGACAAGCAAACAGGGGGGTGGTAAAATCCACACTGGCGTCCTCGCGTTACCAACTACTCTGCGCATGTGGATTTTATTGAACAGCTGTTCGAGTTTTGTTTGTGCGCCCAAACTAATTAAATTTATTTATTTTGACGGTCGGTAGAGCAAAAATATGTCAAAAAAAGAATATTTATGTGTTGCCGTCTCGAGGTCAAGAATGAAAACACAAAATTATATTTCGGTTTATTTCAAATATATTTCGGATGCGCGTCGGCCTCCGTGCACTCCACGTCAAGTGG
This sequence comes from Lordiphosa collinella, assembly GCA_018904265.1. NCBI lineage: Eukaryota > Metazoa > Arthropoda > Insecta > Diptera > Drosophilidae > Lordiphosa > Lordiphosa collinella. Next base: position 958,767 of record JAEIFV010000029.1, on the reverse strand, counting down.
TACAGACGTGTTATAAATTTGTCCCTGAAGACGGAGGCCGACGCGCATCCATGTGGAAGAAAAAAAGCTAATTATTTGGGGCCTCATCAATATTTTGAGTATTTAGATTCAGTTGCCATAGACAGCCTCGAAGTCCAAAAAGAGCAGCAACAAATTTGTTGCTTGCACCGGCCAATATCCATGAAGAGAAACCACATTAATATATATGTGCTAACGTTTATGAAAAAAAAACAACAATAAATAATGAAAATGTGTAATATTTTTTATTGATCTCGCACGCCTGCAGATTCGTATCGCGTCTGCACCGGGGGCCAATTAAAACTGTTGGCGCTCATTTGGAAGTTTTGAATGAACACTTCTGTGACTCGAACTATTAGTGAAATCACATTAGATCTTACAATCTCTCTTAGCTTTGTCGATTTACTCATATCGTTAGCTAATCTTTCAAATATGGCAACTGAGACGCTAGCGTCTGCTTCTTGTATGCTTCCTTATCCAAGGCAATTTGTGCGGCATAAATGAAAACTTAAGTTGTCAGATACAAAATCTGTAATATAGGGGGACAACTGCCTCCTGGCTTCGCCAATGGACCTTACCGATCTCCATTTCAAATACTAATTTTTTAATTGTTGCGACTTGAAATCCTTAAAAAATTACAAATAACGCCTTATTCTTCGGATTTTTTGGCTGTCTCAGCACATTAATGTGTTTTTACGATCCACTTTCGCAATAAATGGCTTTTTTGTGCGCACAAACAGTTTGGCGTTCTCCGTACTAGACTTAAAAAGCAAGTTAGTTGCAATAAAAATCGGTATTTAACTTTGAAAAAAAAAATCCTATTTGACGTAGTTACCCAATTTAAACATCAAATATTTTACTAACTTAAAGACTTTTTAAGTGTGTTTACGATAGAATTATTGGTCAAGTAAAACTTATAGGTTGTTTTTTGTTCAAAGTATTTGGCCATTTGAACATCCCCTTTTGTGATGAATAATTTGTTCGTGGATTGTGATGGTACTATGGGTGGTCATAGGAGAATGTTCTTAACTCCTGGTAGACCTTTTTTCGGAAATGACTCATATGTTAATATTTGCCGGCTAAAAATTCTTTTGACGATTGAGCTTTCACAACCATACTATACTAAGCTTTCTTTGAATTAAATATATTAATTTAAAGAATAAGTATTAAAACTCTACTGCCATCGGCATTAGTCTGGCTTTGAGCCATACTCATATAAAATTTCAATCTATATAACCACTTTTCCATTAACTCCTCTCAAAAAATTCAACTTAAATTATTCAATTTGTATATGCGGCATACATTTTTTTCCCCCACTTATCGCAATCTAATCTACTTACATCTGAGTTGACAACACAGAAATTGAATTTTTATCGAAAATACATTAAACTGAAATATGTACAACGTGCAATTCATTAAAACCAATTCAATGGAAGCGAAATGCATTTTAAATTGCCTCATAAATTATCCATTATGATGTGACAAAGATGTAAGCAGAATTTTCCATTTTTAAAGGTATAAATTTCAGTTAAAGCCCTAGGGCAAGGCGTGGGAACTGGCCATCCCACATCCTTGAACTTGTCTTGTGTGTTGAAAGTGCCTGGGCCATTTATTTACGCAGTCAAGGTGTTTTCGTTATGCCAACAATATAAGTGGATCTCATGAGTGGGTGTCGCTGTGTTTGGTGGCAAAATTATTGACGTTTGCTACAATTGAATTTTTCCACTGGATACAGCGTGGTCTATTTTGGTAGGCAAGCTAAGCCCAGAGGGGCTTAGCTTCCGATTGAAAGGTAAACAATTTGTTGGGAGTTGTAAGGGACATATGGCTATAAGTAATTACACTCAAAAAAAAAAGAATATTAGAAAGATATTTATAGTGCTTTGTATTTAAATAGAATTTGTATTTAAAATGAGTATTTATCATTCTTTATTTTAAAATTGAATCAAATCGATTTAAAGAAATGTGATGAAAAATCAGGCACCGTAAATAATGATTACTTGTTAATTTTTGATCCACAAAAATCATCAACTTGGAGTACCCGTATGGGAAAATAAATCATAATTAAATACGATTATATTTCGAAAATCTATACATTTCCGCAATGATTTATATTTTCAGATTTTTATTTTATTGCTCAATGATCAATGATAATTTTTGAGTAAAATAAATTAAAAATCAAAAATGGGGGAAGTTAACATCGGCTCGGCCGAAGGCGATCCCAATTAAAACAAAAAAGTTTTTCTCTCTAGAACTTCTTTTTCGACCGATCATTTGTACTGCAGCTACATATATGCTATAGTCATCCGATTTTGACAAAACTTTGTAGAATTGTGTAAAAGTATATAAAATATATATATGCCAAAGTAAGGGACGTTTCCATTAAAACCAAAAATTTTTCTCACAAGAACTAGTTTTCCGACCGATCGTTCGTAGGGGAGCTATATGCTATAGACATCCAATTTTGACCAAAATTTGTACAATTGTGTGGGAGCATATAAAACAAATACATGCTAGTTATGAGGAAATTTCCATTGCAAACAAACAAGTTTTTCGAACTAAGACTACTTTTCAGACTCTAATTTTCTATGACAGCTGTACTATATAGATGTCCGATTTCGACCAAATTTGGTGGAATCATAAAAAAGTCTAGTAAACTAAGAAATACAAAGTTTGAAGGCGTTTCCATTGAAATCAAAAAAGTTTTCCTCACTAAAGCTTGTTTTTCGACCGATCGATCCTATGACTGCTATATGCTATAGTCATCCGATCCGGTCGGTTCCGACAAATGTGCAGCGTGAGGATAGCTTTAAAACTGACGGAGGAGATAGCAGACGGACGGACAGGGCTAAATCAACTCAGCTCGTCATGCTGATCTAGAATATATATACTTTATGTGGTCGAAGATGCTTCCTTCAATGCGTTACAAACATCCGGACAATTTTATAATACCCTCTGCAAGGGAGAAAAGGAAATTGACAAAAGGTACCAGGAAGGTGGGACATTAACATGATAGCAGATTACTGTGGGTGCTTAGTAAGAGACGATTACATTAAATTTGACAAACGAAGATTCAAAATGCGCAGATTATTAGAAACCGAAGAGACTTGTGAGGTTTTTTTTAGAATTTTGTTGCTGGTGCATTACAAATGACCAGCCTTCTTTACTGTTTTTAGGAAACGAAAACATATTAGAGTCTCTACCACCCATTGCATACTTTGGGGCACCAGCAATAAATAGGATATTTTTGGATTCTTACACAAGTGCTAAAAGAGGTACATCGTCATTGAAAAATCGCAGAATTGTTTGGGATAGTTCATTTCAAAGCTTAGGAGTGGTACTTTCTGATGGTATCAAAGAGAGTCCAATGAATAGAATGGATTCCCCGAAAAACGCTCCTAAAAAGGGTCAAAATAGGCACTCTTAGCGTCTTTAAGCTCAAATTACTAAATATAGCGACGTGATGGACGATTTCTGAAAACGCAGTCTTGCTTAGCACACGAAAATCATCTAGAATCAATACCAACCCTTCAATATACTGGACCTTGTTGACTAGTGTATTTTTTATACCCGTTACACGTAGAGTAAAAAGGGTATACTGAAGTCGTGCGAATGTATGTAACAGGCAGAAAGAAGCATCTCCGACACCTTAAAGTATATATATTCTTGATCAGCATTAACAGCCGAATCGATGTAGCCATGTCCGTCTGTCTGTATGAACACCTAGATCTCGAAGACTAGAAGAGCTAGAGCCACCAAATTTTGTATGTCGACTCCTATTGTCCCTCCGCAGATCAAGTTTTTTTTCAAATTTTGTCCACGCCCCCGCCCCCACAATTAAGAATGTTGAATTACTCCTACAATTTTTAAGATATCAAGCTCGTATTTTGCAGAGCAAATACACCAGTGCCCAATATCTACAATCTCTGAAAGTTTCATAAAGATCGGATAGAAAACGTTGCATACTCTTTGACGCCGCATACGCTATTTGCTTACATAATGTTGAAATTTGCTCATTTAGGTTAATGCTCTGTTAACTAACATAAGGGAATGCTGGACAACATTTATTTCCCTGAGTAACGGGTATACCGACTTTAACTTACGCTCTCGTTTTGTTAAATGTCTCAGGAAGTTGGCAGTGCCCGTCAAAACAAAACGTAAAAGTCAGCCTCTTTCATTTCTGAGTGTTCCATTTTCGATCGTTTTGATTGATTCTCTCGTGCCGATTTTGTTTGGCCTGTGGTTTGCCAAAAGCAAGACGTAAGCAATTTCATTCGGAATTGAGAACAGTAAATCCAAACCGAATCGGAGCTGCGTTCGGTTTACTTTTCAAAACTTAGCAGGATTGAGCACATGCCTGATTATCTTGCAATATGTTCAAAATAGACTCAACCCAATAAAGTATGCAACAGAATATCCAAACTACGACGAATAGACAACTATTAAGGCACTTTTCTGGTCTAGAGGGCTAAATTTTACACGTTTTTTAAAAATTCGTGGAAAGAATTCGGGAAGAGATTTTGTAATTCTGATTTTTTTTGTATTCAGAAAGTTCTCGGGATCCAAAGTAGGCTCTTCCAAAAAAAATTTGTGTCGATAGTACCCGCGTTTCCGGGAGTTTCAATTATCAGAAAGCAAAACGTAAGATGGGAAGTTGGTAAGTATGATAGCCTTTATCGTCCGTAGCAGAATTGTGAAAATAAAATTGAATTTGAAAAACTGGCGGCCTTTTAAAAACAAATCGATTTTTGACCATTTTTTTTGCAGTTCAGTGTAGATTCAGGAATCCACGTTAATTCTGCGTCCATTAAGCCCTACATCATCAAAATCGGTTCGGTAGAACTTGAGAAAACGTGGGCACCATTTTGAAAAACGTGGTTTTGAGAAAATCAGTTGCTGGGAAATTCGGGTCACCTTGGGTCACTAAAATGGCTATATCGCCGAAAGTATTCCGAATTTTGGAAAATCCTTTTGGGGTAATATTTTTTAATATCTAAGCTAAGAAATAAAAAAAATTCTAGACCAGAAGAGGGCCTTAATTCGCAACATTTCTCTGTGCATTGTGGGTAGGTTTTGATCTATAGTTACACCTTGTTGGCCTTATATTACGTTAAAGCCTCAGAGCTTTGCAGCTTTGTTTTTAAGTACAAATCTGGATTAATTCTCCAAATTTTTGAGCTAAAGCCGGGAACCTTCTACTAAACTTGATGTTTAAAACCTGGTTTAATTATGTTAATTCCTATGTCAAAAGTAAAACGAGATTAATAGAAGATTATTTCATGTAGTCAAATATTCATAACCGGCATCAAAATCGGAATCGATGCCATATAAAGTTTTAAGAAATCGTAATGAAAATAAGAACTTTGCACTTGATCATCATATTTTTCCAAGTGAAACTTTTCTATCTCAATGATTAAAGTACAAAATTCATCATATTTTTTCAAGTGAAACTTTTCTATCTCAGTGATAACCTATACATAAATACAAAAAAAATAAAAGAAACAGGCTTACGCACATAGACACCCTGGCCACAGCCAGCATACTTATGTATCTATGTATGTATAAATGTATGTTTGTAGGTTTATTTCTATACACACAAGCATTAGAGCTTGCCTTTGCCTTGCTGCTCTTTCGCTGCCTTCGGCTCAAGTTGAAAGTCAAGTAAGTTGGACACGCGCTTAGTTTTATAATTTCTTACTGAAGGTCTTCCTCCTCTCACACACACACACACACACACACTCACACGTACGCGTACTTTACACTTGGCTGCTACAAGCTTTTAAGGCTACTAAACAACTAACGCACATTTCCGTTTCCGCTTATTTCACAAAATGGCCCAAAGTAGCTGGCATTGATGACTATGACTGATGATGTGTTGTTGTTGTTGCGGTTTTTTTCCCTGCCAGGCCGTGGCGTGTGAGCTTCTGATTAATTTATTCTGTAAGAGCTGTTTGCAGCCCAGCATCTAGTACGAGGCGAAAAACAAAACACTATTTTAGCCTGCAGTGCGGAAACTTAACGAGAAAGCACAACCGACGCAACAGACGTCTCCAGGTTAACTGAAAATGAAATGCGGCAGCAGCTGGTTAGCTGGCTCAGAGAGTGTGCCCTTTTTCAAGCAGTGCTACACTGCTTACATGTGCTCGGTGGCGGCAATTCAAACTCGTTCTGACTAGAGTTGGCACCGTGTCGTGATTTTCTTTGCCTCAACAACACGCTTGATGGTTTTGTTAAGAGCCTGGTTCTTTCTTGGGCAATGCCGAGCAGGCCAATTTCAGCAAGTGGCGCAACTCTGCCACATTCTAATTAAGCGTTTTGGATTGGCTCTTTCATTTACGTTAGGTGCTGAGCTTACTCCTTCCAGGGCTGTGTGGTATGTTGTAATCGCGCTGTTGAGCCCGCTTGACTGTGAACGCTGGCCTGAATCGCTGCTGCACTCTGTCGTAACGACACCATCAGATTGTTTATGGCCTTCATCATTTCGAGAAAACCCGTTCAGATCTTTTCCTGCAGCCCTCGGATCACCATATCTGCGGCTTTGCCGTTCCTTCCCAACTATCATCCTGCTGTTGGTCAGGTCCACTTATTTCTGCGGCACTAGGTTTTGCACCTTGTTGGTTAGTTGGCGGAGAAGTTTTAACTAAACCAGCCCTCAATGGAACCCTAATCCGTAAATAGTGTCCCTGACTTTGATCACCGGTCATTTATTAGGCTACCCTAAATTCTCCTCTTTAAATTACACTGGACGAAATCAATTCAACGATAAATCAACACAATCATTAACAATAAGGAGAAGGAGGCTGACTCTGACCGGAGCCGAACGAATATACGCTTTTGTGCGCATCTTGTTGTCTCCCATTTTTGTAACGAGACACGTTGACTTCTTATATCTTCTTCAAGAAGACTGAGAGTCGATTTTTCATCCCATTAAAGTCCTATATTCTTACTTCATGGTTCGGATCCAGTCAGCAGGATACTTTTTTGGTTCCGGAATGCGTCGCATGTCTAACTACAGTTCACATGGGCCATCCAGGAACCGGCTTCCCAAGGAAAACGTACCCTGCTGGCTCGATCTTTAGAAGGCTTGGAACTAATTATTCCCTTTTGCAGAAGCTCTTCATCTATGAACACCAGGCAACGGGATCTTCGTTATCGCGGCTCTTTCTTTGGGAATTGCTCACGTGCCGTAGATCTCCTGACGTAGATTCTCAGGATCTAGGGAGGTAAGACGTAGATTCTCAGGATCTAGGGAGGTAAGATCCTGAGAATCTACGTCAGAAATTGTTCCCCAGATAAGCATTCCCGGCTCCTGACCCAGTTCGGGGGTGGTTCTTGGCGAGATACATCCTCTCGGCTGAATATTTATTAATTTAAAGCTGATCTGTACCAGACGGTAACAGCTGCCTTTACGCGATCTCGATTCTACTTTAAGTATAAGTTGGGCGCCATACTTATGGATAAATCGAAAATGCAATAATCTTATTTCAATCCAGCACTCACTCGGCCTTATTAAAGAACCTTCGCACCATTCGCAGGAGGTTTTCAGTCCCGACTGTATAAAATGTATTGGAAACAAATGTCCAGAAAAAATTAGTAACAAGTTTAAATAAAGAGATATCGCGACAAAACTTTATACTTAAGCTACTAAGAAATTGTAAAATCCATTCATAAAACATGAGCAGGATCAAAAGAAAGGGTTTCAAAAAGGGTTTATGAAAAAACAAAAGTTTTCCAAATCATTTTCTTCTAGAACCATTCTATATTGTTGTTAATATGTGTATCATTGGGACTTAACGGGTGACAACTAAAAATCTGCACAAACTTTAAAATGCCGCCATAACCACAATTCTCAGCGGATCTTTATGAAAATTTTACAATTTATTTATGTCTACATATACACAAATTGCATCAATGGATTTGGTCGAAAGAACCGCTATCAGCCACTCGACATAGCTTCCGGAAAATGTCTCCGCAGGCGGCCTGTACGACCTTGGAGTCGTATTACCGGATACATAAGCGAATCCTGTTGGTCCGTTCTTTGATATTTTTGGCTTTCCAGTTGTTTTTGTAAGATATTTTTAATTGGACGACACTGCGGCCAGATTGTTGAGTTCCGTTCCTTTGGTACAAAAGGGATATTGGCAAAAAGGCGATATTGGTTGCACATCCACCGACATTGAGATTTGACAGTTTGTATTTGGTCAGGTGTGTAACTTGGTGCTTTTTGTCTACGTCTGACAACAATATTACTATTTTTCAGCATGTTGTTGTTGGCTTCAATTAAATTTTCTGGCTGCATCTCGTTAACGTATGTTGTCTTTGTTGTTAAAAAGTTGGGTTAGCTTTCTGACAGCTTGGCCATGATGGTCATGATGCTTGCTTTCTGACCACTTCCAACTTATCTTTTTATTATTTTTCGTTGCAAACTACTATAAATAGTGCGTTTGGACTTGCCCTCTTAGTTTTTTTGTAAACCCTTTAAAAATGGGACCAATGGATTAAATGGACATTCCATGTCATTCGGGAATAACAAATGGATATTCACTTGGATTAACAGTGGATTAAACAGACATTCCATGTCCGGGAATTACCAGACATTCGGGAATTACCTAATTGAATGTTTTCGTACCATCTCTAATTTTGAGTGATGTGCAGCCCTGGCACATCACATTGTCCGCCAGTGTTGTAAAACGTATTCGTTTTTAGTGTTTTGGGTACAATTAGCGGCTGGTTAGGCAATTATTGAGGAGGATATTATTTTATAATAAAAACGGTCCTGCCGTTAAAGTTGGCGGCTGCGAAATTGCGCAAGCTTGAGAGTGGGCACTGGATTGTGGTTAGGAATAATGGCACTGGCGCTACGTATGGGACGGCTGGCCCATGGAACAAGTTGGTCGCACGACCACCGGCTGCTCAAGCAGTTGTATGCCAGCTGCTCGAAGGCAAGGTGAGAGACCCCCCAGTTGAAGGTTATCAATCGGAATTAAAAACCTATTTACAGCGATAACATACAAAAATCCAGCTATGGCACACAACCACCACCGCCTAGGAAAACCATGTCAACGCCACCGGGGATCAAACGGAATGTGGCCGCCGAGATAACCAGCGTGGGCAAAGTCATCTATGAAACTGGCTGGGATGCAAACAAACCCAAAGATGCGCCAAAAAGCCAGGATCTATCCACCTCAGCACCACCAAAACTGACATCTGACAAGGAGAAGCCCAAGGAGCAGCAGCAGGACACGCAAAGATCCAAAAGTGAGCAGATGCGGGACAATGTGCAGGACTACATTTTCATGCGCTACTTTAACTATGTGAAGAACTATGACAAGGTGCTGGAGAAGAACTTTCCCAAGGCCATGCAGCTGTACCGCATCTTCTTCGATGGCGTAAAGGATTTCTTTGGGGATATGAAGCGGTTTCTGAAAATCGCACGCATTGCCAATGATTCGCCGCAGGGCATAAGAGCATTGAATCGTCAGGAGCTGGAGCTGTATATGCAAATGCCCAGGGATATGATGAAGGTGGCGCCGGCTTTAATCGGTTGCTCCCTGCCCATGGTGGGCTATGCCTTCTTTCCGCTGGTGTAAGTGCAGCTACCTTGTCAGAGCAATATTAAGAAATGTTAATGACTTTGACACTTGTTGCAGTTTTTGGTATCCGCGCACCTTTCTGACGACCCACTTCTGGACTTTGCAGCAACGTGCGGACTTTCAGACCTTCTACATGAAACGGCGCTTGCAGTATAACAAATCCGTGTTCCGTTGTCTGCAGGCCAAACTGAAATCCATGTCGGGACATCACAAACATGCCGAATTCGCCAGCATTTTGGGTCAGTTGGGCAGCGGAACTCACCCCACGCCAGAGGCTTTGATAGCTGTGAGGGATATATTCGCCGAGGGGCCCTACTCACTGCTGGGCATGTCACGCAAACATGTGGTAAGTGGGATTAAGCTTAGCTGTGGGTTTTTAATGAATTAACCCATTTGGGGTGATGTTTGATGTTAGAATTACGGTATGAATGAAAAATCTTAATCCAAAAGCGAACTTCTTGATACAACTTTTGATCCCAAATTTTTTGATTTATGAGTTTTCAACTCTATTTTATTTCACTTTGTTGTCTTTTCCCGTTCAAATACGTAACCTCGCCTATAAAATTTGGAATGACAGTGTATTAACCAAATAAAAAAATAATTAAACTATTTTACTTTCCTTTGCAGAAATGTTTGATCAAGCTACATGGCCTGCCGAACAGCATCTTTAAGCGTCATCGTCTACATGAACATGCCTTTCTGGTACACTATATGGATCAGGCCATCACCCGAGAGGGCGGTGTTCACAATCTAAGTCTCGACGCTCTACGCTACTCCTGCTATCTGCGTGGCCTGAATCCCGTCAATCTCAGCAACGAGCAAATGATCGAATGGCTACGCAATTGGGTCAAAGTATCCACGTCCATACAGGGCGAACATATCACTTTGTTCCTACACCTGCCCATACTGCTGGGCTACAACCATCCCAACAACTGGAAAACGATTTACTGCAAGAGCGAGGCTTAAGCAGGTGTTTTGGACGAGGCAATAGTTGGCAAATTTAATTTGCTTTAAAGATTGGACTGTTATTTTCTGATTAGCAAATACAAAAGAAAATGTTGAGAAAACCTAGTTAATTTTGGAATTTTAGTCATTCGAGGCCTTGAAAATATTAAAAAATACTAAATAATTGAAAATGTTTCGCAGAACTCGAGGCCAGTTAAGAAGATTCGACAAGGAAGTTGTGGTCCAATAACACCAATTGCAATATGAAGCAATGCATAGTTGCCTCACCGTCTATCGCTTCCTCATCAATACGATTGTGTTTACCTTGGGTCTAATCTTATTGCTTTTGCGCATGTTAGCCTGACGTCATGAGGCGCTGCATTTCTGCACGGATCTTCACTCTTCTGAATCTGCCTTTAAACTCTACGTACATTTTTATTAAACGTATTACAAAATGGATTTCGAATTTAAAACCCAAATTATAGTTAAACAAGCAAAAAGTAAAGAGTCCATAATTGCAAATGCTTTGTGCTATGGGGGGATTGGTATGAAATAAAAAAGAGTATGTCCAAAATTAATTTAGTTACGGTCCCAGTGACACCATTAGTTACATGGTGCTGGGCGTCACACACTGAGAAGTTGAAAAAGGAAATCCCTATAACCATCAAAATCCCAAGACTTGTACAGGAAATGAGTTTTGCAATGCTTTTGCATTTTCGGCAATGAATTCGGTTTCAAAAGTTTTGCTTAAGAGTCAGTGGAATGAAAAGTAAATGCAAGTTTTCTTGGCCACAGTGATTCTTTGCATCTTGCAGGTATTTTTATTTTAACATGTCAACTATTGTAGAGATTTTGAAGTATTCATTGATATATCGAGCCTCCAATTTGATTTAAAATCATTTTTATTAAATTTGTACCTCAGAAATTGCGAGCTGTTCGCAATTCCGTATCAGCGCATGCGCAGTGCTGATCCAAATTGCCAAGGCTTAAAAATCGAAATCGATTCGAACATTCATTCCAAAAGACAATCGATCTCGCAATTCTGGATTTCCGATCGTTGTACTTTTCCATTCCACTCGGAAACGGGAACAGGCCTGATTAAGTTTCCAACTTTTAGTCCACGAAACACGTCATTTAGCTTAGGTTTACCTAAAAAACAACACATGAAAACAAAGACAAAACACAAAAAGCACAAACTTTTCTTTGTCTAACGGAATTTAAATACCTTGTTATTTTCCATTTCAAAGATTACTTGTTCAATTAATAATAAGCTGTTATTATTGTTACAAGCTGCTCGGGTTTCGGCGGCAACAGAGCAATGCAATTTTTGTTCAAAGAAGTTTGCTCTCAGGGCCGTGGCAAAATTCCAGGGATGCAGAAAAAAACTTTTGCGCCTGTAATTAGGTGTTCTTAGATAAGCTTTCTTTTTGCTTGGATTCTAAGCATTTTTTTGACTTTATGCCAAAATTTTGGCTTTTCCGGCCAGTGTGTAATGACAAAACTTGTCCTCCTTGCAATAGAACTTTTGAGCAACAGGGTATGTTTACAAAACCTTGCATAACATTGCCATTTTTTATTCAATCTTAATAATTGTAAGCAAAAAAATTGCATAGTTAATGCTAGAAATGCTAAACCAAAAACCAAAAATTGAAAAATCACTGCAATTTTCATGAAATTTTAACTTTCACCTTTTATTACTCCACCAAATTTCAATCAGTTTTAACAAACAACCCCTTTTTGAAAAAATTATTTAATTTTCTTTAACTGTATTCACTGTTTTTACAAATCGGTGCACTACAGCCGAAGATAATAGCCACATAACGCACTTAACTTTTTTTTAAGCCGCAAAATGGGTTTTTAAGCAATATCTCGAAAACCGCTGTACTTTCAAGATAAGTTGATACCATTTTCGAAATCAGCGCCCAATTTTACATGGGGATCAACTGACAATAAGGGTGGGTCAAAATTTTGTTTCGTGGTGTTATTGAGGTTCGGGCCATAGCCACGCTAATACTGCTCCCACTTAGCCCTACATCATCAAAATCGGTCCAGTAGAACTTCAGAAAAGGTGTGAACCATTTTGAAAAACGTGGTTTCGAGAAAAACGAGTTTAAAGTTTGCAGTTACTAGGAAATTTTGGAAAGAACTCTGAATCTTGAAAAATTCTTTTTGGATAATATTTTTGAATATCTAAGCTAAAAAAAATCGAAAAAAATTTCTATACCAGAAGAGGGCCTTAAGGCTTAAAGCGTAAATTGTCTTGCGAGTATAGCGTTAAAAAAAAATACATACGAAAATCCAATTTTAGCTTCAATGTGTAATTTTTGTTTATTATTAGTATGCAAACTAGTTTAATTACAAAATATATTTTTAAACATTTTGTTCGTTTTTTATTGCCGTTTTCTACGTTTCTAAATCTTTTTTAATGATTTTATTTTAACTATATAAAAAGGTTCTAAGGATTTACAAAAATCGTATAGGATGATACATTTTTTATTATTTGAAAACCAAGTGACAAAATTTTATGGGGATTGAGTTGTTTTCCGAGTCGTACGAGAAGTGTTAATAGTAAATTATTTGAAGAAACAGAGAAAGAATGCTTTTAATTTTTCGAGGTTACTGGCGAGTTTTCGTCCCCAGGCTCAGCCGACTAAGCCATGTATATACATTTAGTTAGTTGCGCGGCAATCCAAGTCGCAAAGAACTGCTAGTCTGGGCGGTGAAATAGACGCATACTTGCTTCTAAAAATGATGATTTGGGGCTTATCCTTCACAGGCCAGATGGTCAACCGGCCTTTGGAAGCTTCTAGAAATGCTAAGTTTCAAAAAATTTGGTATTCATTTCTGCTTCATCGAAATATGTATTCCAAAATCTACTTATGTATCTAGGGTTTGAGTTAAAAAACTTACTTCTATAAACCAAAGTTTTTTTCTAGTAAAATTTAGTAGAAACGGATTCAGATCAATTCTTAATTTAAAGCCAATATACTACTATAAATGATTCCAATCAAAGCAGTTTTTTCACTCTGCCTCGGTTTAAGTTCAACAATTAACTACGAAAAAAAAATGTCTTAAAAAACGTCAACCGCCAGTGGTGCCAGCCAAATAGATGTTCAGTTCGGGTAAATTCAGTCGGACTTGACGTCGCCTGGGAATGGGTTGAATGTGTGGCAAGCGGGTGCCATTGACGGCGTTCAAGCTTAGCATGGGCTCATCATCCGTGTCCGTGGTGGTATCGGACATTGGCAGCGGCTGCGTCTGAAGTGGCGGCGCCGCCGCGGCACTGCTGCTGGTTGTTGTTGTTGTCGTTGATGGTTCGTCTTGCTGTTGGGAAATGCGTCTTCGTTTGGCCGCTGCTGCACTACTTGTGGTGGGTCTGTCATCGCTGCTGCTGGTCGAGGAACTGACATCCCCCTCGTGCCTCCGTTTGGCACTGACAGCCGTCTTCACAGTCTCTGCTTCCGTGTCCGTTGTGGACTGTGATGAGGTTACTTTTGACCCTCCTCTTTGACTGGAACTCACATCCGAAACGCTATTCCCCGGTATCTGCTTTTGCATCCGTTTGTGATGGGCCAGAGCATTCCTAAGTTTGGCCTTGTACACGTGCTTCAAGGTTTCATAACAACTACTGCACACCAGGGTGGTGCTACGCAGCTCCCCATCAATTCTCTTGGCAAACTTCAGGACATTGGGATCGGAAATGGTTGTGTGGGGTTCCTGCAAGCGATGTTGGCCCAGACCGCAGAAACGTTTGCTTTGATTGGTGGACTTTAATGCTTTTGGTGTAGGCACCATGATGGTAGTAGATTGCAATATTTTGTGTTTTTATATTTTTAGCGCCATCAGAAGGACGCTGAAAACAGCTGTTCGAGTTTGATTGGGTTCAGTGCTGCACAATGCTACACAGCAGGGTTGGATAATGTAATGGTGGTTCATTTGAGTGGTTCTTTTTTTACTGATCGTCAGGAAAATTTACTTTTTATCGAATTTGACGACTTTTTGCCCTTATTTTTCAGTATTAAATAACAAAAACTACATCACACACAAAATAAATTTGACAGCACATAGTAGCCCATAAAAAGAACAGTTTGAATGTTAACTATACCTCCTACGATGAACAATTAATTATTGAAACTAAGTCTATTTGTATGAACTACAAACATTAATTTTTTACTTAAGTGCCAATAACTTCTTTATTCTTCAACGTAACATTAGAGTTGTAATTGATGTTCCTATGGCAATCAGCAAAAAAATAAAATTTTGAGAGTTTTATTTATGGTGAAAATCGAACTTGAAATCTAGCGTTGTTTAAAAAAATGAATTAACTTAAAGCAAAGTTGCCGATAAACACCTTTATAACGGCGAAGTTTATCTACGTTTTAAAATGTTTGTATGAATGATGATGTATGAATGAATATGTATGAATGATGGCATTCAATTCTCTGTCAATCCACAAGCCAAAACTAAAGATATACACATTTTTATAGAGGTAGTTTTCTTCACCATCAAAAATCTAGCTTTATCGCAATTTCTCGAAAACGGCCCCATTATTAGACTTGATTTTTGGAATCAGCGGAAGGTTTTACAAATGAAATGATTGCCAAATGTCCGGTTAACTACTGTTAACTATTGAATAAAAACCGCTTGATAATATTACTTCTAGTTTTTTGTGAACCTTTAAAAATTTGGGTCCTCTGGTGGCCGATCCAAAAACCACCAACACAGCTCCCCTCCGCAAAAACTTAACAATGAAGTCTCCCTAAAATAATATGTACAATTAACAACTAGGCACAAAGCACTATCTCTTCCCTTACCGAGATTTTGATCTTAAAACTATTCAACAATTTTCTCTGCTGGCACATATATACATATACCACAACACTAGGCAATGACTATTCAGAAAATTTAGACCCTTCTTCTTCCTCTGGGTTAGTATTCGCCCAGGACGGACACAATTTGAATATCTGAGTCGCTCACGCCCGGAACTAGTACCATTCCGTGAACCAGCACCGCCCAGTAAACCGCTAGTGTGCAGCCCTGGCCCGAATACCGCTTATCGGCGGGTTTGTAATCAAAATAAGATCAAAACGGAAATAATTTGAGTCTTTGAGTCATAACAGCAACTGCAAATCTGCAGCCCCTCCAGGATAATAGTCAAGAATCTATAGTTTAGTAAAATGGGGTAGGTATGTATAACTCAATGGCTTTGACATTGTGAAGATAATTTAAATAGTAGTTCTTACTTAATCTTCTTCTTTGGCCCGATAAGTTTATCACAACCGCTTAACGGTCTCGGCCATTATGCTGCTGTTAATGGCCGTCAGTCGCCTCTGTTTTGTGCTGGCTGGCACTAGTTGTTCCCGCCAAACTTGACAATGTCTTAAATTTCGGTCGTCCCCTCCTGCACTTTCTCCCAAAGTCTTTCGCATTGTTATACTGGGTACCATGACCGTCGCACCAATTGTTGACATGAATCTAATATTAATTGGAATCCTGAAAAGCTTCGCTTCAGGGAAATGATTTTTTTTTTTGTATTTAGCAAACGGAATGAAGCTGTCGTTTAGAGCAGGGTTCGCCAAGAAGACACAAATAGTTCAATTAAGGATGGTGAGTACAGAACCCATTCGGTCCATTCGTAGCCATATTAATTAAATTTGTATGTAGGTTGTTTGATATTAAGCAAAAATGAATTTGGCGGAAATAATATGAATCTAGTACTCCCAAGGTATACTTAACAAGGTAGGCGCACTCGCTCTCTCACAGCCTCTTTTACTAGAGAGCGCTTGTGTCAAACAAAATTTAGAGCAGCGATGTTCAAGAAGAGCGAGGCCAAAAAGTGAGAGTGTATTGGTGTGCGATTTTAAAGCGACACAAGATGCGAGCAAAGAGAGTGAGAGAGCGAGGGCGCCTACCTTGTTAAGTATATAGTTCAAACCATAACCAAATCAGTTCTTAACCAAACCCCGTTCTCAACAAATAGTGTGAAACATGGGCCTATGAAATTTTTGGTCATATTTGAACCGCAGAAATAACAAAAATTTCTAAACTGAATTTTACCGATAAGCTATCGAATAAAAAAACCGCTTGTAAGTATCACTTTTAGTCTTTGTGTAATTGAATTTTTTTGTAATCCTTTACAAACCCTTTACAGTACCCTTAAGACTCGTCAGTGAGCTGAACCTAACCGTTTTGCTTTGTGGTTTTCAGGTTAGCATTTTCGATTTATAAACAGGAATTTTATCCCTGCGAATAGCATCCATGCGGATGCAGATTTTTCAACTAAATTAAGAATGGCAACATAGCGATTTCTATCAAACTTCACACCGAACATCTGTATATATTTTCATATCCCTCCCAAACTCGCAACAATTTCAAAACCACGCTTCGTGTGTTTTTCCTAAAAATAACACTTCTTTTTATTTGCTCCATGGGTGTTTGGATGTTCATCAAGCAGTTACTTTCGTTAAATTTTTGTGTTTACTTCTTGGCCGCGGCCTTCTTGCCACCCTTGGCCTTTTCGGCGCGCAGACGCTCACGACGATCCTTCTTGAGAACGCGTGGGGTGCCGTCAGCCTTGGTGCGCTTCTTCAGTGTGTTGAAGGCGATGGTCAGCAGCTTGTTGCGCTGGCGCTTGGCATAGCGCAGCTTGAAGCGGTCGAAGTCATTCAATTGCGAGCGCTGGGGGAAGAAAAACGAATTAATAAAAGAAAACACACACAAATAACAGAAATTCTAAACGACTGCCTTCAGTTTTAAACAATGCTAGCTTCATGTATGTATCAGCCGGCCTTTCCTATCAAGAAACTTAAATTTTCATCATGTGCAGTCGCAGAGAAAATCTTCAGTTGCCTCGAACACTAACCTTGCAGATGTTTTGAGCCTTGACGGACCAAGGGCTGACCTTCCATTGGGCCTTCAGGTCACTGTCTGTCCAGGCCTTGCGCACAATGCGTGTGGGCGCCGTGAAGGGGAACTTGATGCGGTATTTGGTCAGATGCAGATTGTTCAATCTGTATTCCTGACGTGGAACACCGGTCAGAGGGCCATCGACCAGAACCTGCAAAGCAATCGAAGGTTAGTTGAGGTCTTTAACCAAAATAAAAAAAACAATTGTGTAATCCTTGGGGGGCCAAAGGCTTGGTTTCAGAGAATTTGTACTGGCTTCATATATGTATCAGTGGGCTCTTCCTATCAAGAAGATAGATTTTCATCATGTGCAAGCCTGAGGGCCAAGGATTACCGACTGGAACTACTTACTCTGTTTTGGTCAATGACGTCGACTATGGCCACCAGGCGACCCTTCAGGGGACCAGCCGAGGCCTTGGCAATGCGACCAGTTTGTACGAATCTCTCGAAAGGCTGCAACGAAGCAGAAAGAAATTGCGGTTAAAAAAAATGTCACTCCAGGGCAGAGGGGGGAGACCGAGACGCCAGCCACCACGTGAAATATTTGCCTGGCGTTTTCTGGGCAAAACAGTTCATCCCGTTCATTAATTTCAACTTGTGCTTATTTCTCATGCTGGCTAATTCGCGCTTACATATGATTTAATTCAGCTAGCGTGCTGTAAACCATATTATTTTTACATTTTCAACCGACGGCGAAGAAACGATTGTTAATTCTTACCATGACGCTAACCGGAAAGAAAGAGAAGGAAAGAAATTTTTTGACAGCTCGACCACGACATGGCGTTTAGTGTTGGTAAACGCTTAACATAGAGTGCGGTATTTGTAAGCTGTCAACGAAGGGTCACACTAGTGCTGTGATAGTCTTAACATCGATATTGGAAACCATCGATAGCACTATCGAAAAAAATTGATTTTGAATTAATCAACATATAACACTGTGTTATAGCGAATATATCTTTCCGGATGTCCTAGCATAAGCAGCACAATGTAAAATTTTGCTAATCAGGCCCCCTTATACGATAGAAAAATAACCTGTTGTTATAATATTAAACTTCGTGAAAGAAAATTTGCTTCTGGAAAAGTCAGTGGGCAAAGTCAAAATTCATTTAAAAAGAAACCATAGAAGTCCGCGAATTTTTTGAGCACAGGTCCCTGTTCTAGACAATTACCGTGAACTTTTGTTTGAAATAGTTTCACAATTTTCTGCCCCGATACTATCGATAAATTCACAGCCATGGATAGTATCGATAGTGCTATCTATGGTTTTCCAACACTATTACACTGCTTTTGTTGCGCTGTATTGCTAAACATATCTTTCTCCTGTCGTGTGTCTTGAAGTAAATGTAGAAAAATGTATTTTTATAAAGTCTGCTCATTGCCAAGAATTTAAAGTCAAATTGAAAATCCCAAAAATAATCGAAATTCCCAGAATAGTCGAGGGAGGCACTACTAACGCGTTAAGTACATTTCCATCAAAACATAAAACGGTACTACTTAACCCAAAAAAGTTAGTGTATTCATATATTCTGTGATAAACAATAAAAAAACATGGTTTATATACACTTTCCCACAAATCTCACCGAAGAGGAGCAAATGCTGCAGTCTAAATATCAAAAACTGAAGAAAAAGGTATGTTTCTGTTCCACATGACAAATCTTCTTTGCTTATATTCTTTCCCCCCACAGAAAAAGGCTTTGCAAGCCCACAAGGCACCAAAACAAGAGCCAGAGAGTGCTCTCACTCTCAAGCGACCCACCGATGCACGAGATGCTCGCGAGGTGGCCCGCAAACTGATCAAAAGTGGCGCCATTCCTGCCATACAAAAGCAACAAACCAAACAGGATCAGGTTTCATTCAAGCGCCCCAAAGGGCAAGAGCGAGCCAAGCGTTCCACTTCGGAGACCAGTGTGGCTGCCTATCAACCATTTTCCTCCACCCAGAACGATGTGGCCCAGGAGACCATCATCAGTGAGATCATTAAGGAGGAACCCCGTCGCCAGAATTTGTATCAACATTTTGCCACCGAACGGGATCGTGAAGAGCGTGGCCTTACCGAGAAGGTCACACTGGATACGGTTCAACCGGAGAAGCCGCGTGCAGGCAATACCATATTTGTATCCGGCAATAAGGTCACCGAAGAGTTCCTCAAGAAAACCTTCAATGATTATGGCACAATTGTAAATGTTTCTATGGAAATTGAGAAGAGGTGAGCTTTTAAACTAACAACTTTTATCCCTCGTTCATGTATGTTTTTTCTTTGCTTCGACAGTCGCGGGTTTGTGTCGTTTGCCAAGCCAGAGTCCGCAGATCGCGCCATTGCTGAAATGCATGGCAAAAGTGTGAATAACATCAATTTGCAGGTCCAATTAGCACGACGACAGCCCCAAATAGAACCTATTAACGATGCTTCCTCTTCGGCTGTGTGGTCGTCAATCGGTGAGTAACATACTTAGTTTTAGATAACATTGACCATTTCTAAGAATTGACTTCTATGTTTGTTTGATTGTTAGCTGCTAGCAAATCCCAAAAAGGCAGCCACAAGGATCACCGCGAGATGGTGCAATACACCGAGGACTTTTTGCTTTAAATTTACTTAAATTTACTTGGGCCGATTTATCATCTTCTAAATAGCTGCTATGTGTCAGATCAGAGATGGGCGCGTCGCGACGTTCACAATGCACACGAGGACAGCGCTGCCCTCGTGTGCATTGTGAACGTCGCGACGCGCCCATCTCTGTGTCAGATAAACTTAGATTTTGCTATGTTATTTGAAGGGTTATGTGGCAGATAGCTCTACGTAGAAGATTAGAAAATGGCCCTTAATCTAGCACATACGATATTTCTTTTTATACCCTTGCAGAGGATATTTTAAAATTGTGCTGATGTTTGTAACGCATTGAAGGAAGCATCTCCGACCACATAAAGTATATATATTCTTGATCAGCATGACGAGCTGAGTTCATTTAGCATTGTCCGTCTGTCCTTTTGTCCGTCTGTTTCTATGCTATCTCCTTCGTCAGTTTTAAAGCTATCCTCACCAAACTTTGCACGAAGTCTTTTGGTACAAATACGCTGCTCATTTGTCGGAACCGGTCGGATCGGATGACTATAGCATATAGCTGTATTAGGAACGATCGGTCAAAAAACTAGTCTTAGTGAAAAAAACTTTTTTGTTTTTAAGGGAAACGCCTCCAAAGTACGTATTTCTTAGTTTACTATCCTTTCCCATGATTTCACCAATTTTGGTCGAAATCGGATGACTATAGCATATAGCTGTCATAGGAACGATCGGTCGAAAAACTAGTTCTAGTGAGAAAAACTGTTTTGTTTTTAATGAAAACGTCTTTATCATTGGCATACACTTATTTTATTTTCTTTTACACAATTCTACAAAGTTTGGTCGAAATCGGATGACTATAGCATATAGCTGCCATAGGAACGATCGATCGAAAAACTAGTTCTAGTGAGAAAACCTTCTTTGTTCTTAATGAAAACGTCCTTATCATTGGCATACACTTATTTTATATACTTTTACACAATTCTACAAATTTTTATCAAAATCGGATGACTATAGCATATAGCTGCAGTATGAATGATCGGTCGAAAAAGAAGTTCTAGTGAGAAAAACTTTTTTGTTTTAAATGGGTTCGCCTCCAAATTTCGTAATTAACAGTGTATTATGCTTTTCCATGATTTCGCCAAGTTTGGTCGAAATCAGACATCTATATAGTATAGATCCCATAGAAAAGTAAGGTCCAAAAAGTAGTCTTAGTTAGAAAAACTTTTTTGTTTTCAATGGAAGCTGCAAGGGTATACAAAACTTCGGCCGAGCTGAAGTTAACTTTCCCCTATTTTTTAATTTATCTAACATATTAATCGCCGAATAACTTTCCCCTATTTTTTGATTTATCTAACATATTAATCGCCGAATTGTCTGAATAAATATGCGTTAAAACTCTGAATTCATAGATTAAAGAGGTAAGGATGCTTTACACAGTCCGAACAAAATTAACCCTAAGAAAGGGGAAAATAAATATTCCAATAGGAGAAACTTGTTACTGAGTACATCAATTTTTGTAAGGTTTTACTAGGAATTTTTAGATGGCTTGAGGTGCTGTACGTTGTGTATTCTCACAGTTGTTGGTGTGCAATCGATAGAGAAGTCTAATGTAAATAGCTGATTACTTTGATTTCCTGGTTACTTTGAACTAAACTAAGACTAGCTAGCATATGGTTAGATTATGGTAACTCGCACCATAAAGAGATGGCATTAAGAAGTTCTTTGACACAGGTTTAGTTCTGGGTGGTCGCTGTTAGAAGTTGTTAAATTCAGGGCTGCAAAGCAAACAACTTTTCCAGAGCTCCGGCTCGCGGGTTCGAACCTAAATTCTCGGCACTTCATACGTCACTCAATATCCTATCTTTTGGATCATTCCCATTGTTTTAAGCGAATATACTTGGCTTGTTGAGTCACTCGCGATGCCAATATAGCCTCCAGTTCGCCATCCTTAATATATTTCTGTCCGTCCCTCGCGCTCTTTGTCATGTGGAAATCGATAAAGCAAGCTTCTTGCCATATTCTTGACATATTCGGAGCTCACTAGAACTATGATGTTTGAACTTCAGCGAATCGACACTTGGTGAAAAATAAAGTCTAATAATGAGGCTTGTGGCCGGGTGGCTCAGCGGCTTCGAATAAACTTTACACCTGGTCACCCCTCTCTGCTGTTGGCGCCAGCTTTGTAGTAATTAGCCTTGCAAAAGCTTCTCAAACTGCCGTTCGGATTCGGCGTTAAACTGTAGGTCCCTTTCTTTTGTGCGAAAATTAGAAGCGCACAAGCCAAGAGATTGAGAGCAGCTCGTCTTTGGCCCTTTGGGGCTGTGTCAAGCCATTTTACAATGATGAGGCTTCAATACTAGTAAAGCTAATCAACAATTTTGAGCGCGAGTATGTGCCATTGAAAAATTAAACTGTAGAATATGAAGTGCTTTTAAACGGAGTCCGCACACAGTACATCCTTTTAAGATATGGTGGATCTGTGATGGAAATAACCATTTTTTTCTGAATCTTGTGATTTAAGACGATGAAAAGGCATCAGGGCAAGCGATTGGTATTGTATTTGGAACACAAAATCTACAGTTCAATTCTGTCACATCCTAAAACTCTCAATTTTACCAACTATCTCGGAAAAGTTACTTTATATGTTACTCTGTATTTGGGTAAGCACTGTTTGGCTATGACTTATGGACCTAGTGAGGACCTGTATGGTCACTTAGTTCCTCACAAGTAGTTAGACATCCTTTGGTTAGGCATGGATGGGTTACATTCCCATACTAAATAAGAAAATTGGCCTCATGCACATTTCATTTTTCAGATTTTTCTTATTTCATTAAAATGTTGTGAAACTCGAAGAGAGTCGTACTTTAAGGCAACTATGGCCCGACTGGCCCCCATCGGTATTCTACCTTAAAAGCAATGCGCCATAAAAACGGGGACAAAAAGCTGTTGCGCGGATAATGCTACCCTTCTGTTTGATTCCGGTGCCCACCGCTGCTTAAATTCTTCATCTGGTTTGTAGACGCCAAGATACCTACGAGGGCCGTCCCAGAAATAGCCGACCTTACTACTAAAACAAAAATTTATCATTTATGTTTTTTATTTTTCAACATAGGATCCTTTTAGGTCGATACACTTTTCCCAGCGATATTCAATAGCTTCGATACCTTTTTTATAATAAGAACTGTGAAGCTCTTCAAAATAGGCATTAACCTTGGACTCCACCTCCACCTAAGAAATAATCAGGGGAAGCTAAGTCTGGCGAATAAGGGGCGTGAGGTAGCAATTCAAATTTTAATTCATTAATTTTAGCCATTGCAACGGCAGAGGTGTGAACCGGCGCATTGTCATGATGGAACAGCAAACGCGGCACCCATCTTGCGCATAACTTTTTCATGTCTAATTTTTCGGTCAATATGCGATGTACAGCACTTTTTGAAATGCCTACACATTCAGCTAACTCACGAACTTTCAATCGCGGGTCACTCAATACACATTTTTTAATTTTGGCCACCATTTCTGAAGTGGTCACCTCATTTGGACGCCCATTACGATGTTCATCTTCGCAGCTCAAACGACCTCGCTTAAACTCAGCCACCCAATATTTTTTTGATGTAAAGCAAGGGGAATTACGTAAGGTAGAATCCAGCGCCTTTTTAATATTGGTTGGACTAAGACCTTTTATATGAAAGTATTGTATCATATAACTATGACCAATTTTGTACATGTTTGCAAATCAATAACAAGCGTTCTCTATTAAAATCGACAAAAAAAACTGTGCAAGGTAAGGGCACCAAACTTCAAACTTAAGCTTTTAATAGTCGGTACTTCCCCTTTTTAATATTTTTTGTGAACATTTTCCAACACTACTGTGCTAGGTCGGCCATTTCTGGGACGGCCCTCGTAACAGGCTTACAGTCTTTCAAATTGTTAGAAAAAAAAAAAAAAAATGATCCATTTTCGAAATTGATTTTTTATACATATTTTGTTGCTTTATTGAAAATACACTTCTATATATTTAAGTATGTATATATATTTGTTGTAGGTATATATATTCACCTTCTTTGCTAAGTACTTCCGTTTCAAATTAGAACGTTTCTTTTGTATGATTGAATTCAATGAAAAATGATGTTTCATTCTATATAAATATTAAGTGCTACGTTTCCTTCCTTGATTTCATCCTTTTGTTTTGGTATAAATTAAACAACAAATTTGTTCAACAATTGTGGTAGAAAATTGAGCAAACAATATAAATATTACATACAAATAAACATGTGTGTGTAGTTGTTTAAACTTGTGACTATAAAGGAAAATTATTTAAGTACTTAGTTAGTTAATACATAATCGTTGTTGCTTCTGTTGTTGTTAATCCTGGTAGACAATGATGCACATTATTGACTGTCATTGCTGGTTAGTACAAGTTGTAGATTCTCTGCTTTGTATGCTGATTGGGATTGTTCCATAGCTGCTCTTAAATTAATTGATCTTCTTTGGTTAGTATATCATTTTAAGGCCTTTTAGTTTCGATAAATTCGTTGAGTTCTTTTCACCCATTTTAACAAAAAAATTTCCTATGCTCCAAAATGCAAAACCCCCGCCCCAAAATGGATTGTCCTCTCACGTCTGTCTGCCCTCATTCCCAGGCGGATTGAAGTAGTCCCAGTGATGCGTATGCACCTGTCGTCCCGTGAGGAGAAAGACCAGCACACCGAAGGTGATCAATATGAAGAGCATCATGAGTGCGGATATGTTTCGGGGCTGCTGTGGTTCCATTGCAGTTTCTCCTCGCACATAGTGGGTCAGCTGATTGATGATGCTCACTAGCTCCAAACTACAGGCGGAGATAAATTGGCGTCCCGCCTGTACCACAGTCTTTGGCTGATCCTCATCGTAATCCTCGGGTGGCTGTGTGGCGCTTCTGGTGCGCGAGCGACGTGAACGCGAACGCGGACGTTCTACCAACTGATCCTCTATATCTGAACCCGATTCAGGTTCCACCGCCTGCTCGTGGACGTGGCGACGTCGGCATTTGTGTGGAGCCTTGCGTTCCGTGGCGCCTTCGGCCTGCTCTGCCTCGGCGCTACGCTGAAGATTGTAGAAGGCCAATGGTGCCAGGGATTGCAAATACTCGACACTGGGATAGGCAGCAGGCGGTGGTGGTAGCGGCAAAATGCCCTCGTCGGTTTGCGTCTGCTCATCCAAGTTTGGAGCCGTCAACTCGTTGGCTTTACTCTGACGTGGCGGTTTGGTGGGAGGTGAATGATCGACTTCACTGGCGGCGGGCTCGCTGCTGGGCTGACGACTAGTTTGTGTCTCAGTGGTAAGCAACGAAGGTCGCTGCTCCCTCACACGCTCCACAATGTCTTCTATGAAGCCAGGCGGGAGTTCAATGTTCTGCACCACCAACTGGCCCGACTTGCATTCCAGTTCATCTGCTTTGATCTGGCTGCCATGTAACTGCGAGACCTGGATTTGTCCTGCCTGCAAGGCATGAACACGCAAACGATCCACTTCCAATTCGCCCAGGTGAGTGGGTAATTGCATTTCTGGTGCGGATTGCAGTGACTGGACGGGTGTTAGCTCACGGGTGGAGTGTTCGGCTATGGTCAAGGTGTGGGGCTCTAGAGCTGTGGTGGATTTGCGACGTGGTGGTGGTAGGGGAATAGTTGCCGTCACCTCGTCTTCTTCTTCGAACTCGTCTTGGCTGTAAGCGGGTTCGGTGGGTAGAGTGGCCACAAATTTGAGCTCAACTTCGGCTTCGGTGGGTTCACTGGCGGTTATTTTGTGGAAGGGTTCTTCCGCTGCCTCAGGGACAGGTTGTTCCGATTCTGAAAGTGGGTGTTCCACTTCGGAGAGGGCTGGTTCCTCCTCCGAGAATGGATGTTCCACCTCGGAGAGAGCTTGTTCCACTTCAGAGACGCCTTGCTCCTCGTCTGAAAATGGATGTTCCACCTCGGAGAGGATTAACTCCTCCTCGGAAAGTGGATGACCTTCATCAGCCGCTGCCAATTCCTTCTCCTTTTGCCTGTAGGCTGCTAGTTCCTTTTCCATTTCCTCCTGTAGTTGCTTTTCCAGCGCTTCATCCAGTTCTTGCTCTGTCATCTGCTTTTCCAGTTCAGTTTCATCTTCTTCCTCCTCCTCATATTGATCTGAATACCCCTTCTCCCCCGCATCTTCTTCCTCCTCATACTCGCTCTCTCTAAGGGTACGCTCCACTTCATCATCCTCCAATTTACTTTCGTAATCACTCTCAAGCTGTGCCTGCTGCAGTTGCTCTACCGCTGCATCCAAATCACTCACACCATGATGATCCTCCTCCTCCTCGCCCGCAGTTTCCACATCAGACTTACTCTGTACCGAGCTATCCGAGAGCAAACCCTCTCGGCGTAGTTCTTCCTCCTCGCGCCTTAGCTCTTCATCCTCGAGATCTGCGGCACTGATGGGTCTTACAATTAGCGCGGCCTGCACTAAGGCTTCCTCCTCGCCAGACACCAGACTTGGTGTGGGTACACGTCGTTCAATGACCACAGCCGAGGAAGGTGTTTGCGGTCGACTCAGTGACTTGGAGCGATCCGCCTGAGAGGAGGCTCTTGAGCGTTCGGATAGTGAGCGCTGATTGGCATCCCGGAAACGCTGTAAACCCCTGGCCAGTTGCTCATTCTCAGTGAGCACGCTGCCGCCATCCACTTCGTCCTGATCCTGGGTCTGTGCACTGCGTAAAATATCCTCTAGAGTCTTAAGGCCAGTTCCATTCGCGCGTCGCGGTTCAATAATCTTCATGTCCTCTGTTATCTCGAACTCCTCGCAGACAAAATCATCGGGCAAGGGATCTGTCTGAGTGGACACCTCCACCTCGAATTCGCCTTGATCGTAGCTATCAGCTGTGCTGGAGCTGGCCACACGTTCGCTATCCTCATAGTTGTCCAGAGCACCGCTACCTCCGCGTGTCGAGCGCTTTTCCCGAGGTGGTCGCGGCGGCGCAGGTAACGGACGGAACTTCATTTTATTGATGACCTCGCCCGATTGAAGATTAGAGCGCGGCGACTCAGGACGATCCATAGCCTCGGGTTCTTCGTAGTCGTCCTCCTCTGGCTTTTGCACCTTCTGCTGCTGCAGCTGTGTGTCGTAGCTAGGAAGAAGGTGTTGGGAGAAGCATTAGATACATCATGGGCTTGATCTAAGCAAGCGGCAGTAAAGGCAACGAAACTGTTGGACAAACTCAGGTGTTTTATTGTGTTTTGGTGTGCGTATTTCGAGTGAAGGATTAGTAGCAGTAGCTTAGCTTAAAACACTTACGCCTACAACTTAACAAGAAAAAAACTTAAAAACTTAACAAAAATGCAAAATCATAAACTGTCAAAGGCAACAAAAAGCGACACAACGGCTTCTCTTACTTCGACTTGAGCAGCATCGACGACGGTATCTCCTCCAGACTGGCAGCCGCTCGATGACGCGTCACTAGTGGCGAATCCTCACTGGGTATATACTGTAGCGGAGGTGGTGGGCGGGCTGGTGGTGGAGAACCGCGTGAACCGCGAATGCTAGGCAAAGTGGCAAAACGTTCTCCCGGCGAACGTGTGAACTTCTTACGACGCGCCGGTGGTGTAGGCTTAGGTATGGGCTCTTTACGCACCACCGCATAACTGAAAGCCAGCAAGAAAGCAACACGAAATAGCCATATATACATAGGATAATCTCCCTTGACAGCAAGAACTCACCCATCACTCTCCAGCATTTCGATGACAAACTTCTCATCATCCTCAGTTCTTAAGGCATGGGACTCATCCATTTTCGTTTTGGCATGCTGCTGCATATCCAAGATCAGTGAATCGGCACCGCGAGAGGTGCGCTCATCTTCGGAACGTTGAGTGCGAGCCGATGCACCGTCCGTGAAATTATCCGGCGTGGCTAGCGGTATGTGATGATATTCGTGCTCAGTGCGATAAACAATTACCTAAGGAAATTAAGGAGGGGAGAAGTGAATTAGGAAAGGTACAGGCAAAACCACCCACTCAAATGTGGTTGCTTGGCATTCGTCCCACATTTAATCAGACCATAGACTATGCACTGCTGTCACTCAATAATTGTGCTCCTCATTATTCTAAAACAAGTGTAAGGGGACAGACCATGTAATAATGTGAGATGTGGGATTTTAAGAACTGACATCTACTCAGCAAAGCAAATGCTTTCAATAACCAAATTGTATAAACTGTATTGTAAGTGGAAATGAGGCCATCCATTCTTTTTATTAAACTGTCAAGAGGAGTCCATAAAAGCAGTCGGGCACCTTGGGACGGATTTGCCAGACTACTCAGTTATTTGAAGAATAGTTTTCTAAGGTCGCTTATTCGCTTAGTAGGTGTTGAATGCTCTCTGTCTTCTCCTAACTTAAGCCCAATTTACACGACCTGATCTCTCAGCTGAGTTTTGTATCTGAGTATATGTCAGCACGTGTAAACAGTCGTCTGAACCTACTTAGCTGAGCGATCAGGTGTGATAGAACCGGCTCAAATTGAACTCACCGCACAGCAGAGCGCTCAATGAACCATTGGTCCTGTAACTGACCCAACTAAGTTTCTTAGACATGAGTAAATGCTGAACTGAGTTGCTCAGCTAAGTTTTTTTGACACTCAGGTCTGAAAACTCAGCTGATTGCAATCAGGTCGTGTAAATTGGGCTTATACAGCTTAAACAGAAGTCGTGATGACCTATGGTGCAATATCACTGAACATTTCTGATCTCTCGGGTTTTGTCTTACGTGGTATGTGCCATAAGTAGGCTTAAAACCAGGGTACCCTGTACGCCCTGAAAAGGGCATAACGATACAATGGGTCTGGGTTGTGACTCCAGACTAGTGCCCCAGGGTGACCGAAGTCCCCTGGTACCAATTGAAAAGCACACTGGTCGGGTGTGACTTTTCCCCCTTGGTGAAGGGCGAGGTCAATCTAAGAACCTCTGCTGTAATCTCGGCTACAGCACCATAGGTAATTTACGTACTTATTCGTCGAGCCTCTAAAAGAGACTCTACCCGCGATGTGGGTATCAACGCACAGCCACCATGAAACTCCCACTAGGAGGCCAACCGCAATGTGAACCGCCTAGGGCTGCTGTTCATCCCGTGGTACCGATAAGCTCGATGGGTTTCTCTCTTTTTAGACCCGACAGTCTTGGTTTGAGAGTACCGACTGGGGTCCGCAAGGTTGTCAAGCCCGTCATGATGTCCCTCAATCAGCTTGCCCCATACGGGGGTGCAATATCACATTAAGACTTCTCTTCCTGATTGCGTCCTTGCTAAGATGTAAGAGTTGGCAGTCCTTTTAAGTGAGTATCTTGGTCAGACAGATCGTGAGATGTCTGCCCCAGTTCTGTCAGAATCAGTTTCTAGCTAAGAGTGTTTCGGACTAAAGTTCTGCGGACTAGATGGCAAGGCTTACTGTCGACGAGAATGCATATGTTCCTTGGGAATCCCAAGTTGGGATTATATTCAAGATGTAGATCAATTTCGCGGCTAACCTGAATGACGCTAGACTAGTGCGGTTGACGGAATGAGAACTGTTTCGCTAGCTTTTCGGAGCAGATGCCCATAGTTGTGGTCTCTTCAGCCTTCTACAGGTCGATCTTTAAATTCTATGATAGGCCGACAAGCTTTATTGCAGTAAAGGTGAAACCATATTCCTCTCGAATGGAATGTTTCATACATAAATAGGGACATCTTCTCTTTGGAAGGAGTTAGATAGTAGTGTTTGGTTTGCAGTGTCCGAAATAACGTTTAATCTCTATTTTATTTTTCAAAAAGAAGAGGTTCGTTTCGTATTCAGGTTTTGAACTCTACTAAGGTAAAGAGTTTGATTGATAATCATGGTTTAAACTGTTTCCCAAATGAAAGAATTGTGAACGCTTTTTAAACAACTCATAAGCCAAGCTTCGCTAGATTATGTATGACAACTGCTCCAATGCATCTTGTAGATGTACCTCATTTGGCTGATACTCTCAATTGGACGCAGAGCTCATTTGCTAAAATGATTTTCTACACTAACTTCAGTAACCAATTTACCTCCCAAATGATTTCAATTTTCGTTGTATATTATCTACTTACATCTTCCTGTGGCTGCAAAAAGGTGTTCGATACTGATCTACCACCAAAGCCATTAATAAACGAATCTGCATCCTTCTCGACCGATGTGTCATCGCGTGTGCGTTTCTTCTGACGTTTTGGTGCCTGCGGACGTGGCACCACACCCACTGCATCGGTTTCCTCCAATGTCGCCTTTTCTCCCCTGTTGAAGTTATTAAGGGCCTGTTCCGTTTCAGTTGCTTGTCGCTCATCGCGCATGGGAGGTCTTAGATAATCCTCATCATCGTCAAAGTACTGTATACTACTTCCACCATCAGCCATGGGTATATCCTCACTGCCATCAACCGAATATTTGCTGCGACTGCGCCCCTTGCGTAAGGGTCGTTTAGGCAGGAAATCGCTACCATTCTGGGACATTGATAAGTCATCACCAAAGTCGCTGCGCTGAAACTCCTGTGAATCGTCATCATACTCAGGCCGATAGTTACGATGCAGACGTCGCGGTTTGGGTGGTGGTACATCATAATCCTGCTCCTCCCCAGAGTGACCCACATGTTGCAGAGCATTGGGCAACTCGTAACCCTCTCGTATGGCGGCGCTTATATACTGACGCAATTGTATATTATCCTCCGAGATGCCACGTTTGCGCAAGAAGAACTCATCATCATCGATGGGCTCCATTACCACCTTTTTGCCCGAGCTGGCCGTAGACTGAGCGTCCTGCCGATCCTGGTACTTGAAGTAGGCGGTATCCGCCTCCAGCTCTGCCTTGCGCAATAGCTTGTTCTTCTGTATATCTTTCTCAGTCCAGCCTTCCGCATCGCGACTGTCCTCGGAACGTAGATCAGAGTCTTGATGCACCATGGGTCGTCGTTTGAACTCTCTGGAGCGTTGGCTAGAGATCTCGTGTATTGCACGATTCTCCTCATTGAACTCGGCAAACTGCTTGCTGTCCGCCACACCACCTAGGATGCCCATTTCGGTTTGTGGCTGTGCCTCACTGGCCGTGTCCTCCGCCGTCCCTTCCAGATCTTCCTTCATGCGACGTTCTAGCGAAGATTCCCTATCGAAGCTTTCCAGCTCACTGCCATAGCGTCTGTAACGTGATCCCTCGCTGTCATTGTAGCTAACATCGGAGAATTTGTCAGCCCAGCGCGAGCGTACAGGACCTGGACCACGATCTCCTTGCGGTGAACTGGTCGATGTTTGCGATGGTTGAGTCTCTGTGCTGGGTATTACACTAAGGCTTAGTCCCTCGGTACCCAGCGATGACTCCACTGCTATTGGAACTGGTTCCTCTGCTGGCTTCTTCTTGCGGAAGGCACGCGGATAGGTGCCAAAGTTGAACTCAAACTTTTTCTTGGGAGCTGGCTGCGGTGACGGAGCCTCTTCTCCCAGGGCTGCCTCCTCCGTAGGCTGCTCACTTTCGTTCTCCTTAAAGCTTTTACTGCGTCTGAGTTTCAAAGTCGTGAACTTCTCGGGCAGCTTGAACTTTGACATATCCGGCTTTATTGAACTTGGTAAACTCGGGACGTTTGAGCTCCTTGAACTTGGACATATCCGGTCGTTTGATTTCGGGCATTTTGATTTTCGAAAACTCAGGAGCCTTAAAGCGTCTACGTTCCTTTGCTTTGGCCTTGGGACTACTCGAAATAGGCTTAGGTTTGGCTTTCGGTTGAGGTGCACTGCGTAGCTTGGTGCGCAGCTTGCCCGCCTGTAGACGTAGACCATCTTGCATTTTCTTAGTGCGATCCTGGGCCGAAGCCATGAAACCCTTTTTACGATTCTCCGGTTGTAGGGGCAGTTCCTCCAAGGCGCTCGAGTCTACCTGACTGGTGTGAATTTCATAATCTGTGCGAGATTCGGTGCGTGGTGTTGTGCCAGCAGAGCTCAGCTGCATATCGATGTCCATTGGCAGCTGTAGCTGGGGGCTTTGGCCGTTGCGGGTGGTCGCTGGTGATGAATCGCGCGCTGGCGACACACCCACGGGCTCATACTCATGATCACTGTAAATAGAACGAAAAGGATACGGATTAGTGTCTGGCAGTATAGATCTGAGCTTTAACATGGATCGTATAGTGTTTATTTTGTTACAAGCAAAGGGTTAAAGAAGCCATCACCCGGGTTGGTGGAAGTCAGGCTGCAGTTGTGGTTTCGTGGGTGCTGGGTCTGGGGTAGCAATAGCTTACCGAGAGAAATAGGTCCGATCGAGGAAGTCTCTGTGATCTAATTGCTTTTGGGTTAGGGGCGAATTGGACTCGAAATCCGCAAGACGCGATTTGCGTTCATCAAAATTGAAACTAACCGTCTTTGTCATGCGTGCCGGCAACCCATAGAGCTGATCTTGGGAGCCAGCCATTCGTGAGCTGCGATCGTGGGATTGGGTGCGGGGTTCTCGGACAGAGGACTTGCGTTGCACACCAAAACGCTGCTCGGAGGGTCGATAGATCTGACTGCCACTGCCTGAGATTTGTATGGGAACGGATATAAGCGGTCGACTACCGCCATGGCTCACAATCGAGGGATCCTTGCTGGTTGACTCGCTGCGGACCCAAGCCGCGCCCGGCATCTCAATCTCACTGGAGTACAGATTTCTATTGCCGGCGATAAAGCTAGCACCGCTGACGCTTCCGCTTCCAACTCGAGGCATTGCAGCGACTACCACCGGAGCAAAAGCCTCACTGATGTCTACGGACATGCGTTCCGAGGCGGCAAAGTCTTCGCGACTGCTGTACATGGTCTGAGCGTGAGGTGGCGGTGCCAAGGGCTTTGCCGGACGCGCACTGTACTGATCCATTTCATCCACCTTCAATGAGAACGTTTCCGTTACACGCACCGAAAGCGGCTCTGCCTCTTTGCCTTTGGCTACGGCCGACGAACTGGTTACCATGGACATGGCTTGAGGTTTACCTCTGGCGAATACGGAGAGTAATTTGACCGGTGAAGGTGACTTTTCACGGAAGGGCGACGGCGTACGTTCCATTTTGGGACTGGGCGTGCGAGAGCGTTGAGGTGTGGGGGATTTCTGACTAGAACTAAACATGGACTTGAAACGTGAGGTATAGGAACTCTTGACTTCAGGCGAAGCTTCCCGCATGGTAGCCGGCTGTACTGCTGTTTGGGGAGACCATTTGGAGGCACGTTCGGGGGATAGTTGACGCTCTGGTGTATGCTGGCGTTTTAGTAGGGGTTTGGGGCTGAAGTTGTTCAGCTCGTTCTGGACTAGTAGGTCTACTAGAGGGCAACTGTAGTGTGTTCATTGCAGGCGGTGACTTGGGTCTTCGCGGTGAAGGTCTAGGACTGCGACTGCGATGTTCGATCACCCTCTGCTCCTCGGCGCGCACCATTTCATCGATATCCACCACGGGTATGTCGCTGATAATCTCAATCTTGGTCAGTTCGTCAAGTTTCAGTGACTTGGCACTGAGATCACCGCCAATGGAAGGCGGACGCCTGGTCTCTGACTGTATGTTATCCCTTATATTCACTATATTGTGCTCTTGAGCTATCTGCTCCAACTCCGCTACAGTCCGGGCTAAGGGATCAAGGGGCATGACAGTGGTTTGATAGGGATTTTGCATAGGCTTCAAATCAGCCTCCGTCAAAAATGAAGGACGCACTGCGTCGCCACCAAAACGAGACACATCTATGGGCTTATTTTGAGGCATTACGTCGCCGGTCAACTGATTCTCTTTGTTGGCATCGCTGGGACGCATATAGTCCGTCGAAAGCGGTGGCTTGGCAATACGAAAATCTGGCTGCTGGGATGGAGCAGGAGATGGTTGATGGGAGGAGGGAAATTGAGGTGTCTGATCTGTCCAGCCCGTACCAGGAGTGGCAGCAATAAGATTCAGTTGAGGTGGTTGTAAAGATCCCGGCACAATGCTGGCCTGAAACAGATCCGCATGGGAGGCACGTCGACTGGTACTAGCAGAACGCTGACCTCCAGGTCTGCCCATGGGTATATTAATGTCCGCACAGTACAAATCCGCTTTGGAGTTGCCTGCGGAAATGCGTCGCAAGGAGGTGCCACTGCGCATGGACAAGGTATCTCCAAAGCGACCCACACTACCCGAGGATAAGCCACCCATGGACAGCTGACGGCGCTGTCCGGCCATAAAAGAGCCTCGACCTTGAGAAGCGGCTGGAAAATCCGGCTCCGTGGCATCTGAAATGCTGCGTACCACTAAACCACGTGATCGTGCCGTTTGCTCCAGCTCGGGGTAGCGTTCCATGAAACTCAGATCCAGCGATGGTGCAGCCACATCAGCATGACTCACCATTTCAAAACTTTGCGTGGACAAATCATCATGCAGCAAGTTCAAATGGGGATAGTGTTCTTCGCAATGCTGGCCCTGACGTGACCCCGGTCGTGAGTCCACTGGGTTGACACGTTCCGGCAACAGTGACTCACACTCAAAATACTGGCAGGCACAGCGTACGTCCAAAGAAGCGCCGCTGGCACTCTCCACCCGTGAGACAAAATGCTTCTTCTCCGCCGGGAGAGCACCCACCGAGGCCGAACGCTTTGAGTTGAGCATAGTTCAACAGCTGTGGCTACTATTTACTTGGCCCTGATGGCAATCCGTCTTCTCCTCCTCCACCTGCTGCTGTTGCTGTTGTTTTTTTCGCTTTTGTTCGTTTTGGTTTGTCGTTTTCGTCGCCTAGTGGCTATTTTAAGCATCGCCGGACATTGAATTCATTTCAAAAAATTCTTGCCAACCCATAAAAAATTGAACTTTTTCGCTTGGTTTTGAGCAAATTTGATGAACTCTAGGATGAATTGGCTCCAGGATCCTTTTGTTTCCTTTACTTTAGATGCGAAATACTGTGTGCCTAATGATCTAATTTTTTCCCAGTCTCTCGCGATTTGCACTCAATGCGCGAACCGTGTCTACATCGTTGCGATTTTCGGCCAGGACTGAGAGCTTTTTGCTATTTACGCGACACAAATTTTTATCGAAATTCTTTGCAAGATGAAAATGTTTTTACTTTAAAATTAGCAGAAAAAATCGCGCACACAGACACAATGGGAACAGACAGGCACACACAGACATGGATTAGTAGTTGCTCTAGTGTGGGTTTCCTACTCGTTGACGATTTGGCAATGCCTTCCCTGGCGCTGCTGTTGCTTGTTCATAATTACAATCTGTTCGAACAGAAGGAGGAGTAACAATTAGTTTAGCTTGGCCTGCACTTTATCCGATCTATTTCGAGACATGCGTTGAGATTGCCGAGCAACGCATTCACTGGCTGGCTGCCGGAAAATCTTTCGTGTCATTCGTTGACCTTTAAGGCAATATTTATTTGGTTTGGCAAAGTTCTAAAACCACTTAAAATGTACAACATGCATTTCAATGTCTGTTATCCAAGTTTCATATATTGGAGGGAATGCTTAGATCAGGGATGTAAACCGCTTGGTTAAGTGCTTTACAGACAATTAAAACTGCCGGTTGGGTTCATAACACGATTTGTATAGTCATTCGATCAATGTTTTGGTTCGGCTCAGAGGTTCTATCTAAATACATTGTCATGCCTGTTGCTATAAGCTAAATTCCCCAACTTTTTAGAATGAATTTTCCGACTTTTCTTCTGAATTTTTTCCCCTAAAACACATTTAAAAAGCTTCCAAGCTCAATATTGTAAAAAAAATTAGTAAAGAACGATTCCAACGGGTCCTTCGCGCCGGATATTCTGGAAACAATGATTTGTAGTTATCTTAACAATTGTTTTTGGGGTTGACGCTAGCACAAATCAAAAGCTCTTAAAGTTAGAGTTACACTCGTTTAAACAATTTAACTATAAGATTAAGATTAACAGCCGCTTAGACCTCAGAGTTGTAAGAGTGGTGGTTCAGCTAACCTGTCTGATGAGTATCCTTTCTCACTTAAATATCATCAAACTTGTCAATGAGATGAACTGAACCAAAGCATTGACATTAGAGCACTGAGGCTTACGGTATAGTGCGGTTCAGAACTGATTTGCATCCCTGGTTTCAATATACTTCATTTCAAACAAACTGAGTTAGGCTTCTTTACCGGTTTCCAATTTGCAAACGCTTCAGTTCTTATTTATATTACCAACGGCTTCATGCTACCCACCTACACTGCAAATTTTAAATTCAGGGCTTAAATACTTTTCTGAACCACTTTTGAACCGGTTTACAATCATTGCTCCGTGGAAAAGAAGTTTAGTTGCATTCAGCCATTTTCATATGCGGGTTTCGTTTCAGTTCATAATCTTAAATTTCTTTATTTAACCAGCACCAATTTATAATGAGTTTAGGTTTGGGAGGACAGTACACAGGTTCTTCTTACCTTAGGTCTATATCATGTCAGCCTTTTTCTTCGCCCCAAAAAACGGCTACCAAAATTTGTTAGTGTCACCACTTGAGCGGCAACAGCAAAGTGTCCAAGTGGTTGATCTCTTATTTCGCCCCTGCCCCATGCTTGTGAGTGATTGTTTTGTATTGGTGTTGTCTGTGATGTGGTAGTGATAATCTTGGTAGTGTCGTGCTTGGTGCTTGGTGTATCGATAGCTGAGTAGGCGACGTCGCTTGCCACCGCCACC
Organism: Lordiphosa collinella; assembly: GCA_018904265.1. Classification (NCBI taxonomy): domain Eukaryota; kingdom Metazoa; phylum Arthropoda; class Insecta; order Diptera; family Drosophilidae; genus Lordiphosa; species Lordiphosa collinella. Next base: position 922,103 of record JAEIFV010000029.1, on the reverse strand, counting down.
ACCTCCCGGCAGGAAAGTTAGTAACAATTTCATAAGCAAGTCAATTAGGTTAGAGTGTCTGCAAAACGGTTAAAGCAACAGCAACCGAGTCAAATCAACGGTATTGGGTGTAGTGTTGGGTTGTTTAAGAGTGAGTGAACAAAATTGAGTTGCTGACTATTTAAGTTGTTGAGTTACTCAACCAAGTGCCCATTTTCGTTCAGTTGATATGTTGTTTACTCGCTTTTACTTGCTCACTTATCCGTTCTTTTTGTTCAGTTACTCACTTATTAGCTCAGCTGACTTTACTTGAAGCAATAAAAATCAAGATAAGGTCAACAGCTGAGCAAGTAAAAGAGCAACTGAGAAAAAAAGAACATGTCAGTGAACAAATTGGAACAATTTAGTGAGCAACTGAACAAAAAGAGCAATTTTGCAACAATTTAAGCAAAGAGTACAACTGAACCAAGTTACTCACTACACAGAGAAAAAAAGGATATTAAAAACATCCATTGGATGATTTCCCGTATCCATTGGATGATTTCCTGTAGCCATTTGGACTGGATATGTCTTTATTATCCTTTTAATCATCCAAAGGAGCTGAAAATCATTAAAAGGATATGAAAATTTATCATCCTTTGGATGATTTTCAGCTCCTTCGATAATTAAAAGGATATTAAAGACATATCCAGTCCAAATGGATCTTTTTTTTTTCTGTGCAGGTTCACTAACTCATAAGCGAGCAACTGACTTTGTTCACTGAACTGAGCAGTTTTAACCAACACTACTTAAATGTGCTGTGTGTTGTTAGTGTCCAAAAGGCTTATCACATCATTTACCTTTCAGTTTTCCACTTGGCTGCATTCGAAGCGGCCTCCAAGATATCCTCAGGTAGTTCAATATCCTCACGATGTGGTTCAGCCTCGTCTTCGACATGGGAGAATGTAACCTTTTTATCCGAGGGTGCCGGCGAGGCTTCCTTCTTAAGGGTGGGACGTAAATCACTTATCTCTACCGGCTCATCACTTTCCTCAACAACGGGGGAGAGTTGTGCCAGGCGTGCGCGATCCTCATCCGAAGATGTAGAGTCTATGGAGGACAGGGGAGCCAGTAGTGCAGACGATTTTTCAGTAGTTAAGGCTGCAGCTTGCTCTTCCTCACTGCTGCCCATGCGATCAAGTGGCATAGGCTTGGCCGCCTCAACTTCCTCTAGCGTTAGATGATCCTGACGCATCAGAGATTTCTTAAGCGAATCCAGCTCCATTACTGGTAGCTGTGGATCGCCCTGTCCAATCTCCTCATACACATGTTCACGACGCAAGCGTGGTGTTTTTTTAGGTGGCGCTTCTTCTTCGACTTCCGGAGTCGTAGGCTCCGTTACTTCCAGTACTGGAGCTGCCACTTCTGCTTCTACTTTCTCCACAGGCAGCTCAATTATCTCCTCTGGTTCTGGCACGCTAGCTGCACTGGTACTTGGCAGTTCTTCACGCTCCTGTTCCTGCTCTTCCTTGTTACGCTTACGGCAAGGTGACTCATCATATTCCACCAGCTCCAATATATCATCCGAGTCCTGCTTCTCTATAAAATGTGGTATCTCACCGCGATCAGACTTGGGTGAGGCCTTCAAGCGCATAATCTTTTGCTGCTCGCCCAGCACTATCTTTTCCTCTTTTTTGAGTGTGATGCGTTTGATATTCAAACGCTTCTTTTGGCGTTCCGCCAAGCTCTTGAGTTTCTTCATTATATCGAAACCTTGCTTGGGTTTTTTAGGCTGCTCTGTGTTTGGCTTAAGCGCTCCTGGTGGTGGGGCTAGCTCGTGCAGGCTGTTCTGTCTGCTAGGATTGGCTGAACTACCTGGCAACGATTGAGCGTCTTCGTGGGTACGTCCACTACGCCTGCGCTTGATGATATTACGTATCTGGGCCAGACGATTGGTCTTTCGGGGTTTGGCGTGTCCACCAACTGCTAAGACCGAATCAGATACGCAGGAAATGCACTCACTTAAAGCGTCCTCGTTATGCGCTTCACGTTCTCGTTCCGATTCAGTTTCCGAGTCGGATGACTCTTCACTGCTACTGTCGTCGGTGGTGGTAGCTACAGCTTCGTCCTCGGAGAGATCTTGTATATAACGTTCGGTTTCTTTGACCAATACCTGTTCGTCGTAGCGCACCTTTTTCAATGATTTGGGAGACTCGGATTTGAAACGCAGCTCTTGAGATTTGCGTAAGAGCAAAACAATCTCCGGCTGTTCGTCGGGTCCCAGAGGTCGCTTGTATAAGTGTGTCCAGGGATAACCGCCCTGCAAGTAGAATTTGCAATAATATTTAGGGGTTAAGGGAGTGTTGTAGGGTACTTTTATATACAGTCATGAACACACAAATAGCATAAATGAACATCCCTGAGAAATTGGGAAAATTTTGCTTAAATCTTTGAGTCTGTGTTCTTAAAATTTGCACAAGAGTAAGCAATTCGTAGGTGGCAAAGGCATAGCGATCCAGAAACAGACAATCATATGAATGCTACATCAACAAAACGTTCAGCTTTTGATCAAACTTATCTTTCAATGGAATCCTTAAGCCACTTTTTACACTAATCAATTTTTGATTTAGCGATTGGTTTTCAAACCAATTCCTTGTTTCATTTGAGCTATTTGATTGTCCATATCTTTAATATTTCTAAATCACGACTTACCCTTTCCCTTGCACGTCTCAGATCCTCCCAGCGATAGGTTTGCAGCGGCACTGGCGGCTTATCCTGGCTACTGTCCAACAGATACTTCTTCAGCGACTGATAATACTCCCTTTTGCAGTCCGCTGAGAGTCGTTGGGCCTCAGTTTCCGGCTCCAGGCGATTATGTTCGATTTGTGGCAGCGAATCAATGAATTCCTTACGCTGTAACTCTTCCGCCTCTGTCTTGGGCGTGGGCACTTCTACCAGTTTCAGTTCATTGGCAGTGTGTGGTATAGATAACTGCTCCAAAACGATCTCCGGCTGTGATTTAACCTTAAGTATGCTGGTCAGCTCATTCAGCTGAGTATCCACCTGTTGTGACAATGAGTTCAACGCGTTGAGCTCACTTCGGACATGGTTGTCGTGCTCAGTCTTAGCCTCATCTACATTTTTGCTTAAAGTCTCAATAAGCTCCCTTTCAATTTCATTCACCAATTGCTCGGCGGTTTGACGCACTGAATCCGAAGACGTGGCCGTTTCGTCTACCTCGGCGATTTGATGGGGCGGCCCTAAAGTTTCAATGACCTGTTTGGTTTTGGCACCAGCCGGTTCCACCTCAATTACACGCGAAGCATCATCTGTCTCGATCTTGGATGGGCCACGCTCTAGTTCCTGTTCAAAGGGTGTGAGCTCTCTTATACCAACGCCGCTATCCCCAGCGTTTACGTCTTCGATTAGATGAGATTCAAAGTCCAACAAATGTGAGCCACCCGGTGTGGTGGGCACTATACCTGGTGTGATTTGGGATTCGTTGCTGTTGAGGGCAAGCTTCAAAGCGGCTGCTTTGGTCTGTTTGTCTAGCAACTGGGAATCATCGGCTATGCCGTTGATCAATAATATGGTCGGTTGCTCAGTGGGGCCAGTTCCAGCACCAGGTAACGACACTGCACGCGAGAAAGAGGAAGATCAGAGAGAAAGAGAGATGTAGAGAGATGTGTTTACAAAATGCCAACAACAGGTGCTAAAAATAAAGACAAGACGTAGGCAACATTTAAGACTGCCACAGAGACAACAACACAAAATTGCAACAAAAATTTGTAATTACGAGGGCAGTTTGATAAGCTGGTGACGGTTTGAATAAATCAACATTGTATTCCGGCAAATAATGGGACGTGGCGACCGTGCATTGTAATGGACACAACGCACGGTCGCCACGCCACGTTCGTATCAAATTAATCTCGAATCAGACCAAAAGCTCTGAATAATTTTCCACAGCGATCGATTTACCATTTTACTTTTACTTTTAATTTTGTTCCATTTTCGTTGAAATTCACAAGGTTGTCTGCTTTTAAAGACTGTCAAAATTTGCAGGATCAGAATTGCATTCCAAAAGTCACTGATTTATCCAACTGCCCTCGCAAATTATATAAGACACGTCACAATATCCCAAAAAGAAGGCGAGAGACATTTCAAAATGAAATCACAGATGCAGGAGAACAGACCATGAGAGACAACAACAAAATGCTCGAACGTTTACTGCAATTACGAAATGTTCTTAGTTTTCTTACCAAAATTATTTAAAATATTTATTACTTCATTTATCGTTTTCGTTTCGTTTTTGTTTTTTTTTTCGTTTATTGCTAATTTTACTTTAAAATAAAATTAATCGAAAAAGTTATGTTAAATTTTTGACAGAGATTTTCTTTAAGTTATTTTCCTCACAAAAACTTTTCAGCGCAATTCGCGTGTACACGAGCCGTGCATTGAAATTGTCCGGGGCCAACTGGCCCGTTCAAGTGAATTTTTCGCAAGAGAGACCCCAACTAATTTTTCTTGCTTTTCTTTTGCTCAACTGTGTTTAGTTTTCAACATAAATATATATACTTAACAATTTTTGTATTGAAACTGTTGCTCTTTTGTTATGACGAAGCTTTGCCTGTGCTCAATTTTTGTTGCCTTTGTTTTGGCCGCGTTAAAGAACTTGCTGCAAAAACTAAAATTGTAAACAAAATTCGGTTACGTTTTTACATTAATTTAGCACACCAACTACTCTGATAAACAAGAGCAAATCGAGCGATCTCCAACCAGAACAACGAGAAATGCTCAAACTTTGATGTGCCCAATTTCTATACGCTGGGGTCTCTGGTCTTGCCTTACTATTTATTTCTTGTTTGCTTTTTGTGCATACATAAATATACACATACACGTATTGTTTGTATGTTTCATGGCTAACGTAATCACATAAAATTACAGACCCACGAAATTGAATTGTTTGTACATAAGCAAAAAAGCAAAATTGAATATCGTTACGCCTTTCAGTTTTATCTATGATTGAATGAAGAGCAATTTGGATATTTAGTGCTTGTAAGTAGATGAGTGATGTGGGTGAGTGATTTGTTTTTGCTGTCGGAAGTGGATGTGGATGTGAATACCAAGCTCAAGATTATCTAGAACAATGTGCTGAAAGTCACTTAAATAAGGCTGCAGACTAATTACAGGAATTCTGACAGGTCCTTGCCTACAAAGACCTACAGGAACTACATAATCAGCACTGCTCTCATTTTTTCTTTTGCAAAAGTTTTACGATTTGGACACCAAATTTGGCCCAAAGACCGGTATCAAATCTCAAAACTTTTGGGAGCATGGCTGAATTTGTAGGAATCCAGATGCGGTAAAAGCTCCATGTTGCATTTTCACACTAAAACCTTAGCAATCACTGACTTCACTTCTCTTATTTTTAATCCTTTTTCAAAGACCAAGCAACAGAGTTTGATGAAACGGACGGAACTTATATTTGGCATTAAAATTCTCGTCCAAGAGATAAGTTATTATGTTCTTTATGCATTTTCATGTAGGAGAATTTGTAATAAACTTGATCTGCGTAGGGCAATAGGAGTCTACATACAAAATTTGGTTGCTCTAGCGCTTCTAGTCTCCGAGATCTAGGTGATCATACAGACAATCGGACAGGCGGACATGTCTATATCGTCTCGGCTGATCAAGAATATATATACTTTATGGGGTCGGAGATGCTTCCTTCTGCCTGTTACATACATTTGCACGACTTCAGTATACCATTTTTACTCTACGAATAACGGGTATAAATAAGAATGAAAAGTTAGCATCCGGCTTGTTTTCTTCTATTTACGAGCACGATTTGCTGGTGTCTGATCTTTTGTTTGCCTTTCTTTTTTAATGTTTTTTGTCCTATTTGGAGCGTTTTTCTTCTGTCTTTTAGCGTTTCATTGCAACATTCTCTTTGGAAGTCAAAACCGACTTTTTGGCAAAATGGCACACAACACCCCATATATCACTTTTTTTATAAGCGCAACAAACCCAAAACAAAATTTATTTTCAAAAAATTTCGGTCAAAAAGGCAAATATATTTCTTTCATGCTTATTTTTGGGATTCCGAAAAAATTTGAGTAATATTCACAAGTCAAAAATGAAAAAAAACGTTTAAATTTGAAAAAAAAATCGAGTTCTGGTTGATCAACTTAAAGCACGTGTTGACTGATCGGTTGCTGGTTAAAAGTTAGGTAATTAGAAGAAAGAAATAAACAAACAGTTCAATTTTTTTTTTTTTTGGGACCAATATTCGTGTGGCTTACAACACCCAGCGGCTTAGAACACCCCATCTTTCCCTAGTTTTAAGATATTTTTTTGAATTTGCAATTAATTTATATTCCAATTAAAAGAAGAAAAAAGACATCCGTTTAAAGAGCATCCTCAAAGAGAAAAGCACCCATTAAATGTATAGCTTTCATTTGAAAATGACTAAGACTTTCATACTCAATCGCAAAAACGTGCACATGTTACTTACCTCATCTTTCAACTAATAGATTTATGTACCTTTTAACTTATGACTTCATAATAAGAAATATGAAAAGCTTACAGTATATAATTATTGCAAATTAGCCTCTGAGCTTCAGATTTATAGCCTTTTACATAAGTTCATTCCCAGTTCAAAGTGCCTAGTTGTAAAGCTGAACAGAACGTTTTAGTTGTCTCAACTGCAATAAAGTTATTGTAGTTATAGTAAGTAGACTACGAGAGCGTAAGTTAAAGTCGGCCCTGCCCGACTTCGATATATCCTTTGCTTAGGGGAATTACTGTTTAATAACCTTCCCTTATGTTAGTTAACAGAGCATTATCATTAATGTGATCGTATATGTTAGCAAAAAGCGTATGCGGCGCAGAAAAGTATGCAACGCTTTTTATAACCTTTATAACTCTGTCATTTATTATCCTATCTTTATGATAAGTTCAGATATTATAGATATTGGTCACATACACTATACTTCGAGTATTCAAAATTTTGTATTGTGCGGGCGGGAGGTATTCCAGTCTATGATTTCTAGGTGTTCATACATAGTCGGACATGGCTATATCGACTTGGCTGATGATGCTGATCAAGAATATATATACTTTATGGGGTCGGAGATGCTTTCTTCTGCCTGTTACATTCATTTGCACGACTTTAGTATACCTTTTTTATACCCTTGCGAGGGTATTATAAAATTGGGATGTTTGTAACGCATAGAAGGAAGCATCTCCGACGACATAAAGTATATATATTCTTGATCAGCATGACGAGCTGAGTTGATTTAGCCCTGTCCGTCTGTTTCTATGCTATCTCCTTCGTCAGTTTTAAAGCTATCCTCACCAAACTTTGCACGAAGTCTTTTAGTACAAATACGCTGCGCATTTGTCGGAACCGGCCGGATCGAATGACTATAGCATAAAGCTGCCATAGGAACGATCGGTCGAAAAACTAGTTTTAGTGAGAAAAACTTTTTTGTTTTCAATTGAAACGCCTCCAAACCTCGTATTTCTTAGTTTACTATGCTTTTCCATGATTTCACCAAATTTGTTCTAAGTCGGACATCTATTTAGTATAGCAGTCATAAAAAAGTAGAGTCTGAAAAGTAGTCTTAGTTTGAAAAACTTTTTTGTTTTCAATGGAAATGCCCTCAAAATGAGCATGTATTTGTTTTATATGCTCCCTCATGATTCTACAAGGTGTGGTCCAAATCGGATGACTACCTTGGCATATATTTATTGGCATATATTTATTTTACATTCTTTTACACATTCTACAAAGTTTTGTCAAAATCGGATGACTATAGCATAAAGCTGCAGTATGAATGATCGATCGAAAATGAAGTCCAAGTTAGAAAAACTTTTTTGTTTTAATTGGGATCGCCTCCAAATTTCGTAATTAACAGTTTGTTTGCTTTTTCAAGACTGCACTAAGTTTGCCGAGCCGATGTTAACTGTCTGACCGTCCGTCTGTATGTTTCTACGCAATCTAGTCACTCAGTTTTTAAGCTTTTGAGCTATAATTTTGCACAGAGTCATCTTTTTGCTGCACACTGCACATATGTCGGAACTGCGAAAATCGGATGGTCACTTCTTGTAGCTGCTACCCTCAATCATCAGCGATCGTTTGCCTACCATTGAAATCCATGCCTGCGTTGCTAAAACTGTTTGGGAATTCCAAAGCAGCATACGCGCAAAAACTAACAGCCTTTGTGTGTGTGTGCCTCAAATGGGAATCAAATTTTTCTACAAACGCTTAAATGGAAATAATATTTAAATCGCTTTAAATCGGGAAAAAGGGCAAGACTGCCAGGGCGAAAAGTGCCAGTACTTGCCCCTCTTAGGTTTATATTATGAGGTATTTAATGTATTTAAGCATCAACCGCTATTTTCATTTGTTAATCTAACAATTTCTATTCTCTTTTCTTAGCTAGAGCCCTTTAACCTTGAAGCTTAAGCTCCCACAGTAGCTTACATAATTAATCTTTACTTATATATTAGTTTCCTTGATAAGAAACTCACTTTTTATCTGGTACCAGTTTTTTTCTTTATACGAGTTATTAGTTCATTAGATTAAAAATTAGATCTAATTATGTAAAATTCATTAAATTGGTTATTAGATGGAAAATAATAATTTTACCATAATGAATCGCATTAGAAAGGTCATTATCTGTTAGAAAATTCTTTAGACATTGTTTTTGTAACCTTTATAGTGTAGCTAAGACAATATTCAAATCTACTGTTTCCACGCACTTAAGCGAATCTCCACTGTAGCACCTTTTTCAAACATATTATACTTGTGTTTCCATCTGAATTCGAGTGGAACTGCCTTCAGGTTGGCTTACATGGTTGCTTCTCTTATTTGCAGTTGAATGAATTTGCTGTTTTTCCCTCAAATAAACAAAAAAAAAACACTTTTCTTCAACTTTTCACTGAGTATTGTCACTTTTGTCAGCAACCTACTAAAAATTCATTGACAAGTTCATGAACATTGCGGCACTTTGTTGAACTTCAAAAATTGTTAGCACAACATGGCGGATAAGTAACGCGTGTTCTATAAATAGTTGGCTCCAGGTAATCGCGTTTATGTCTGATTGTCTGAGTGATTGCCGAAAGCGTGAGTTCTGAACTTTGGCCCTCAGCTCTGACAAATTGCGTAACATGCAAAACAATTAAATGTCCACGGCTGTCTGCTTTCTAGCACTCCAGCACTCACCATAATTGCCCAGCACACTGAGGAAAATATTAACCATAACAATTAATTTGAAACACGAACTAAAAAATAAAAACAAACCAAAAAAATTAACCGAAAATAGTAAAATTTGTGGGCGCCTCTTGAGCTTCACATGTTCGACGTGTAATCGCGTTTTCAATACTAGCAAAAAGGCAAAAAGCAAACGCTGCAAAGCCGAAGCGTCGAAGCTGACGCAGATGTTGACGTAGTTGACGTTTCTCTCGATTTGTTGATTGAAATGCAAACGAGGTAGGGTTAGGGGCGAATGCTTCTCTTTCCATTGGACCGGTCAACGTGTTGCACTTGGGCCACTGGTTGCATGCTCAGCTCAAGGTCGTCTCTTCACTATATTTAGAATCATTTAAGCGAAACGCATAGGGCGCATAGGTACCCATTTTAGGGCGGAGAGTACTTTTAGTTTTTGACTTCATAATTGGTCTAGCTAATTGCTGCTTAAATAATATAATTCTCAGTTTCTCTCTTGGGGTCTGACGAATGAGTAATATTTAGAAACTGGCACACGTTGCGTATGCGTTATGTGAATTTCGTCTGCCTTCCCGGCAAACCAAATTGTGTGCAAATTTCTCGCTTGTTTTGAAAATAAATTTGTGACACAATTGCAAGAACCCAAATAGTTCGGCGGCGAGTTCATTGTGCTTGTTAATTATTACAAATTGTTAAACAAAAACGGAAAACTATAATTACCGCCTTGATCAACTTCCACTTAAGTTTTTTGCGCAATTTCCTAAAACTTTATTGCATTTTAATATCCACTTTTAGGCGTACATATAATTCCACACACAAACACTCAGAAAATATCATGACCTTGACTAGACGGGCCAGCATTTTGAATATTTATGATACCTAAATATAAATATAGTTCAGGGAGAACTTACACATACATTTTGGCTTTTCTTCATGCTATTGACGATTAGCTCCAAACTGAAAAGAAAATCAAAAACAGCAACAGCAACAACACGCGACAGCACGAGAAATTCGAAAACAGAAAATCAAATGTATACGTAAATCAGACCCAGCCGAACCAACTGCGCAAGTAAAACAAAAGTAAGACAACTTTTGCCAAAAACACAGAGAAACATCGAATAATTTATAAATAATTTAGTTAAATCTATATATATGCGGAGTGTGTGTGTTTGTATATGTAGATGGTGACAATTTGAATGGATAAACTTAAGTGCCCATCTCTCCATGATCGATGTAAACAAACGTTGCCACAATGTTGCTAAGCTCTCGGCAACATGTTGCCAAGGCCAAACCGTTGAATTAATTTATGAATGAAAGACTAAATGAAGGAAGAAGATAATATATATGTGTAAACAATGGCCAGCAACAAGCACAAGAAATAAACATTTCCATAGAGTAAAGAAGGGAGGGGAGGCTCTATTACCAATTACGGGTGCCATACATGTCAGGAATCGTGTCAGTGCTGTGCCGGTGCTCACAGATGTTGTTCTATTTCCTTTTGTAGCTGCAATTAGGTCAAAGTGGGTTTTTTTTAAGGGACAGAATGGCAAATTCTTACTAATGATTTTGATGTGGGTTGCTTTAGTGAATTCACTCAATAAAGTGGTATGAAATGTCTTCGCCTAAGATTAGAGCTGGCCAAAATTCGATGTTGATGGCATCGATTTTTTCCAACATTTTTAGGATACAAGATCTGAACACAATCTGTCTGACTGCCAAGGCAGCCAGCACATATAGCAGTGTAAATTGTGAGTTAATCTGACACATAGCAGCTATCTAGAAGATGTGAATCTTTGTGTAACTAATAATAGAATAAAATAACTTCTCCCGCCATTAGTTCTTATTAGCAAATATGAGCATATCGACTCGGCTTTAAAGGTGCGTGCCTGTCCGTGATAATGTTTAGCTTTAACTTTCCGATTCCGTGGAATTAAGCTGGGATCCATAAATCTAACAGATTGGAGATTTCTTCGAAATTGTCCATAAGATCTTACAATTAGTTAACTTAAGAACATACTCTCAAATGCGCAAACTGATTTGGGAGCGGGAGGTATTTCAAAAAATTGCTTTACTTTTATAACGACATCGTCATTGGGAGTGTACCTTTTTTTTTGTTAACTTATCTTCTATAATGATACCAAGAAACCAAGATAGAGTTATGAGAATTGCTTTAGAAACCTCCAAGTAGTGGAGAAACGGAGCTCAGGAGAATGAAGCAAGTAAGGCGTCGAGCGGATCGGAGAGCCTCCAAAACGTCAGAAGTGGCGAACAAGCGATGGCAGCAATTTGCTGCACACATTGTAATCCAGAGCTCTTCTGAGACTCCAAAACAATCGCAAACGGCGCTATGAAAAATGTAAGCGGCAGGCCAGGTTAAGATCTGCATAAACGCCATAGCAGGTTAACAATCGATGAACACATCGATTCCCAGAGAGTTGCTGAAACTTTAAACGCTAAACTTTCTTTATTTTCCAAGGAGTTCAAATTATTATGAAGACCCGTGTGGAACTTTTTTCGATTTTAATCGACACACCAATCATCTAACATAAATCAACAATCACAAAAAAGTGTTTGGCTGCTGGTGAACGGTTTTTGATAGAACTTGCCGGCAACAAAAATATCGATATTTCTTATTGGCGGAAGTTTTGAACTTTTGACCGCAAATAAAAAAATATTAAAATATGAATAACATCAAGTACAATCCATTACATTGGATGTGACTGTCGTCAAAAACGCCGATATGGCGAAATTTCGACCTCTTCGGTGGCGACTTGGTTGTCTCTGGTTGTCCCATTGGCTACTTGTAAGCGAAGTGGACAACTCCTTGCAGATGCTCTCTATTGAGGAGTTTCATGCGGCCAGGTTTGAGGAATCAACTATGGGGCCCTCTTGCAGCTCCATGATAGACTCGGAGGAAAGCTCTCTCTCAACCGATTTGGATGAGATGCAGAGCACGAACACTCGAGACCATTGTACAGTTTGCGGGAGGACCCAAGATTGTGCTGCATCGTCTATGCATTGTACTGGGAGCTTATATAGTGCACATGCTGCAGCAGGATTGGCCCTGTGCCATTGAGGTGATCAATACGTTCCAGCAGCAGCGAATACCAAATGTCAGTGAAGATGTGCAGCTCTGGATCATGCTAGAGGTGCTGCAGGCCATACCGGAGGAGGCACAAGACATACACACCTCAGTGAAGCGAGTCATCTTTAGGGCAGAGCTGGGCAAGCGGGTGCCGGTGGTGTGGCAGACATGCGAGATGTATTTAAAGCTGCAAATGGGACGCAGTGAATGAGACGCGGTGTGCGTGGGTGTGGGCACCTGGATTAAGAACATTGGATTCTCCATTAAGGGCTTTTTGGTATGTTGGTATGCCTACTGATGAGAAGGACTCCCGTTTTGCCAACATCCCAACTGCAAAAAGCAAAGACGATTCCTTGCCCATTTTGTTTTAATTTTCACAAAATTAATTCTTTGTTTATTGCTGTCAGCTGTTTGCTATCGATAACAATCACAAATCAAATCAATCTAACAAAGAAATACTTTGATGGATTTACATCTTTAACACAATCACGAAAATTTGCAATCATGATTGCACATCACGCCCGTTCACCAGCACAATCTAACAAAATTAGTCGATTTTTGGTTATCGATTTATGCTGGTGAACGCAACCAATGTTTCTTACGCAGGGAAAAAATCGATACATCGATTCTAATATCAATTTATTTGCCAGCTCTACCTAAGATATATGTACCTCAAGATACTCAGGCTTTTGTTGCCAGACTTGGTATCTGTTGAGTCTTGCGAGACGATTTCCAAACAAAAGCTATCCTGACCTTGCGGAGACATCTTAATGATTTCGCTTATCCATCTATTAAGGTCTCTGGACTCAGTGTTTAAGAAAACTTTAATTAGAATTGAAAACGAAACTTATGAACGAACATTTTAGAATCTTACCTGATTCTCTCGCCTACTGAGAAAACTTCATGATGTTTGCATCATCGTGTAAATTCCGACTTTGATAAATATCAAAGAAATATGTCGTTTTAAAACAAAGGTTTTTTGTTGCAGCTTAAGCTCGTAACATTTCATAAAAATTCTAAAAACCCCAACAGCATTTTTTTTTAGGGGTTTGTAGGCTTGATACACACTATAACAAGTTTATAATAAGTTCGTGCCTGTTTTGGGCTCATGTGATTGTCTGATTTTGCTTGCTAATTGCAAATCAATCAAATCTACATTAGCCAAACTATTTTGTGGCCATTTTTATTGATCATCGACCAGTTTTGTGAGTGTACATTTGCCAATTTACCGTCAATTTTCACCTAAACTGCCATAGAAACTCATACAACTGTGTCGATATGCTAATAAATGGAAGACGGCATGTTTGAGTAGAGTTTACCAGCAAAAGCTATGGGATGGTTTGGCTTTTGCTATTTAGAAACATTTTAGGCTAAATATTTTAGCACATTGGTTAGCAAATAGTTTTCTTGCTATAACATCAACCAGGTTTGGAGTTTTCTTTCGTTTGTCAAAAGATTTTCTTTACTTGAAATATTAAAATTTTTTTTTTTCGAGATTTGTAAAACTCGCCACAAATAAGTAATTTTACGTGAAAAGCTCAAACTTTGTAAATTAAAGTGCAAGAACAAAAATTCTTGATTAAAAATCAGGATTTTAAAGATGTTAGACTTTTGGAATATATTAAAAAATGATACTTAGACTTATTTGATAACAGAAAAAAGAATTCAATATCCTTAAATTAAAATAGTAAGGTATTTGTGTCCGTAGGTGTTAGGCTTAAAAGATAGGGATATATTGTGTGTCGTTCGAAAAAATTTTATCCATCTCTAGCTGGAACCAGTGAGAAAAACTTTTCATTTTCCGTTGCATCATTCATTAGCTTTGCATGCTAACTCGATTTCGTACTAGATCCAAGAAATTTTGTATAAGAACACATTATCTTGAATTGATTTTGTAGCCAATTGCTAAAAGTAGATTGTGTTAATGAAATATTTATTCAAACAATCAAGCAGATACAAGATAACCTTGAATATAGATTGTGGAAATTATTAAGTCATCAAATATAAATAGGCTTAATACTGCTCATTTTTGAATGAATTTAGAGTACCCAAGGCTTTCCCTGGCCCACAAATGTCATAAATAATTGTCATAAATTACGCAACAAAGATTCATAAATGTCCATAAGTAGATTCGCTTCAACAAAGACTGCGGCAACACTTATCGCTAAGACTGGGAATGCCTGCCCCTGCCCTTACTTGCCATTTTCCATTGCGTCTAAATGTTCTCTCTGTGTGTGTTCTATTTTGATAAGATAATAGACCATATGCCCAGAGCTCATATGACTCTGACGTTGACAACGGTATACGTGCTTTTATCCCAGTGTGCAATCCGTTAGTGCAGTGCGGCAGGTACCACAAACGAACTTGGACTTGGATACCGTCAAATGCAAATGATTTTATAGTCAAGTGGCAATTTGTGAGGGGGAACTTCGAGTGTGCTTAGCTTAGGGCAACAAATGAGAACCGCTTAGTTTTTTTTATTGTTTGAAACTAGCACAAATTGGTTGCGCCAGATTTTCACTTTCGTTAGATAATGGGGCGACTATAGATCACATTTATTTTCTAGTTAATTCAAATTGGGATTGATGTAACGGCAACGGCATTTCACAGACACACAGCAAAGCAAGGGGGAAACCTGTTTGTTAATTCACACAGTTAGCTAGACGCCCATTGTTTGTACATAGAAATAGAAGATGCTGATGCTAGAGCTAAGGCTGTCACATTAAATTAAAAGCTATTCATAAGGCGCAAGAAGCTAAAATATAAACTTAATGAAAAATCGGTTCTTAGATTGGGGAATTAAGAGAGCATTCTCAACCATTTCAAAGCATTAGAGTTTATGAAATAAAAATACACATTTAAAGGCCTGTCTTAGATAACATAAATTTTAGTATTATCATATTGCTTTCCCACCTGCGCAATGGTGTTCTATTCATATGAAGTACTGTGACGAAAATAATTTTTAGTTGATCTGAGAAAAGTCCTTACATACAGTAAGAATCTAACTTCAAGATAGAAAAGTTTCGTGCTCAGAATTTTGTCATATGAGTACTCCCAGCGGCGCAAAAGCAATATACAAGATCGATGCTCTCTTTAACACTTTGAAGACTGACAGGCTTCAAGTATCGATAACAATCCTGTATAAAAGTTCTATGTAATCGGAAAAATGAGCGTATAACAGAAACACTTCGGATTTAGATAACATCTCAATATACCATTTGAGAAAATATTGGCGAGAAAGTATTTCACAAAACGATACACCATTTAAAAATTTGTGTGTGGACTTGTGGCCTTACTGTGCACGCATCCACACACTTGTTGTTTGGAGTTGTTTAACAAATACTTTACAAGGTTGGACACTGTTTAGTGAAATTGTAATTTTCTACACACAACTCTGTATTCGAAACGTAGTGAGAATTTCCCAATACGTGGGGGCGTCTACTGTAATGCATGTTGCGGACTAACCTCATTCAGCTCTGCGCCGCTGGGACTATTTGTGTCGTTTTTTAAGATACTAAATCATAATTAAGTCAATTAGGCACCGAAATTGTGACTTTAGGGTATGAAACTCCATGCTGAGCCACAGTATTTTTCTTCTATTCCGAATTTAGGGCACCTTCCTCGTTAAGGCCCAGACGGACTCACGACGGAACGAGAAGTTTCATACGAAAATTGAGTGAAGAAGAAGCAGGCGAAACGATTTCCTTGCATTTTACATTTTCCCCCGCTGGAGTCTATGTTAATAGGCAGTGGGCCTTATTTTGCGTTGATCATCTGGTGCAAAATTGTTGCCACTAGATGTTACGCTCTGTTACTCTACATGTATGCCATCGATCAGCTAGACTTAACTAAAATAAAATAAAATTTTAGTTGTGTAAATATTAACACAGCGAAAGAGCCGATTGGAATTGTTTTCTCATGAAGACAAGGTTGCGCTGATTTTGGCGGATGCCATTTGGGATTCATCCCACCCCAAGCATTCGGACTTAAATTTGGTTAATAAGGCTTGGATTGAGTTGCCTGAGCTTCTTCAAAAAGAAGGTTTGGAACATATGTAAAGAAAGACTAGCACTTTGGATAAATTAATTAACATTTCTACCAATTTGTGATAGTTGCTGATTACCGAACTGGATTTAAGGCTTTGCGGGAGAGCTATTGCTATCATGACAGAAGCACAATCGTAAATCACTTGTCATCAAAATAAAACACACCTGATTGAGAATTTTTTTTATTTGTTCTGGTCACACTAGGCATACGTTCCACATAGACGCAATAGTGGTGGCGTAAGCTGAATTACTTACGTCGTCAGTCCATCGGGGCCTTTAAGGGAGACAATATAGTTAGATTAAGGCTTCGTTTTGCTAGGATTAGCCTTAATTTAAAGATCCCGGGTTTTAGCACCAGGGTATCCAATGTGGGATCAGACTTCTTTGTTTAATCCTTTAGTGGTTCAGCACTGGGGTGGCCGATGTGAAAGAAAAACTTCCTTGCCTACTCCAATAGTAAGGAGCCTTTAGATGGTTGTGGACTCTGTTCCCAGTAAGTCACAGCTTTAATTAGCTTAAATATTAATTTGACTTTATTCGCATCCGTACTCTTGTGCGGTCTGTACCAAACTGATAGTACACTAGAGCTTGGTCTTTTCTTTCTACATGTAATTGTATGAGTGCTGACGATATAGAAAATAATGTAAGTTATTTATATATGTAACTATATGTGTTACATTTGTAACTCGCAAACTTTAAGTGTGACCAGGTTAAATTTTTCGCAAGACAATTTATAATGGTTTTCGATATGATAAACTTAATATTACTTCTTAATTCTGTGGGTTAGGGCTTCCTTTGCACTGCTCGACACACAATACATGATAATCTAGTAGGCTTGCATTTCGTCTTGTTTCGCCTATGAATTTGAAGAGATTTTGACATGTATCACAACCAACATGTAGGCCTACAATACTTTCATGTCTCATGTGTCGAGCAGTGTAAAGGCGTATACTCAGATGTTTAGTTAAGACTGCTGCTCCAGAGCATTTCCGATTTCAAAACTGTTCAAATGTTGTTCTATTCATGTGAAGTATTGTGCCGAACTAAGTTTTTATCTTATCTGAGTTAGAGGGCTTATAGGAGACCTTAGACTACTATTCTCCAAAATGTCAAATTCAAACTTAAATCGAACCTTTTCACTCTTAAAGTTGGCTATTCGCCATATATAAAGCAACCCCTCGTACACCCCGTCTGTAACAAACCGATAGGTACTTGCACTACTTACATAAACTACATACTGGTGGCAATTGCTACCTTATCGCTTCACAAGTAAGTACTGCGGTAAGTACCTACGGTTGGGTACCTTTTGGTAAGGCAGCGTCCGTAACAAAGTAAACGAACTTTACAGTTTTACAGTTACAGCTTACAGTTTTCGGTACTTACTCCACTACTTACATGTAAAGTGAAGAGGTGACCAGCAAAAAGTAAGCACTGAAATGCATTGCAGGTAGGTTGGGCTGCGAGTACTTCTGGTTACTAGTAAGTACCGAACTCAGCACCCAAGTACTAGAGCAGCGAACTGCAGGGAAGTGTCATTCCGTGCTTTTAAAACATTAAATTGTACTCAGACTAAACAGTGATGGGTTCCGGACCGGTTTACAGGCATGTTGTAAACCCAAGAGATTTTGCACACTTAGAGATCCTACTCTTACTTTTTACTTGCTATTTGATGCCTCAAAAGAAAATTCATATAGCTCCAAAAATTGCACATTAAAATATTTTTATTGGGGGTCGCGAAATTGGGAGTTGATTCCAAGTCAACACTCTAACAGTCTCATGTTAAACCTTTTAAAACCTACAACATATATCCACTCATAAACAGGTAACAATTGTTGTGTCATTTAATTGTTGACTTCCTCTAAACTGCAAAATAAAAACCCCAATTAAATCTATGCGTTACTGCATTTGTGCGGCGTCAACTCAAGAACTTGTATACATCCATATGTGATATATAGTTTTGAATTTTGTTGTTGTTTTTTGTTTTTTTTTGGCTGCCGTTCAAGTTGGCAGACAATCATAAGTAATGTTCGTTCTATATTTGTTGTCAAAAACAAAAAAGTCATTACAAGCAACAACGCCCACGCGGCGTATGCGTAATGCTTTGATCAAAGAGGCAAGTGCAACTCATGATGGGATCCTACCTTCATCCCAGGGATGATGTTGTTGTTGTGGCTGCTTTTTGCGTCCTTTTTTTGCACGTTTGCTGCTGCCGCCATCTGCACCATTGCTGCTGTTGTTGTTGTTGGACTCCATTTTTTCGGCTGAGATTTACTTTTTGGCTACAAGAGACACACGCGTAAATAGAATAATATATATTTATACTATGCTGGTGTTTTATCTTTAGTGACGCACACTCGATGTGGCCACAAGTGACATTTTGCCAAACTCGCACACACACACACACACAGGCACTCACACTCATGCAATTTTGAAAAACTTTGCGTTTTTTGTCGCTTTGATTACTTGGCGGGCGGCTCGGCTCGTTGATGTAGAAAATTTAGATATATATTTAAAATTTGAAAATTTTTCAAGTTATTTTTAATGTGGTGATTTAATTTAAAACACATATATCGCACTCAATCACACACAGACACACACAAACACCATGCACACACCTGCCGCACTTTGACAACTTCTTACTTTTAATTTTTGAACTTTAGTTTCTTTAATATTTAAGTTTTATTTCCATTACGTGAGCACGCGATGTTTCCAGTTATTAACTAACTTTTAGTGCCAATTCTAACGACAGCCACTCGCCGCTGCTGCTGTACGCTAACTAAGTCGCGCTGTTAGCGACCGACTATGTCGTGTGAATGGGTTGGCTTCTTTTGGTATTGGATTGAGTGTACTTAGAACTCAGTTTGTGTGAAAACTGAATGAAAATCGCGCACGGAGTCCGCGTCCATGCGTCGTTTGTCGTAGTCGTCGTTGATGTCGTCGATCGTTTGCCGTGCCGAGCGCGACTGATGGTGCTGACAGTACTGAAAAGCTTTTACTTTTTGGACCGTTTTTTTGTCACTGGCCCCACCACACTCAGCCACAGCCACTGTTGGAAATATATTTTCGTAGACGCAAAGCGACGCGACGCTCTCCACAAATTGCCGTGTAATTGACTTTTATTAATCGAGCGTCGATCCGTTAGCTATTTTGGATAACCGCAAATGCGAATTCTCTCGACTAATGCATTTACTTATCACATTTGTACGCTTTTTCAAGTGTATTTTTAGAGATACGTACAGCTTCATCGAGTTCGAGTTTAGTTAAATGCCAACAGTGGAACAAATTTTGCAATTCAGAGAGATTATTATGCTTTCACAATAGGCGTTTGTGAGTTTTCCACATTTTGTGTGCAGTCCAGGTGGGTAGCTGGGTTATAGGACTCACTCAATAAATATAAATTGGGAGAAACTGGAAATTTCGTGTAGTCTACATACCAGGGCCGCAAGTCAGTTGTGAACCGTTCGACCTGTTCGAATCCGGTATTCAAACATATTGCTAACTAAAACCGAACCAAGTGAGAATAACTTGTACCAAAAGGTACAAAGGGTATATTAACAGCTAGAACGAAGCATCTCCGATCCTATAAAGTATATATATATATTTTTGATTAGCATCTAAAACCGACTCGACATAGCCATGTCTTTCTGTCCATCCGTTTGCATGTACAAACAGATCTTAGAGATGGTAGGAGATAGGGTTCGACATGTTTGGGACATAAGTTTCTTTTACTTGCAGGCAGATCAAGTTCATTTTCAATTTTGGTTAACGCTCGCCCCCGCCATTTAGAAGGTTCTTTACTTCTAGACATATTTAGTAATCTGGATTATTTATCGATCCGCCATAGGATTGATATCAATCTCTTGGCTTTTGTGCTTCTAATTTTCGCACAAGGGAAAGGGACTTACAGCTTATCGCCGAATCCGAACGGCAAAGTATGACAAGCTTTTTCATGGCTAGTTACCTGAAAGCTGGAGCCAACAGCTAATGAAGGTGACCGACCGGGTGTATAAGTTTATAAAGAAAAAACTTTTTCAGTAGATATCCCGAGGGGGATTGAATCTACGACCTCTTGCACTAAAGGCTACACACTACCCGCTGAGCCACACCCGGCCATAATTATATAATTATAGCAATGATCATCGAAAAAAAGCTTTTAAAATATGAAGAAATTATGAACCTTATTTACGATGTTGAACAAATTTAATTTTGGTAAGTCGGGAGCCGAACCAAGGTTTGAACCCTAATCCTTACACAGAAAACACGAGCCTCAAATTGACGAGCATTAACCATTTGTGAATTTGGTAATTTGAATGTTTGCAGACCTGATATATGTATATAGCGACATGTCCTTACTGATTTCTTATAGATCATCAAGGCACAGTCTAAGAAGTAAGACAAGCATAGGCAAAATAACTTGGAGAGACATAATAATCTATTCTCGAAGATGATACAATGAATTCAAGCTAGTGCAAACATTAGCCTAGTCTAAGGTTGTAGTTTTGAATTTTTAGTTTTAATTTGATTTAATTTAATTGCTGTAGTTCTCATGTGTCGAACAGTGTGATTAGAGCCTTAGGGTGTAGATTAAATTTGTAATTTTAAATAGTAATATAAATTGGTTTATAGGTTCAGCTCAATAAATATTTTGACATGATTTGTTATAGTTCTATTCTACAAGGTCGGAATATAAACAAGTAAGAAAGTCGGTCTAACATTATTTGCAAACAAGCCGTGGACCATTCAACAACACTCCGCTCCAGCTCACAAGGCAAAAACGACTCAAACGTGGTTAAAAAAAACCATGTACCGAACTTCATTTCTACGGATGATTGGCCTGCTGGTAGCCCAGACCGGCATCCATTGGACTACAAACTGTGGTCCGTTTTCGAGGCTTTGGCTTCCTCTACTCGGAACTCAAATATTGAGTCTTTGAAGCGCGCCCATGTCCGTGCAGTGGACAATTTTCCATTTCATGAGGTGCGCACTGCGATCGATGAGTGGCCAGGAAGACTTCGGCGTTGCTGGACGGTACAAGGCGGCCATTTCGAATAAGGTGTTCTGCGATATGGAGCCATTGAGTGACCGAAGAAAAAAGAGATGGTGTCGTGGAACATCCGGTAAGAGCGAAGCTCCTTACGAGTCACTTTTTTGGTCACAGTTTTTTAGTCACTGTTTCGGTCACTGTTTTGGTTACTGCTTTAATCACTCTTTTAGTTACTGTTTTGGGCCCTGTTTTAGTCACTGTTTTGGTCATTGTTTTGGTCACTGTTTTAGTCACTGTTTTAGTCACTGTTTTGGTCACTGTTTTTGTCACTGTTTCGGTCACTGTTTCAGTCACTGTTTCGGTCACTGTTTCAGTCACTGTTTCGGTCACTGTTTTGTTCACTGTTTTGGTTACTGTTGTGGATATTGTTTCTGTCACTGTTTTTTTTTGTCCCTGTTTCGGTCACTGCATTAGTCACTGTTTTGTTCACTGTTTTCGTCACTGTTTTGTTCACTGTTTTGGTCACTGTTTTGGTCACTGTTTTGTTCACTGTTTTGGTCACGGTTTTGGATATTGTTTCTGTCACTGTTTTTTGCCCTGTTTCGGTCACTGTATTGGTCACCGTTTTGTTCACTGTTTTGGTAACTGTTTGGTCTCTGTTTTGGTCGCTAATTTGGTTACAGTCTTGGCCACTGTTTTGGTCCCTGTTTTGTTCACTGCTTTTGGTCACTGTTCGGTCACTGTGTGGTCTCTGATTGGGCACTGCTAATCCACCATCACCACTCACAACCCACCTGCTGCAATGGCTGTCTTGCAAAGATCAAAGCTGCTGACTCTGCAAAGTCAAAAGCGTAGCCAAAGAAATCTGTCGCAAAGACAAACGTTTTCTGGATTTGCCCCCTAGTCGACCGTCCGTAAAAGAGCTTCGCTCTAAAATAGTTTTAAAAAATATTCATTCGTTTTCATTTTATGACCGTGTATCAAAACAATGGACAATGTCATCAACGGATGAGGCGGCAATTGGCGTGTTCGAGAGAAAAGTCCTTCGGAGGATTTATGGACCTATAAACGTTGGCGGCGAATTTCGCATTCGAATGAATCACGAACTGTATGAGCTCTATGGGGACACTGACGTAGTCAAACGCATAAAACAACAGCGGCTGCGCTGGCTTGGACATGTTACCGAGGATGAAGAAGCTCCAGTAAAAAAAGTGTACAGGCGGAAGACGAACGAATTAGGGAAAGCAGGAGCTGTAGGACGACCGAAACTTAGTTGGGAAAAACAGGTGCTGGAAGACATAAAGGCGCTTGAACTGAACAACTGGTGCCAGCTCGCACAAGACAGAGGCGAGTGGCGGGCATTAATAGCTACGGCCGAGACCGTCAAACGGTTGTGATAGAAATATCGGGCCAAATAAGAAGAAGAATTAGTATCAAAACAATTGCAATGCATAGGTATAAGCTAACATCTTATTATTTATTGCGCAATTGGTTCCTTAGCTCAAGGTTGCCTTAGCCTTAAAGACGAAGTCACGCCTTTGTCTAAAATCTGTCCCGAAAACGCCGCAAAATATACTTTAGTTCTGCCAAAAATATTGACGTAGGTCTATCACAGAAACATTTGGCAGTCAAGAAGATTTCTTTACGTAGATTACCGCATAAATTGACAAACGTCCCAAAATGGGCTTGCTCCATAGCTATTATACCATTGTAGAATGATCCATTTTGAATAATATTCTACCATTTGTTTTCTAATAGCTTTTCGAGAATATTTGTCCAGCACTTAAAAGATATAGAACGAATTGAAATAGTTTCCTTAATTATCTAAAAACGAGAAAACAAAGCTAACGTCTGTGCCGAAGATTTAATACACTTGAAACAGATCATTCCTATGGCAGCTACAAGAAGTTACCATCCGATCCGCACGGTTCCGACATATGTGCAGAGTGCAGTTAAAAGATGACACAGTACAAAATTTCAGCTCGATAACTTCAAAACAGAGCGACTAGTTTGCGTAGAAACAGACAGATGGACGGACGGAGAGACGGACGGACAAAGCCAAATAGACTCAGCTCGTCATGCTGACCAAGAACATATATTTTTTGAGTGGTCGGAGATGATTCCTTCTATGCGTTCCAAACTTCTGGGCAAAATTAACTAACTAAAAAATAGGACTGAAATATTTAACTGCGACTCTATAATTGCAAAGATATTGAAACGACTTCTTCTTGGTTGAAGAATGTCCAGACACGTACTTTGATCAAAATATTCCTCAATACCCTGGTAGCTGAGAATCACATAGACATGCGCCGTTCATATGTTGCTTACTATATCTGTTGCATTCCTGCTCTTCAAGATAATCCCTAAACTATTGGATGACGACGGCGTATCTAACTTTAATTTCGGAAAAATAGACAAATAGTCAAAAATTTCTTTTTAGAAATATAAAGCTCGAAAATAAAGAGAGAGCCAATGAACCGAACCCAAAACGCGGTTTGGATTTATCCATAAGTCGTGTTAGCCTAAGCTGTTCTTAAAACCTCCGTGTCCTACTGTGTCGAATTATTCCTAATTTCCTAGAGGTTTACTTCCGTGCTAAATATGTACATTTTAGAATATTGCAAAGGGTCGCTTTAGCAAACTCGTTAACTACTGTAGGTACTATACTATAGTATAATGTGCTATAAAGCGTAGTTTTAAGCAAACCCTTTAATTCTATGCTTAAACTCAAAAGCGGGTTCGGGAGATTAAAGATTTTTTGTGTTTCCGTTTGATGCTATTTACTGCTTGAAAATATACTTATCAATCAAGAAACCAAAGTCAATTAAAATCATTTATAAATATTTTTTCAATTCAATTTGAGCAGCGAAATTCTTGATTAAAGATTTTGTAAAGAAAAGTTCAAAATCTTTGCATTATCCAAGAATCTTTTTCAATCATTTAAAATAATATAAGCTGAGCTTTGTTAAACAATGACTGATAATAGCAACCTATCAAAGCATCATCAGCTGGCTCTTACAATTTGTTAAAGTTTTATCATTAAGCGAAAGAAAAAAGTTCTTCAAAAAGTTTTCTATTGCTGCTGATGACGTTGGACACGACAAGTTCAAGTTGGTGGCGGGCTGTTGCATGTTTTGCATTTGCATTTCAGACATGTTTATAACTATGCAAGGGGTGTGACCCAACCATCCGAGAGGCCAACTACAAAGTTCAATTGCCGCACTACATCAGAGCTGCTGCTGCTAAGCTTAGCTGAGCGCGCGCTCATCAGCATGGCCATTGTGGTGGCTGCTGCTCATCAAGTTCATTCCACTTGGCATTAAAAGAAGAAAAAATCTCAAGAATGCTGCAACAGACACTGACAGTGAGATACATAGATCTGTTTATAGACCCAGTCGACGGCGACGACGACAGCGGTGGCATTTATTTAATTGCTGAGGGAAAGTAGCGTAGCCTAAGGTTATGGAATGGGTGAGGGGGTTATATCATGGTGGCTTAATTGAATGGTTATACCACCCACAAGCAATTGCAAATGTTTCAGTTTTCCAGTGAAGGTCAGTTGTTTGGGCTATTTTTAGCCTAGTTAGGAGGCTCCCTGCTCCACTTATACATCATTAATTAAACAGCAACAACAATCAATTATTAAAGCATTAGGCGATGTCTTGGGTAGGACTCCGGATACAGGGGTAGTTGGATAAGGCAGTGATTTTTACACGGTTTTTTTGTTGACATATTTAGTCAGGGTTTTTCCAAAAGCTTGTACCCCTTCAGGGTCCTCTATATTTAGTTTGTTTCAGAGAAGACCTCTTCATTCAACCCAATATCCAAGCCATTTTCAACCACCACAAGAACCGTTCGTCCATTATCATTCTATGAATTTCGTTAACAATTCTAAAGGACCTTAATTTCAGCGATGTTTAAAGATTTTCACTTTTTCCGCAAAATTCACGATGTTGTCTGCTGTCAATGGATGTCATACTCCGTTTAAAAGATGCAGCTTACTTGAATTTAAACATTATTTAATAACCTGCCCTCGTATTTGACCTTTGATGAGGTGAGTAGTGAATGAGCTGGAAATATTGGATGACTGAGCCTGTCTGTAATTATGGTAACATGGCGAACGAACAAACAAACAAACACATCGAAAGCGTGCAAGGACACAACAACATAATACAATACCAAACCAACCAACAGCAACTGGAGGACCTAGTGTCGCTGGGAAGGGTAGTACCTACTACAATGCCAACTGCCTTCGCATGGCGACGCACAAATAGAGTTGATTGACAGGATATGAACGACAATGGCTCTTAGGTTTGTGGCGGGGACAAGGCGGGGACGGGTTCGGTTGGCGGAGGCCATTAATCAAACGCACACACGTGAGCAGCAGGCTCTCCATCCACCTGCCAACGTATAGGCTGTTAGGACATTTATCGATTTGCCTGACGAATTGTCTAACAAAATGGTTTTAAATTTGGTTGGGCTCACTTTTGGAATTCATTTCTTTATTTTTGTTCCAGTTGCAGCACATTTAATAAATAATCATCCAAACATTTCTCTGGCCACAGCCACGGGGACACGACACGTTCCGCGGTTGCCAACTGTGGGACTGATACTGATTGGAATTGGATGGCTCTTGGCGTTTTCTTTTTTTTAATTCCCTTAACAAGTAGGAGCGCAGCGCCAGGGTGACTGCTGCCTGACGCTGTTTTTGTTTATGACTGCGTTTGCAGTTGTTGTTGTTTTTACTATTGTTGATGTCGGCATTTCTCGTGCCCCAGGATGCACCGACTAATGTCTCAACAGTTGTAGAGTCCTGCGCAGTAGAAGCTCAAAGGTTTTCGGTTAATTTGAATTTTGTAACCCTTTCAGACTCTGATGCAACGTTTGTGCGGTAAGGAATAAGTGCCACTTGGTGTTCATTTGTAATAAAGTTTAACCTGGAGGCATCAATTTTGTGAGAAAATCATTACGTATAATGGGTGACAACTAAAAATCTGCACAAACTTTAAAATGCCGCCATGATCACAATTCTCAACGAATCTTTATGAAAACTTTACAGTTTATTTACGACTACATATACAAAAGAATTGCATCAATGGATCCAAAATACCCTGATTTCATGTGTTTTCACAGCTGGAGGCCGTACCCCCGGCTATATAAAGCAAAATTGATTCGTATAACTTCCGAGTTTTTTATTCGATCTTTTTGAACTTTTCTGAATTGATCTTTTCAGAATGAATAGATATTAGACCTTTCTTAATAAATACTAAGTCATGAGCCTGTGACTTGAAAATTGTGAGTTTGACAGTTTTTCTCGGTTAAAGAGAGGGGATTGGGGGAAATTTTCCAAATCTGAAACCAACTTGATATGGTTATGGTATACATCTACCTACATGCAAAAATTTGTGGCTCGCGTTCATACAGACAGACGGACGCCCAGACGGACATGATGCTGGTCAAGAATATATATACTTTATGTGGTCGGAAATGCTTCCTTCTATGCGTTACAAACATCCGGTATATAAAGCTGAATTTCAAATTTCAACCGCGATCGCTGTGGCGTTGCCACCTGCGGTTTTGACGGTAACAGCTTATTATCGATGAGCAATCGTACATACCGGTGTATATCGATAGTTGACCTGTTGCTTCTGTTAGATATCGATAGTTGACCTGTTGCTTCTGTTAAAAATGTATTAAATAAGTTTAAATATTAATTCTTTGATACATTTTTTAAAACTTAATAACATCAGACATGTTTTGTTGACCAGTAATGTCGCGGTCAAATGTTAGGATCGTGAGCTTAGGTTACGTCATTTCTCCTGTCAAGTCTTACGTTACGTGGAAGTGAATTGCGAATTGCGTTAGATAACAAACATCAACATGGCAGCGTTAAGATTTGTTTCCAAAATCAAATCCTGTAGCGCCTTGCTGCAACCCTATGGACGAGTTTCACCATGCTTGTCCCTTGGTCGCACATTAGCCCATTATCCGGTTAACGATGCCATGTTTGGTTTAAACGAGGATCAACAGAAGCTGCGTGAAGTGTCGTTCAATTTCTTCCAGAAGGAACTGGCACCCCATGCCAAGGAGATTGACAAACTGGACCACTTCAAGTGAGTGCATGGAAAGCAAAAAGCGGAACCACTTCTTATGCTACCTGTTCCACAGAGATCTGCGTCCATTCTGGCAAAAGTTGGGTGAATTGGGTTTTCTAGGCATAACAGCCGAGCCGGATTATGGCGGCACTGGGGGTAGCTACTTGGACCACTGCATCATCATGGAGGAGTTTTCGCGGTAGTTCAATTACTTTTCTAGCCAAATTCACAGCTGATCTTGTCAAGTTTTCCTCTCTTAGCGCTGCCGGAGGCGTGGCTCTGTCCTACGGCGCTCATTCCAATTTGTGCATCAATCAGCTGACCAAAAACGGTACACCCGCCCAGAAGGAACAATATCTTCCCAAGTTGTGCAGTGGCGAGCATATTGGTGGCCTGGCCATGTCCGAACCTGGTGCTGGCTCGGATGTGGTCTCCATGAAACTGCGTGCCGAGCGCAAGGGCGACTATTATGTTCTGAATGGCAGCAAATTTTGGATCACAAATGGTTCGGATGCGGACACTTTGATTGTGTACGCCAAGACCGGAGCCAGTGGTGTGCCAGACAGACATGCCATTACCGCTTTCATAGTCGAAACCGGCTGGGAGGGCTTCAGTGTGGCCCAGAAGCTGGACAAGTTGGGCATGCGAGGCAGCAGTACCTGCGAGCTGGTCTTTCAGGACTTGAAAGTGCCGGCCAAGAACATATTGGGGCAGGAGAACAAGGGCGTGTATGTGCTGATGTCTGGCCTGGACTTTGAGCGACTTGTCTTAGCCGCCGGACCGGTGGGTCTTATGCAGGCAGCCTGCGACGTCTCCTTCGACTATGCCCACCAGCGCAAGCAAATGAATCAACTGATTGGCGAATTCCAACTGCTGCAGGGTAAAATGGCTGATATGTACACCACTCTGGGTGCCTGTCGCAGCTATCTGTATGCCGTGGCCAGATCCTGCGATGCTGGTGTGCGTAGCTCCAAGGATTGTGCCGGTGTTATCTTGTACTGTGCCGAAAAGGCTACCCAAGTCGCACTAGATGCCATACAGATTCTCGGCGGCAATGGCTATATCAATGAGAATCCCACAGGGCGCATTTTACGCGACGCCAAGCTGTACGAAATTGGAGCTGGCACCTCCGAGATTAGACGTTGGCTAATTGGACGCCAATTGAATCAGGAGTACAAGTAGAATGGGAATTAATGAAAGCCTGAACTTTGGTGATACTGTGGACAATCCTTTAACTGACAGACTAATTGTTGCATTTATTTTTTTAAAGAGTTTTATTTACTTGTAATCTGGTGTGCCTTATTGTGAACTACATTTGTTGGTTATTGAATAATAAAAATTCACTTTTATATGTAGTTGATTAGCTAAGTGTAAGAACAGTTGAGTGATCCAACCCAAACATCCACCTTAAGGTGCAAAGAGTAGGTGAAGCAATATCCTATTAAAAGTGGGACTTAAAGCGAAGACTAGCAATTTGTTAAAGAAATGACAAATTTAAAACCATTTTAGCAAAGAGAGAGGACTGAAAGATAAACTCTCTCAGTAAGAAGAACGAGCGTACCATATGAGCTGGCCACTCAAGCTAATTTGGTAACGAGATCACCGCGGGCAGAAGTGAGTACTACGCAAAATCACGACTAGCGAATTTGAGACATCGCATTTGGCTGACACAGTTTAACCAAAGAACAGATTTCATCAAGACATCTGTCTAAGCTGTGCAAATAGGAAAGAGATATAAAACATCTAAGGAAATGCACTTAGAACCTGCCACTGTCTCTTGTGACTGCTCTACAGCAGCATGAAAGGCATATAGAGGACTATGCACTGCCATCTATGAGTCGAGTCTGGCGGGAAGAGATATTTTGGGTAGGTTGTTTTCTTGCAGGATTTTGGAAACTTGTCTAACTTGGGTCTTCTTCTCTTAGCCCCTAAGGTCACTTCCTGTGTGCTGGCCTATGTGGATCAATTGCAGGGCTTACTGCAGTTTTCTGCGTCATTACGTAACACACATACAAACATTGATTTCGTTTGTAATATTAGTAAGCAATTAGTTTATTATACTTGTGTTCCTACAATGTTACCTTCCCTCTTGTCTATCTTATATCCGGTTGTGTCTTTCGGTGTGTACAGAGAAAATGCATCAGTAGCTTGCTAAAAATTCCTCTTGTTTGCGGACGCTTTTTTAGACCGTTTATATAGAGTCCGATTCATCCTCTCGACTTCTCCGTTTGCCTGTAGAAGGAGTTGTTAATTGTTCTATTCCACTTACCCTGCAGTATTTCTCGAATTCGCACATTTTCCGATGTTTTGGGTAATTAAAAACTTTTAAAAATTTATTTATCAAAATATGCGACTCACTTTTTGAAGTTCTTGCGCAAAAAAAATTTTAATCCTTCGTAAATTACTATATTTTAAAATTTATTAGTAGTGTATTGCTCCGAAAATTCAACTAAACTGAATGTATTTTATATCTCATAACCAGTCAAATCATCTAAAGTAGCTCCAGGATCCTAAAATTTCTAGTGAACAAAATTGGGAAAACGAAGTAGGTAAACTAAGTAAATTTTAGAATCAACCAGTCTTCAAGCAGTGGTGGTCCTATTAAATTCTTAAGTAGACAGACGATGTTGCATATTTTCAAACTAATTTTAAGCCTAGTAAGCCAAAGTAAATGTTAACTCCAAGATGACTTAATTTATTATTTATTAAGTGGAACCGCAAAATATAAAATGCAGTGAACAAAATGATAAAAATATGTTAAAAACTCATTTGCCTTAGTCTAATAGGATTAAGACCGGTTTGAGAAGGTGACAGGACAAAACGCCCACGGACAAAAAGCCCATATCAAAATTAGTCGTAGTAAAGCTCCATTTACACGACCTGATCGCTCAGGTGAGTTTTCGCCTGAGTGGCTGTCAGCTCGTGTAAACAGGCGACCGAGTAGGCACCTGATTTACTCAAATGAGTTATCAGGCGAAATAGAACCGGTTCTAATTGACCTGACCACTCAGCTGAGCTTCATAGGGTTGCCTGATTAAAGTGTGCGAGCATTGCCACTTCCTGGCTTTCGATATACAATTGTTATCGATTTGTGGCACGGCTTATTAAAATAAAACATTAAAATTGATGTAACGCGCCTTATTGACTTGTACGAGTCTGAGCCTGCGCTGTATGACTCCTCCAATCCCACCTTGTAGGTGCAGCAGATCGTACGGATTGCCACTTTGGAAAAGTTTGATGCACAACTTGAGACGAAATCACTTGTGGATATAAAAACCAAAATAGGCAATCAGCGCGGCCAATTCTCAAATGAACTAGATAATTTCCATGAACCAATGGTTCTGTAACTGACTCAACTGAGCTACTCAGGCATGTGTAAACGCTGAACTGAGTTGCTCACCTGAGTTGCTCAGGTGACGAAAACTCAGCTGAGCGATCAGTTCGTGAATGGAGCTTAACACGAAACTAAACTCAAATGTTAGAGCTTATTAATTAATTCGGCATATCCAATTTAGGGATTTCCAGTTAATTGAGGTCGGGTAAACGAAATTCTCCATATCAAAGAAGAGCTTTAAAAAGCTTCTTCATGAGAAATGGAGCGGCTTTTAAGAGAATGTGCAGGCCGAACGATCTCCCAAAAGCACCTAGCGGACGCACGACATGTCATGAACAGTCTGTGGTAATCTGGCCTATTGTGATGTAGCGGGTAGTGTGTAGTGTCTGCGATACCGCCTCGGGCCATCTTAACTGTCTATTTTGCGAAAATTAGAAGCACACAAGCAGAGATTGAGAAGGAGCTTACTCGGGTATGCCCTTCGGGCTGTGTGCGGGTCTACAGCTCTTACGGTTATCCCTTACAGACTGCCGGTTAACAAATGTACCGAAGCCGATGGCTGTCTGAAATCGCTTGTCGGATAGCTCACATAGTGCACAAACTCTGGTAAAGCTGTGTGGATCGGCCAGACTGATGGTTACCCTAAACCAGAGGCCGGCACGTCGCTACCTACTGGGAATAGGCAAGCTCTCAAAAGCAGCGCAGTCGGCTCACACACAGTATAAGCGTCGCTGCGCTGCGTGTTCAGCTCTTGTTTAATCAGTTTGTCCGCTGCTCTCAACTGACGGCCGAATGGCCTTTGCATGCATACGAAATCTGCGCTAAACTGACGGCCGAATGGCCTTGCATGCATACGAAATCTTGCAAATAATTGTAAACACTCTTAATATTCTGTTATAATAAGAGCATCAGTCCCATCAGTATGAAAGCATGAATTGGTCAAGTTTTATATTCATCATCGTGCGTTTAGTGTCATTTAAATTTGAGTACGGACTTTACGCCCATGGGCTTAATGTCCGGACATTAGGCCCAGAAAATTTCAGAGTTATATTTCAAAGTAATGATTTGAAATTTTTCATATGGCCCTTATGCCCGTGGGCGTTTTGTCATGTCACCGTTTGAGAATATGCAAAATCCGCTGTCTAGACATAAGTATCAAAAGTTTAGTCAATCGGTTCAGGGTTCGGTTCTGGTATTTTATGGGTTTCACTATTGATTGTAAAGGCATCGCTTTCATATTGTTATATTGAATTTTTATTAATTTACAAAAAAATACACAATTAATAAAAATATGCAATTTGCATACACGACTCGCATATTGTACGTATATACAAAAACAGAAAGACAAAACACTTTTCATGGTTTTGCAACGAAAATAAGTTCACACATATCTTGTGGGTAGAACACATTGAAAGAAGGTTTACACAGATTGAAATCTTAGGGCTAATGCATTAAATTGTGTGTGGCTAAAATTACGTTAAAATAAAATGTTCGTTTTGTTTGTTTAGTGTTTAGTGCACAGTAATGAATTGCATTGAAATAACAACAAATTGAAGAACCAAAATTGGACAGATGTTATGATTTAGTTGGGCTGGTTAAAGAATGGCAATAAATTGGCAAATAAACACGTATACAACAACAGACTGACGAAGAAGATGGGAAAGGGATTAGACAGATTATATGTACGGTATAGGGGTAGTATAATAGATGTAGTTCTTCTTGCTAAGGGCTAATTACAATTAATATTAAATTATTTCTATTAGTATGTGTGTGTGTGTGTGTTCGTAAAGGTTAAAAGCACTTTTGGCAAACATCAACAACTTGACAGCTCATTCCAATCGAAAACTATGCTTCTCCGTTTTAGTTTCAGAGCGGGATTCTGTGGTGGTGGTAAAGGACTTGCGCTCCATAACGCGCTGGGTCATAGAGCTGAGGCGTTCGGAGCCCTGCTGATCCACAATGCTTATTTTGCCGCCATCTGTGTTGAGTGTCATCTGGGAGAAGCTGGCATCCAAGGGCTTCACTAGACCTAGGTCGCTGCTGCTGGTGGTGGTATTATTGGCTGACTTGTCAAAGTTGCGTGTTTCGTATCTGGAAGAGGATTAAGATTAAGTGTGGTTCGGTTCCAAAATTGAAGTATTCAACACTTACCTCGACGTATAACCTTCATAGTTTTGACCAGGATAGGCATTACCGCCAGTGGTTAGCTCCACTACGCCACCTTGGCCAAAGGTCTTGTTGTGCAAATCTTGCACACATGCCTCCAGATTGCGATTGACATGTGGCTTCTGTGGTGGCGGTGGCGGTACAGCATTTGAAGATGAGTTTGGCGATTTAATGCTGGACATTTCAAAGCTATGCTGGTAATTGGCATTAGTGGGTGTGCTAGGATGCGACAATCTGCCGGTGGTGCTAGAGGTTAGGCCATTGCTGCCGCCAGGACTGCCCGGATAGGGACGTGGCACAGCATTGGCTGTTAGCTTGGGGTTAGGACGAAAGCTGTGACCCGCTGTGGCGGTTTGCATGTTAGAAATGGTCGCAGACAGGGGCGGCGGTGGTGGTGGGAAGTCTCCGTTTGTGTCATCCATATGTGGATAGTTGGCTGGTGGAGGAGAGACGGCACCTGGATGATGAAAGTGCTGGGGCGGCCTCTGCTGCTGTTGACCGCCGGTATAGTAGCTAGGTGAACTGGGCAGCTGCTCACCGGATGCATAATAACCACTGCGACCCAAAGTCTGTTAAGGGTTAGGGATTAGAAGAAGAGAGAGCAAATACGTTGGGTTAGACAATGTGTTAGGTTAAACTAAAGCCCGCCCAACACCAGGTTACAGCCCAACTCTATAAGGGACTCAATTTTGTTGTCATCAATTTCAATGCCAATTTGCTGGTGCAGTCAGTTGGGTCACGGGATGTCTAAGAAAATCTACAAAAATTCTTTTAAAAACCAAATTTAATCATACATTGTTCTGGCTTCTGTTGAGCGATCCATAGGCGTACTCCGTGTCACTTTCATCGGTGGTAAAGCCTTGGGGATTCTTGGCATAACGCTGAGCCTGTCGCACATGCTTAAGACGCTGTCGCGCCTCTTCCAGCTCCTTCTCCTTGCGCAGCACCGCGGAACGTGCATTAATCTCCTGAGCCATGCCATCCACCATGGAGGTATTGATCTTCAGTGAGTGCTCTTCCTCCGCCTCCAAGCCTTGTTGGGCGGCATGCACCAGATTGTCTGTGGACTTGATAACAGCATTACCAGCTGCCTGCAAACGACGTCCTGCCTCGGAGTTGGGATTCGATTTCACTTTGCAGGCAATCAAAAGTTGAGCCGTAGAAGCAGCCACCTGTTTGGCAGTGGATATCAGCATCTCCTCGGTGCCCACGCCGCGTACCAGATTTTGTGCAGCCTCCACCAGGCTGTGTGTGGCGGCAGCCACCAGACGAGCTGCCGAAATCAAACCCTCAGACCATTGGCCATCATCAGAGCTGGTCAAAGGGCGACGGGCCACCTTGCCCTGATCTATAAGTTCACGTTGGGCCGCATTTGCAGCACGCACCAAGGCAGCTGAAGCGGCCATAATTCCCTTGGCGGCTTCCAATATCATTTCATCAAACTTCATGTTCTCATCCAGTTCAATCTGAAAAATGTGCAGGACGTATTAGACGAGAGTTCTTTTAAAGGTATAACCAGTGGCGTTTTTAGGGGTTTGTTTTTAGTAGATTTCCAACGATCACAGTAATAATATGTTTGATTCCTGGGTGAACTTTTGAATGTAACAACCAAGAATATCAAACATATCTCACTGGAATCATCAATTAGTTCATGATGAGAGGGGGGAGATTAAAGCCAAGCACCGTCGCTTATACACTAGGATGAGTTTCGAGTTAAAGAGTTAAGAAGCATTCACCATACACCGTAGAACAAGATTAGAGCCAAAGTCTTACCTTAACATCCGCCTGACGACGTGGTCTCAGTGAAGCCAACTTCTTGGCTGCTGCATCAATGGAAGCGGCTGCACCCAACAGTTCGTTCTCTGCTATAACAGTGGGATCTTCGGGATCTATCCAATCGGAACCCTTCAACAAACGTGCCATAGCCACCAGATCTGTTACACATTTGGCCACACGACGTGACAAATGCATACGATCATCGGCACTGCAATTATGCAGTATGCCATTTAATAGCTCTCGGTAGGATTCAGCCACTGCTGTGCCGGCTTCCAGAGTGCGCACTCGTAGCTCCTCGGTCTCGGCACAATTCCAGGCCACCGAACGGCAGACAATTAACATGTCCGAAATGGCACGACGACCCAAATTAGCAGCAGCCACTATATCTGCTTGCAAATTGGAAGTACCAGCAGCCACTGCCTTGGCGGTGGCGGCGGTAACATTCATGGTTACACGTATCAGATCCTCGGGTCCTACCTGAGAGCTGCCCACGGGTGGGGGTGTGTGCATGGCCTATCAAAGAAACAAAGGAGAAAATTTCATAATTTGTCTTGTCTAGAGATTTCTTATTTCAAAACTTACGCGTATTTCCTGGGAAATGGCTTCGACAGTGGCCTCCATGGCACGTGTACCACGTGTATGCTCATCCTCCACAGCCTTGACAGTCTTGAGCAGTGAGGAAACATTCAGCACCATTACCTAATTGGGTTTTTTGAAGAGTGTAGTTTAGAATTAGTGTTGGGTTTTATGAAGTATGATGGAAAAAGTTTATTTAGGGTTAGAAAGGAAAGAGTTGGGTCATATAGCTCTTAAATTTTGAATGTATCTCATTTATTATAGGATATAGAAGCTATATGACCCAACTTTAATTAAAAAGAGTACAGATGTGTGATCGAAACATTTTGTTCACACAAACTTTAACTTCATTTTAAAACATTTCGTATACACACCTTAGGTTAACTAAGACTACGTTCTACAAAACAACAGAACATCTTCATCTAATGGAGCAAACTATTTCTAAATGGCTTTGGTTCTACAAACTACAAATTATATTAAATAATAAAGCGTGAAAATATGCTCAACACTCACGAGACTTTAATGTAAAACAGAAGTTTTGTATTTCGTTTCAAGTATTTCGGCATTTTTATTTTATTTAAGGAACTTTTTTTTGTTTTTTTAATTTCAAAAGTTTGAAATTAACTGGTAGTGTTTATATTTTTAATTTTTTTAATATTATTTATAATTTATATATTTTGGTGTTTTTTTTAAATAATTTTATAATTTTTGATCACGTTTCAAATTTTTCGGGTTTTTTTTTGATTAGTTTTAAAATTTTGTATATTTTTTTTTAGGTATAATCCCCCGAACCGAGAAAAACCCCCAACAGAACCGTTGTGATATGGACGTTGACGTACAATATGGATATGGAGGTGAACCTACTGTACGTTCAAGTGGCCCTTGCGACACCAAGCCGAAGCACGTTTCGCGCGACCCCCGACTGAGAGGCGTAGCCTCCAACGTGCGGCACGAAACCCTGATCGAAGAGTACAAAATAAGGTTAAGTACGGGCCGCTGATTAGCTTTTAAAAACTACTTTAATTTCAAGAAACATATGTATCGATATCAAAAAGCTTGATGTAATTTTAACAATTGTGATTGAATTCGAAACCTGTTTCAAACCGAATTGGTAAATTAAATCCTCTATGAACCAAACCAACATTTTAATTTCAACGTGGTATAATTTTATTACGAAGTATTTCTTCAAATTTGAGTACGACATATCGTTAGAACGAATTCGTTTCCTATTAATAGAAACATTTTCCAATTCAGATTCGAACATAATTTGAACGATCTTAAAAACTGAATCCCTAGAGAAAAGAAGAACAGACTAAGGCTGGAAAGATCTCCAATTCCGGCAGAGGTTCGTTCCGGAGGTTCGCAGACTGCTTCCTAAACTTAGCGGACTTAAAGTTTTGGTTCGAACCTTGCATCAAATCTTATTTCTCAATCTTCGATCAAAGAAACCAATCAGTTACTCAACCATATTTGGCTTTCGTATTGTAGCCGAGAACCTATTTAATTTATCAAACTAGTATTTGCAGAGCAGACCCATTGCTCCGAGACAAATTTGCGACAACTGAAGCCATTCTGTCGCACAATCAATTGCCACGCTTCGAAGTGAGTTTTCGAAAACAAAACCTATCGTACTGGACCCAGGCCAGTTTGATGCACAAGCCAACGGCAAAACAAAAAAATTCACTAAGTATATGCGCGCGAGAATCGCTTGAGGATCAATGCTCTGCTTAGCCTGCTTAAAAATTAAAATTTCGTGCACACCGCTGGAGTAATATCGTTTAGATCAATTTTATTAGTAGTATGAATCATAAATTCGTTTTCAAAAGTCTCTGGTTGTTGCCCGTTGCTGGCATTTAGCTCGCTGGAGCTCGTTCAGTCGTGAGCTTCAACGAGCCTGTACTATTGTTACTCATTTCCTTCCTCGTTCTGACTCAATATACTTGCTTCAAACCAAGGCGGCGAGCACAAATGAGCCGAGCAAATGCGGGAGTGTGATCGAAAATTAGGTACTTGCTGCAGGTCTCTGACTCGTATATAAATATTCAAGGATTCTTTTGCCCTGTTTCAACTTTAGCTCAAGATGAAGAAATCAACAAATTTTCATTTTTAAATATCAAAATCTTAATACAGTTATTCAAGTAATTACATTTTTTTAATCGAATCTTTTCCAAACAGAGGGTGCCGAATTCTCAGGTTAGGGGGATGACCCAATTTGTATTGGGAGGAAGGTCATAGATTTAGAAGGTTCGTGTCCTAAAAACATTAAAGTAGGCTGGTCATTTGTAATGCACCAGCAACAAAATTCTAAAAAAAAACCTCACAAGTGGGAGGTTCCTCTAGGATATCAAAGAAATGAAGAAAAGATACCAGGAAATGTGGGACATTAACATGATATAATATTACTGTAGGTGCTTAAAGAGAGACGATTACATTAAATTTGACAAAGATAAAAAATGCGCAGATTCTTAGAAACCGAAGAGCCTTGTAAGTTTTTTTTTTTTTTTAAATTTTGTTGCTGGTGCATTACAAATGACGAGCCTACTTTACTGTTTTTAGGAAACGAAAACATATTAGTCTCTACCACCCATTGCATACTTTGGGGTACCAGCAATAAATAGGATATTTTGGATTCTTTCACAAGTGCCAAAAGAGGTATAACTCCATTGAAAAAAATCGCAGAATTGTTTGGGATAGTTCATTTCAAAGCTAAGGTGGTACTTTCCGATGGTATCAAAGAGAGTCCAAACAATAGAATAAATTCCCCGAAGAACACTCCTAATAAGGGTCAAAATAGGCATTTTTAGCAACTTTAAGCTCAAATTAATAAAAATCTCGTCAGGATTGACAATCTCTCAAAAAGCTGCCTTGCTAAGCACACGAAAATCATCTGGAATAGTAGCTGTGGCTGTGTAGACGGCCGTTCCGTGACACCAAAAAGCCATTTGCAAATCCTATTTAAATAACCCAGACCGGCGAATAAAGAGTTGAGAAATCCAAGTGCACAAACAGCACAAAATTTCCACTAGTCTTTAACTTGTCTTTTAAGCTCCAAAACAAACGAACCGATATTCAAAAACATCTGTCAATCACGGTACTGATTCCAAGTAGTTTCCAAAAAAAAAATTTCCACATTCCTGAGTTCCTAGATTTATACCAGAGGCAGGCAAAAAAATAACATTTTTGCATTGGTGTGTGTGAGAGCAGCACATAAGTTGCTCTCAATTTCAGCAGCAACGACTGCGTCGCGGCGTAGGAAAGCAAGCAACGCAGCGGCGCTTGTACAGCTTATACTATGTGTGTCAGAGCAGCGCTGCTTTGAGATTTTTCGTATACACACGAGATAGGAATGTGCCTGTCCCTGATTTATATAGTACGTTGGTTTCTGTGCTTTTGGATTTTGCCTTAACTATTTTCTTGTTTGTTGAATTGCAAATACTTTAAGAGACTATTTTGTTTTAATCGTTTGATATTTTATCAAAATCAGTTTTGTTCTCAATGCCACTTTCGTTAAAGTTTTGTGATTTAGAAATCAAATAAGGTCAATAACCGAACTAAAATCACAAAATTTTGTTATATAGTTTTTATAAATTTCTAGATTTTTGTTACACAATTGTTGGATTGGAATTTTTGTTAATAATTTGTGTATTTTTTGCGTATAAAGCATTATTAAATTTTTAAAATTTTGGTGTTGGTTTTACTGTACCGTTTAAATTTTTGGATATTTTTTGATATTTTGCAATAAGTTTTGTTTTCCTTTACATTTTCAGTTTTCGTACCGAAATAAAAAAATGATTTGCATCAATAAAATATTTAAATAAAAATAGTTTACCAATGAATGACTTTTATTATGCGATAAAATGTTAGAATAAAAATATTTTGATATAAATTTCACAACATTGAAGCAGAAGAACAAATGGGAACTTTCTAGTAGTTCTCTTACAATTTTGGTAAATGATTTTGTCAATTTTTAATGCGTTTGCAATGATAGAATTTTTCGTTAATTTGTCCAATTTTTTCAAAATTTGTTGCCCGCCCTAAATGACTCATGACTCCATTGCTGTCTGCTGCGGTTGCTGCTGCTGCTGTTGTTGTTGTAATTGTTGTTGTTGTTGAGGGCGGATGTCTGTGTATGGGTTAGTTTCTGTTGCTGCTTGGCAAACATCTTGAAGCGTCTGCTTGTTTGATTTGTATGGATGAATGTGGATATTTTTGGTTTTGATATCGATTTTGGATAGCAGATTGTTCCACAGCGAGAGCAGCGCATGAAGAGAAGGACGAGGCGTGGAGTGATATTTGAATTCGATTTGCATTTTGTACAGTTCATGAGAGATTTTGTGTGTATGTGAGGGGAAAAGAGAAGAGCAGAGACGTCGAACGCACAATGAATTAGCAAAACGGAAAAAAATACTATTTATGGATTTTCCTTTTGTACAAATGTGGCTGAGGAAAAGTGGAACTGGAGGGTGGTTGGTGGGTGGATGGGTGGTAGAGTGTAGCGCAGCAAATGCATGCAGAGCAATACCCAACAGGGGTGGTTGACCAAAGAGTTAGCAGCTGAGTTGACCCGGCGGGGGTGGTAAAGGGAAGAGAATAACGGTCATGTGAGTGTACGTATGGTGCCTTTGGTTAAACATTGAAAAACATTAATAACATTAAAAGCTTCCAAAGGGCGCAGCCAAAGAGGTAGAAGAGAGGACAGCGCTGATAGTTATGTGGAGGGGGTAGTTGATGAACTGCATCAGCCGTTAGCGCACTTTTATGGTCAGTTACAACAACAAGAACAACAGCAACAGTAAAAAAAACAGGCAATAACAGTGGCAGCAGAAACAGCAAGTGGAAAAGTTGGTTATACAAAATGTTTATATATATTTTATAGAGGGGGGAGGTGGTAGCGTTCCATTTTGGTTTATTGTTTTGTATGGTAGATGAGTGCGCCAAAGCCATTTGATACTTATTTATGTAAACAACATTTATGTATGTTTCTGAGTGTTTTTTAAGTTTTTTAATTTACAATTTAAGTCGTCGTGGCAAAGGAGAGAAGCAAAATTGTTTTTTTTTTATTATTATTATAAGTTATTAGATTAGCCAAGAGCCCAGCCCATGACAGATTTTTTCTTTACTTCATGCTTCTGTAAATGTTATTGAAGTATTTAACAGGATTTTGAAAAGACATCGCAGTAATTGGGGTGGCACTTTCCCCAAGTAAATTTCATAGCCTAATGCTTTACGTAAAGAATCGTTACAACCTTTCCTAAAATATCTCAGTAAGGGTGCATTAAAATTTTCTGTCTATATCAGTCTTTATTTTTGGCTTTACTTTCATCATGTGGTTCTTCTTCTTAAGTATTATGTGTAAACCAGGATTTTGGTGTTCTAGCTTCACAATTTCTTTAACTAACTTAAAGACAATACATAAAATTATCATACTGATTTCAAAACCAATATGAATAATGTCTCAACATTGCAGTGACAGCTGCTTATAAATATGTTAAATGGCGACCACATAAACCGAATATAGTTATCATTCTAGGAAAATGTGGTCATCTCAGTTGTTACTTCTGGTATTTTATTCTGAATTTGAATCACATGTGAAATGAGTAAACAGTAGCGATATGCCACTGTTTTCTGCTTTAAAAAATAATATATTGTTTATCATTTTTAAATAATAAAAGAAGCTGGTTTGGTGAACCCAGATAAGACTTGGGTTGTTGAATCTATTAAAAGAATGTATAAAGTCGTACAATACTGGAAATCAGAAATGTTTCCTTAGATGTTTAAGAATTCCATCCATTTCATTAGATTATCGTACTAAGGCGCACTAAGAATATCGAAGCAAACTACTAAATCAGAGTAAACGGAGAAAGCAAGGCTAACATCGTCTGTGCCGAAGTTTTAATACACTTGAAACAGATCATTCCTATGGAAGCTACAAGAAATAAGTCATCCGATCCGCGTCTACCATATAAGCAGCGTGCAGTAATAAGAAAACTCTGTGCGAAATTTTAGCTCAAAAGCTTTAAAACTGATAAACTTGTTTGAGTAGAAGCAGACAGAAAAAGCTCAATCGATTCAGCTCATCATGCTGATCAAGAATATAAATACTTTTTGTAGTCGGAGATGATACCTTCTAAGCGCTCCAAACTATTGGGCAAAAAAGTTTTTATTTACTTTTCAAGTGTATCGAGCTTATAATAAAATGGCCAAAGCCGAGCTGCTCTCAATCCCTTGCGCTTCTAATTTTCGCACAAGAGAAAGGGACCTACAGTTTAACCCCGAATCCGAACGGCAATTTGAGATGCTTTTCCATGGCTAATTACTACAAAGCTGGCGCCAACAGCAGAGAGGCGTGACCGGGTGTAAAGTTTATTCAATGAAAAAACTTTTCATTAGATGTTCCGAAGTGGGATCGAACCCACGACCTCTTGCACAGCGGTCGCGCACACTAGCCGCTGAGCCACCCGGCCACATATAATAAACTTTAGTAATTATAATAAAGATTGAACCGAAATTTACCAAGAGATTTAAAATCGAGAGTTATGGTGAGTACTGAGAACGTTCGAATTTTCCTTCAAGAAATTTACTAGATATTCCTTTTCGCGTGAAGGAGGCCCTAAAGAATACGAAAGAATACAAAAGAACGCAGAATGAACATCACCCACTACAGCCGAACCAGCTCTGGTGACCATTTTCAAAATACTATTGCTTTGTTTCTGAGTTGTAAACAACAAAATCAGTCAAGGAAAAATTTCTTAAAGTAACTTTTTTATATGGACTTTGACAGCTAAAGGAAAATTCGAACGTTCTCAGTTCTCACCCTTAAACTGAACTATCGTAGTCCAAATTTGACAAAATATCGAGTGTGGATCAAAGATTCGAAACATATTCGCCAACGCGTTTGAAAATGAACTCCAACCGGGTGATTGATAATAGACATTTTGATTAGAGCTTTGTTCTTGGCCAATACTAACAAGCGACATAATTAATGCAGGTATTGCACAGTGGTTTGTTAAAAGGATCACTGGCGAATTGCAAATGAGCTTAAAAATTAGCTAAACTAAATATTTTAAATACCGCTAATATCGCTCTCACGTACTGGGAGACATATCCCACTCAACATTTGGAAGTTCATTTTAAATAAAATCACCTTAATGACCCTTTTTCGAGACCTTTTGATGGTTAAAAAGATATTAATAACTAACGATTAAAAGAAGACTCGAAAGTTAGTTACTCGGAGTGTATATAAGATTATGGTTCTACTACAAAAATAGTGCGTGAAGTCGGTTTTGGTAGGTTTGCCAAAATCTCCTAACAAAATACTAGAGGTTTGAACCAACCGATGCTGGAATTTGGTTGGAAGAGATTTCTGCAGGCACTCAAATTGATTCGAAAATGGGTCGAAACTGATCAGAAGATCGGGTTAAAAACGACTCTTCATAAAAGTATAATTTCTGATCAGAAAAAGAGCGCATTTACGACTATTTTAATCAGACTGAGGACTTGATAAAAACTTGAATGTGATCAACAATTTCCTAAAATGTTTGCTGGGATTGTTAATCAAATTAACCATATGCCTCACTTACTTCAATACAGTCGTAACTCAAAATAAGTTCTCAGTGAGTCAATCTAGTAAAATATTTATTTTTGAAATGCTCAATAAAGCAATTCGACAAACTTCAACAAAAAATCGAAGGATCTTTGCATAACATCGTCTGAAGCATAACTGATATATGTTGCTTTTCTTGGAACATCTCAATCATCTTCTTCATCATCTCAATCGGAGACTATAAAAGTTAGCAGTATGAACATTTTACACAATTTTTTACAAATTGGGCCCTGTTCCGAATCGGTTGCTTTTTCTAATGTAAAGTTCACAATTTTATATGAGAAGTAAGCAGAATGTCTTTGGCTATTAGATCAGGTCTTTTCTTTTTGACGAATTGAATACACTTGGCATTGAGAAATCGGTTTCAGCTACTTAAGCAATTCCGATTTTCGTCAATCCTAATCTAGTAACCGTTGAAATGCATGTCACCTTTCA
This sequence comes from Lordiphosa collinella, assembly GCA_018904265.1. Lineage (NCBI taxonomy): Eukaryota > Metazoa > Arthropoda > Insecta > Diptera > Drosophilidae > Lordiphosa > Lordiphosa collinella. The sequence continues at coordinate 878,813 of JAEIFV010000029.1, read as the reverse complement.
TATAACATTGTTAAGTTTAAACTCTAAATTCAAACGTTTACACGAAAACCGAAATTGGGGTTTTGAGTTAAGACAGGGTTGAAGTAAGTGTGCAATATGTTATTTTTTTAAACATTGACCTAATGTATTTTTGAAAGAAGTACCCTTAACCCTGACAAAGATCTCTTTATTCACGCTTTTAGTTATCAAGGGGCATTTTAGCCCTAAATCCCTTTTATCACATTTATAGCTGTGCCAAGATTCAGAATAAAAACCATAACCATATTAAGTCAGTTACAAATTTTGTGAGTGAGGAGGTAGAAAAAAAATATACTAAAAGCCACAACAACGAAAGCTTGATAGCAAGAGATTTAAAAAAAAAAGAGAAAAAGAGAGACAGGGGAAGTATAAAAATCATTCATGTTTCAACTTACCCTAGCACTTTCTTTAAGATCCTGCATAGACGGATCATTGATGGGCTTGCCTGAAGCCAACTTAGTGCAATTAATTAAATCTCCCAAAGCGGAGGCCACATCCTTAACAGCATTGATGACCATGACCTGAGAGTCGGGCTGAGAGGAGCCCAAAGAGCAGGCACCACGTTTAACGGCCTCAGCAAGTTGTGCTAAGAAAGGAAGAGGAAAATATGTAATATTATCAGATCTTTTTTTGATTTCTAAGAAACTCGAGAAAACTAAAAACTAGACAAAATTTTAGATATTTTTAAAACTTACTTATGGTGGAGACCGCATTCTGTGCCGCAGAAGCCAACTGATCCTGAGTGCCCGCCGCTCCGGTGACCAACACTTTGGTATCCTCCACCAGAGCCTTGGCTGTTTGCAGAATATGTTCACGATGATCGGCAAAGCTGCCATCGCCATCCGAATGTAGGGTACCCGCAGTGGCAAACATAATGGTCGTATCCAAATCTCCAATTATACCGGAAACAGTGTGTGCCGCATTAATGCAGGCCTGAGTGCCACGCGAACCGGCTTGCAAAGCCGCCAGCACTTGGGCCACCTTCTCGGACACTTCGCGTGCATTGCGTGCAATCTCCTTTTGGGCACTCACATCATTGGGACGAGCACCACCCGCCGACGATTGAATCATGGAGCTAACCGAGCGACCCAAATCAATCACCGTGCTGCGTATGCGCATGGCCACATCTGGCGATGTGGTAGTGGTACTGGCACCCACCGAATCCTGGGTAAGTTGCTGATAGTGTTGGGTCATTTCCACGGCCAATTGGGGCAATGCGGCCGGCTCCACACTGCTCTTGGCATTCATTTCATTGGCCAGGCTAGCAATCTCCTTGGCTCGGGCCACCATACGTGTCTGGTAGTCCACAAAGGTGTCGGAGTAGGAGGCATTCAGCAGGGACTGACGCTTGTCCGTTAGACGGGTAATCGATCTGTTAACCTGATCCATCAGACCGGTGACGATGCCAGTCTCGGCATTGATCTTCTCCACCGTTTGCTGCAATTCTTGTATGGCCTCGCGGGTGCCATCGATGGCCTCGTCCAGGCGTGGATGGGCATGAGTGGCTCTAGGATTGCCAGCTGAATCTTTGGCAGCTTGGACTAGGGTAATGGCACTCTCCACCACCGACTTGGTTTGGTTAATCAACGACATTTGCTGTTGGCTGTGCACGATATGAGTGCAAGCTCCTATGGCTCCATTTACCATGGGTACCACATAGCGTGAGATCTCGCCCACGGCATGACCCAACTGTTCGGCATTGTTTTTGCCCGCCATACGAATGGGTTCCAGTTTGTCCACCAATTCGGCGGCTGAGTTCAAAGTTTGTCCACTGAAACCATGCAAATTGTTGTCACGCCTCTGACCCAATCCTTGGTCATTTACGGCCAGAGCGCAGCTGTTCAACTCTCGAGTGCAAGTGCCCAGGGTATGAAGCACCTGCTCACACTGGGCTTGACCTGGAGCCTTTTCACGTATGTTGTCCACGAGACGTTTAACCGACTCTGAAACGGGTGTCGAGTGCATGGAGAGTTGCTGCCAGACGGGAGGATTATCGGGTGACAAAGCCAAAGATTTGGCTGCCTTGACCATCTCCACGACACCATCGATGACGCCACGTCCAGCTTGTATGACCGGCTCCTGTGCCTTTCTACCCTCCGCAGAGATTTTGGCCGGTATCGAGATAAACTCCGGGCTGGAGGCATATTGACGCACAGCCTTGACGGCTTCCAGTAGGGGTTCCACCAGACGTTCACGGCTACCACCCGTGGGTGGATGCTCTTCAATTGCTTTGATGGCCTGCACCAGATCCGAGGTGGCAGTGGCCACATGCTTGGCCAAGACAATAAACTCATTTTTGGCCACCGGATTGGAGGTGTTCATGGAAGCCTGACGGCAAATGGAGCACAGATAACTGGTATGTTTGGCTATGACGGTCAGGGCAGAGATCATCTGGGGCTTGGTGGACTGCTGATTGCTCACAATATCGCAATGTTGACGTATACCCTGATAGGCCCAGGTTAACTGAGCCTGATCAATGATACCAGGACGTCCAGCCACGCTGGACGGATGGGACACACCTATAAGATAGGCAGCCTGGGAGGAGCTTTCAATCAATCCCTGAATGGAGCTATTTACATTGTTCACAGATTCACTGAACTGCACATGGTGCGATTGCTTGGCATTGTTGATCATCTCGGAGATGGCATAACCCAGATTTCTTGACTTGCTGGTGGCCTGCTCGACGCAATCAAAATAGCCCAATTCATTGATGGGTTCATGAGGATAGTCCAACATGCGACGCAAGGCCTCTATATTACGCATGGCATTGTCGCATTCCTTTTGTCCCGGAGCCGATTGGATGCTGGCATCCACCAGCTGATTAATGCTCTCGGTTACCCCACGAGCGGCGGCATGTAAAAGATTCTTGGCATTCGGTTGGCCCGGATCGGCAGCTATAGACTTGGCGGTGGACAGCAGAGAACACGATTGGGTGGACACATGACGCAGGCACTCAATCATCTGTGAACGTACCTCCTCTTCTTGGGTTTGACTTGCCATTTCCATGCTCACGGACAAGAGATCGCGATAGTTGGCTGCAAAATGTTGACTACTCTCGGCCAGGAGAGCGGGTGAGTTATAGGACACCACTATCTGACCACCAGAGTTGCTCAATTCCTCTGCTACCTGTTTTAGTTCAGACTGCAGTGTGGCATAGGGACGCGTTGAGGCGGGATAGTCGCTCATGGACAGAATCTCACTGAGTTCGCTGACATTTCTCAGGGCCACATCCACCTCACGCTGACCGGGTATACAGTCCACGGTGCGGGACAGTGCACCAGTTACATCTCGTCCGGCCTGAGTCAAGGCCTGCGGATCAGATACTCCCTGTAGCGTGCGCTGAGCCTGTTCTATGAGTCTGGCCGAGCTGGTAACCACATCATCTGCACAGTCAATGACAGCTGGATTTTGTGTGGTAGCCGCCACACCATGCACACTCTTGGTGAAGTCTCCCAAAGCCAAGGCAGTATCACGTCCCGCTGAGCCCGCATAACTGCGTTGATTCTGTAGCACGGAGGAAAGCAACTGGCTCAGGGCAATGCCCACGTTCTTGGCTGACTTTCTCAACTCATCTGCCGTATTCTCCACCGTATCTCCAGGCAGTGGACGCAGTTGACCTGCCAGCGCTGCTTGACGTGTATCATCCAGTACATGATGTAGCTGTCTAACAGCCTCCAAAGCAGACTCCAGTTCCTGGCCACCACAAGCATCGCGAGCACGCTGTGCCACTGAATGCAACTCGGATACACTCTGACCCAGATACAAGGCACTCTTGGATAGCTGAGCTGCCGAGGGTATGTCCGTGACAGTGGGTTGCAAGGCACGCGATGATTTGGACACCTGAAGAGCAGGTTCTATAAACTGTTCGGCTGCTTCAATCAAATTCAACTGAGCATGTGCCTCGTCTGGCTGGGCGCGTGTGGTCTTCACCGAAGTCACCAAACGGGGTATGGTATCAGCCACACGTTTGCAATCCTGCAGCAGCGATTCCTTGGTCTGATGATCCTGACTATGTTGTACGGCATTCTGGGCCGCTGAGATGCATTGGGTGGCCGCTGAGGCCGCCTGTTTCGAACAGTATTCCAGGCGTTGAATCAAGCCACGCTTCATGGCTGGTGTATTGGCCGCCGTGGTGGTAATCTCACGCAGCTCTTCGGCCGCACGACGCAATGCATTCTGATTGTCCGTATCATGAGGATTGGATGAGCATAGGCGTGCCGCCTCCACCAATTTGGCTGTGGCATCCGCCAGCTGTTTGGCCGCCGATAACAGACGACGTTGCATATCCGCATCCTGTTGCTGATCCGCCTCACCCTTGATGCTCTGTATAAGTTGGGCTGTGGTCTGACCCAAGGTGCGTGCATGACGTACCATTTCCTGGGGATCATGGGTGGACACTAAGATGTCTGTACCAATAATGACATTCTCTACTGGACTCAACTCCTGGCTAGTGCGACTGGCATGTTCGCGTGAGCTCAGCTTGACATGTTCCAACATATCGGTGAGGCTCTTGGACACATCTCTGGCGGCTGCCAAAAGATCCGCCTTCAGTTTGGGATCATTGCTGGCCTCATTGCACACCTCGCACAGAGAATTAACCGCTCGTGCCACATTGCGAGCAGCTGCCTCCAATTGCTCGCGACAGGCGGCATTATGCAAACTGGGAGCCACTACCTTGGCACAGGCCACCAACTGACTGGTGGCCAAGGCACACTGACTGGCTGCTCCTATTACACGATTTCTGGCCTGTTCATCCTCACAGCTGGCGGCTATGTTCTTGGCACGCAACACTAAAGCTGCCGTGGTATTGGCCACCGCCTTGGCCAGGGCCAAAAGCATGTCATGTAAATCACGATTTTCGGGTACCTCCTCCTCAGCTATGGTGGTGAGAACATGAGTGGTGGCTTCACCCACACGACTGGCCGCGTTAATCAAATGTTGTGGTGGCTCTTTGCTTTCGGGCTCGGCCGCCTTGAGAAGATCACTAAAGGCATTGCAAAGATTACGTGCCGCCTCCAAGAGTTGATCACCATTTGAATCATTTTCCATTAAAGCGGCTATAAGACGAACCTCTTTGGTTACCTCGGGTATGGTTTGGGCAATTTGTGAAACCGAGGCAGAGATGGCTTCCGTATCCACTTCATCGGGTTGAGAGGCGGTGATTATTTGAGCCGTAGCTGCACTCATGGTGGCCACATGGCTGCTAACGGCCTGTTTGGAGGTATCCAAAGTGTTCTCACGCCACTCAATGGAACGCATATCGCTGCCCAATTCTTGGATGGGTGCCTGGAAATGTGTTTGATGAGTTTTTTTCTCAAAAGAAGTTTGTTTCAAATTTCTTACCTTAGTGCGCAGCTCCTCGTCGGCGCGTAATAAGACATCCTGGCCAGCAGATATATAACCCAGCAGGGCACGTTGTGGTTCCGTTAGATTCACCGAACTAATACGAACTTCCTTAGTCTGTTGTGGAGTGTGGGAAAAAGAATTAATTAATTTCTAAGCTAAAATTTCCTTAATAAACGCCATACTTGGTGAAACTTTGGATGACCATTTGCTTTAGATATTCAGATTTGAGCAGCATGTTAAGAGATTTTAATGGAAATGTTAGAGTTTTTTGCTTGAAGTGATTCTTGAGTTAGTATTTGGAGGGAGAGTTTGGTGGTGCAGTGGCAACTTAGGTAAAAAGCGCGTGAAATGAAATAATGAGGGGGGAATTAGGGTTAGTGGGCAACTTTCAACTTACCGTGGGCGGCTGATGCGCATGATTGACTTGACCAACGAAGGCGCCATACTGCACGGTTTGCACTTCGTTCTGCGTAAAGCTACGCTCGCCTGTGGTTTCCACATATCACATTAAAAGTTGTATAAAATAAGAAATGAAAAATTAGCATACACAAAAAAGGAAAATCAACAAATAAGTAAGCAAAAATATTCTGTCCTTAATAAAATACTTATGGCTTTTACAGATATAACACCAACTAAAGAAGGCAGCAGCAGTAGAGCAGCAATCGTGAGTATTACACTATCTCTTCAACTATAACTTCAGTTTTGAAATTCGAAGAAAAACTACTCTAATAAATCGTTGCTTTAGTTATGTATGGAACTCGTATGGATTTGGATTTTTACAATTGAAAAACATAAGACATTCGAGGCGACTGCGTACAGTCGTGCATGACGATAAGCGACTGACACTGCTTGTCGATAGACGTCATGCTGAAAGCATGTTTCGACGCTTTCTAGCAACGGACGAGTCGTGTGCGACATCGAAGAGTACGCCGTTCCGACTCGGCGTTCAACCGTAGGTCCCATCTCTCTTCTGCAAAAATTAGAAGCACACAAGCCCAGAGATTGAGAGAAACTAGTCTTGGCTGTATAGTCTATTATTCCATAAAAGCAATTTAGGTACAAACATAGTTTAACAACGACATAGTATTAAAGTGTCCTCCATCAAGTTGGCATTACAATTCTTCCTTGCGAACTTTTTATTGCAGTTCTGGAAACTTCTTATGGTATTTATTATGCAGAGTTTGGACTTGAAACGTTCAAAGTATTTTATAAGCTGAAATCTAGGGCAGCGATGTTCACCCATAGCCCCCAGGGGTCGAGCGCAATCGGCTATTTACACGCACACGAGCCGAGCGCATGCCGAAGTCGGGCATATAATCGTAAGCAGCGCTCTCTATGCTTGCAGTTGCTACCCAGCCGTCGATGAGGGCAGTTCAAAACTGGGCTATGTCGCTTTAATTTCGCACACCAATACACTCTCACTTTTTGGCTTCGCTCTTCTTGAACATCGCTGATCTAGGGCCTGTCAATATCGTATCGATTTTTTCGTTGGACGTTTTAATATATTGTTTCTTGTGACTACCCTGCAGTTCGCTGCACTAGTACATGGGTGCTGAGTTCGGTACTTACTAGTAACCAGAAGTACTCGCTGGGCATTACCTAGGGTGTAACCAATCGTCACCTCTTCGCTTTAGATGTAGCGAAAACTGCAAGCTTAAAGTGTAAGTCTGTAAAATGGGTTAACCCGAAAACGTTCTATTTTTTTTTATTGAAAATGGGTTAACCCGAAACTGGTTTACTTCGAACTAAATTAAAGAGGACGGGACTAAATAAGCAATTTTAGGTCATGATCTGACTCCCATTTACTTTTCTTTCCGAAATGTAAATAAAAATTTTATATATTTTTTAACATTAGAAAATCATTTGACTTGATTTTGGACTTAGGGGTTGGTAATATGTTTCGGAAATTCTCAAAACTGGTGTTTCAGTTCCACATAGTTCTATTTACATTTGAAATCAAAGTCTGAAAGCTCCTTCATTTCAGGTACATTCATTAACTATTTATATAAAAATACTAAAAAGCTCAAGCTAAGAGTGCATAAATATTTACATAATAAAAATGCCTTAAACTTACCGTCATTGAGTCCCAAAACTCCAGGATGTGCCAAACTTTCAAAGTTCAGTTTCTCCACACGATTGGTGTCATGTTGCAAAAAGGTGGCCCTGAAAAGCAGAACAACAATTTTTATTAGACTACATACAAATACCCTTTAGATTTGACTACTTACTTAGAAGGTTCCACCGACTCTTCCACCATGGTCGAACCCTCATCACCCTCAATGCCAAAATGATCCTTGGTTTGTTTCTTTTTCATTATGATATCAATATATCCAGCAATTAGCTGTACAATTTGCTCAGCTTCAGTGGTTTGCACTGAATAATATTGATTAGCATAGTCCCCAAAATCTAGGGTGAAGGTATTGGGAGAGGCGCCCCAACGACGCACAGTGGTTAAGGGCCAGGAAATGAGAATTTCTTTGGTGCGCTCATCCAAACGTAACACAGAGTCCTTGGTAACGCCCAATAGACGTGGCACCAACTTATTTTTGCCATTCATTTTCTCTTTGACCAGAAAGAAGGTTACACCATAGGTGGGCAACTCCCGAGCGGTCTTGGTGTACAGGACTTTGGCATCAATTTCCGAAAGATCTGCATGCTTACGATGTTCGGCAAAGATTTTCTTTTCAATACTTTTGACACGGACATACGATGTGGGCAGGAAATCCTTCAAGCTGTTGGGAAGATGGAAAGAGATTAGTGTAAAGTTGAGGGTTGAGGTGTGCATTACTTACTCTAGAAAACCAGGCTTGTGTTTGGCCTCATTGTAAGGTCCGAATTGTATGTGCACTTGTATGCCAGCGAATTCACAAGCTGTAAAAGATTGAGTTGCATTAAAGTTAGCTAAATCAACAAAGCGCCCATCACTACACCTACCTTTATCTTGGGTCACAGGATGTGTACCATTTAGTATGGAATCTCGTGCTTGCACATACAACAAATTCAGCTGAACTGGATCACGTGAATCAATATTCTGATCGGAGAAGAAGAAACGACGACGCAATAATACCGTTTCTGATTCATCTATACCCTGCTCTCTCAAAGTGCGGCTGACATCCACCCAGTTCACTAAAAAAGTAGGAAACTTGCAATAAAAATTTTGTTCCCATTTTCCACATTTCGTTTCTCACTCACTTTCATCATCCGTTTTCAGCTTTTTACGCAAGCTCTCCATTTTGGCATCACGGTCCTTTTCCATTATCTTTCTTTTAAGCGTCAAAGTGCCAAATTTATTATCCGGCAAGTTCTCATTTTGAGCTTCGTTATCCTCACGAACCAAACCGTATTCTTCATGATTGGTTATACCAATTTTGGTGCATATAACCACCATTAGTTGCGACACGGGCTGTGAGTCATCCACCAAAATGGTTTTCACAGCTCCATCCAGCATCCGGACACGCAGTGTTCGCAACTTGCGGCGATATTCTAAGGTGTCCTGATTATGCAGAATATAATAGCCCAAGGTACGTCCAGCCTCCAGCCAAACGCCCTGCTGATTCTGCTCATCCGATATAAACAAACCATATTCGCTGGCTGAAATCCAAGAGCCAAGATTTGAAGGATGTAAAAACAAAGGAAAGAATATTTTTACTCACGTTGTCCCTGCACTGCCTCGGCAAATTTATCACGTATAATTTTGCATGCATCGAAAACTGTGGTATTTGGTTGGAATTGTATGGTCTTGGTCACTCGACCACCCTCCAGCTGTATGCGCAGCGATAATGTGGACATCCTGACGTCGTCTTCGTACTGCAACTGCTCCTCCGCCGCGTCGTCTTCTCTTGCTTAGACTTAGTTTATAAGGTGTAGAAATTGCAAAAGGCACTGCGAGAAAAAAATAAAGAGAAGAATAAACATGAAATTAGAACCGGAGACCGAAAACCGAAACCACCCCCATGAAAGCATAAAGAGATATAGCCGGGGCAGTGGCAGAGGCAGCCACCACCCAAAAGCAGCCGACCGATAAAGTTGCTGATGAAAATCTTCTTCACACACACACGCACACACACACAAATCAGGGCACTTCAGAGCTCAAAGCATTGTAGTCGGAATTTTTTTTCGTTTTGGGGTAGCAATTTACCTCCCCTCTACGATTTCTTGTCATTATGCCAGGGCTCTTTAGCTAAGTTCACTTAATGCCCAGCTCCCTGCTCCTACCCCCAACACCTCAGTATGCTGTAATTGATTTTCTGTCGCCTGTTTTTGATCCTGCGCCAGCTCTAAGCTGGTCTAAGTGTGTCAGCCCCCGGGATGGTAGCTTTTGTATTTGCCCATGTAAAAATCAATAATTTCCATGGCTAATGTTTGGATTCGTTTTCTTTCTTTGGGAAGTACTTGATACACACACCGCACACTTGACAATTACTTTTTCTAGCTGGCCAGGATGTCTGTTCCATATGGCGGTTAGTAGAGAGCACTAATAGGCGGCTTTTAGATACTTTTCTTTCTTTTCCTTTTTTTTTTGGAGCAGCACGTCTGTTAAGCACAAAATCTGGCACATAACTGAAAAGGTTGACCAGCCTAGGGGATGCTGTAACGCATCATCAGTGCTAACCGGATTTTTGTGCTGTCTCTGCTGGCAGAGCGGGTGTTGGTGGTGGTGGGAACTAACCGCAAAGAGACCCAGGGAGAGCGAGTATGCCGCCTGCGCAGTGATTTCCTTAGTGAAGGGTGTAGCACTCAGTTACCCTCAATGGTAAGGTGTGTAGACTTTTGTCTGCTCTCTTTGGAAACACTGACTGTGTAGAGTTTTCACGCCCGGCTTTTGAGGCGCAACCCGACTGAGTGGCGCCAAACGGCCAAGTGCCAACGATTTGCGCAGCTTAAGCTGACTGCGGAAATCTGATCCTAAAAATTACATGTGTAAACAAGGGAGTTTTATGCTCTTGACTTTGCGGTAAGAAAACGTTAGTAACTTTATATGTTTAAGTTAACTGTGCCAAAATATGGGTTAAGCGAAATCAAAGATGTCAAAGACAAATCATAAGAAGAAACATGTAGTTCAAATTCCATAATAATGTGGTATAAGTCAAGCTGGTTCATTAGCTTCATACTCTAATTTTGGATCTGTTAGTTGACTAATAACTATAGCATTCTTACACATGTAAACTCAAAAATCCACATTGAAATTTTCTCTTGTCATTCACCTTGTATGGCCGTTACTCACTTTAAGACTTCTAGAGTTTTTGATAAAACCTTAATTAATATCAGAACTCAACCGTTTCGCGCTGTCTGCTAAAATCAAAGACAAAATCACTTACATAACAGCTGCTTCTGATTCTTATTGGACATGAGAGGGAATAATTTTTTTTTCCTTTAAAATATACAAGAGAGGACCCTGAAAAGGTCTCTTACCAGTCTACCAATAGCATCGCACTTTTGTAAGTAAGCAGCAGCCATAGCGAAAAAAATGTCCTTATGTTGCAAGAGAGACTACAGCCGATTTACGTCAGTCTTTTCACACAGTTGCGAACCGAAGTTAAGATTGTATGAATCGGTGAGCACGGAAAACAATTCGGGATCAAACAATCACCAGAAAAACACGCGTGACTTCGGCCACCAGTCATAGAGTCTAACTGCTAGACAAGCACAATTAAAAGAACTCATACGCCTTCCTGGCTACTTTGCTCTTTAAAATGCACACATTGTATGAGCACAGGACTAACAACCAGAGCCTCTTTACAGTGTATCCAATAGCAGCGGTCGATTATAGTGTACAAGCCGAGATAGTTACTGCTTTATTTGTTGTTCGGTCTTTGCTGTATGCAGATCGCTCAAGGTCCCTGTCCCCAGACGTACAAGCAGGAAAGACGTCAGAATCTTCCCAAAGTAAGAGAGATGAAATCCACAGAATCACAGTTGTACGTACAATTCATGGGCTAAAAAGCAACATAGTGCTTGAAGGTCGGACGACACCAATCAACGTGGCAGAGGAAACACTTCCTAGAACCTCTAGAACCACCCTTGCCTAACTAAGATCAGGCTATTCCTACTTCCTAAACAGCTATTTGGATGGGATAAATCCGGAGGTTTGCAGACGAATGCCCGAGGTGTAAGAGAGGTCCACACGACACTCGCCATCTAAACGACCTAACAATTTTACTTCCCAGACACTTATGGACCCACCCTGTGGAGTGCTCAGCCTTCCTGGAGCTGGACCTAGGGGACTCGACACACCCTTTTTAAACCAGTCTTTTATCTCCCACAAATTACTCTTTCTTTCACTTCCAAATCGTAACTTCTTCTACTCTCATTCTATCTGTACATACCCGCACACTTTAGCGGCTACAACAACAACTATGGCTACTCTACATGTGGCCGGGTGTGGTGCAGCGGGTAGTGTGTGTGCCTGCTGTGCGTGAGGTCGTTGGTTTGATCCCGCCTCATGGCGGGGTTTTTTCTTTAAGTAACTTACACACCCGTTTACCATCACTAGCTATTGGCGCCAGCTGTGAAGTAACTAGCCATGAAAAAGCTTCTCAAACTTTGCTATTTGGAGTCTGCGTTAAACTGTACGTAGGTCTATTTTTCTAGTGCAGAAATAAAAGGCACACAAGTAAAGAGATTGAGAGAAGTTCGGTCATGGCCCTTTGGGATGGTGTTTATAAGAGCTTTCGGTCGTATCAGCTGAAGTGACGGAGAACTTTAGACAGCCTACAAATCTTTATTATTAAGGAGGTTAGATATTGGTTTAGGGACAAGGCAAACGCATTTGAAGACGAAATAAGTGGCAACGAATGAGGCATCCACTCACGCCTTAGGTGGTCACTGCCAGCTCTCGGCTCCACCATTCAAAATTGTCCTTGCACAACTTCTGTGTTTTTTGTTGGATCCTACTTCTTTTCAGAATAGATATATATTAGACCCAAGTTAATATATATACGTGAAGAAGATATAAGATTTTAAAATGTGTCTCTGACAAGGTAAGTAAAATTTAAGTCAGTTTAGTGCTTTCAAGTAGAATGACCAAAAAACTGGTAGATTGTAAATCCTTTTATTAAGCATTTTTCATAGTCTAATAAATTTATAATCTATGATACTTGTTTAATTTATCCAATTAAGACTTTTTGAAATGAATTATATGATAAGTGCCTTAAATTTACATAAAACTAATAGTTTCAGAGAGTACCACATTACCACATTAAGGTCTGCATGTTTTATTAGATTTTAAACTGTTGCATTGGCTTAGCATTGTGCAAAAATTTCATATAAATATTTCTCACTTGCAGCACTTTGGCTTTAATAGCATTTTTCGTATGCATTGTAATTCAATACTTTCCCATTAATTCAATTAACTTTGTGGCATATACAGACAGCACAAGCAGGAACAAACCCCCCTCAAACCACCATATCGTAACCTCAAAATAAACACACACACAAAGTGAGAGAAAACTGTCAGTGTCACATCAGGAAAATGGATGCAGGACAATGCGAACGCCGTCCGGCCCAGGCAGGATAGATTTCATAGAGCACAAAGACAAACAGTTTTTGTACAACTTTCAATGAGGGCGATAACGGAACATAAAAAGAGTGGAGTACAGCCACATGGGTCCATATCGCATAACAGCTACGTTATTGATGGCTCTAGTCATTTATGGGCTAATAAAATATAATAAAAACATGAAATATATTCGTTAATTTTCGCTGCAAATAAAATTGCCTGACTGAAAGTTTAGCTAGCTTGCGGCAAGCACGAATATTTAAGCACAGTGGGTGAGCTTCGTGTTCAACCACCTTTAATGCCACTGTGTTTGGTGACCAAAATGCAAATGGAATTCTCACTAATTGGCAGCCACTTTTCACTTTTAGTCTCACACTGGGCTGCTAATGGATGTAATTTACTGCCAGTCAAGTTTTCTATGAGTCTAACTAATTAATTGCCCCAGGATGTGGATGAATGTGTTTGGATGTTTGTTAAATGCACTTTCCAAGTAGAAGTTTGATTTTTATGTTGTCATAACTTTTGCGAAAGTATCAAAATTAATTTACAAGCGATAATAGCAATCAAAAGTTTTATGCTCCGCCCCCAATGAGATTGTGAATGAAGGATGAAGGCAACTCCAACCCTAGAAAGTATATACATATTCTTAATAAACATCAATAGCCGAGTCGATATAGCATGTTCGTTTGAATAAGCAGTTCAAGAGAAAATCCGAGATATCGAAAATTAAATTAATAATAAACGATGTCAGAAGTCTGTGATTTCCGGATTTTCTCAATCCACGTATAAGCAGGATTGACTTAAGCTCGGATTTTTCAATCCCTTGATTCTTGTTTTGATCCCGACTTTAGCTCGGGAGAGCTTGATTTTAGCTCGATATAGCCAAAAATCAAACACACGCGGGACTGACTTGATCCCAAGAGGCCCAAGATTGATTTGAGCTCGAAATATTCCTACTTGATTTGATCTTGAAATAGGCTTGGTGCAAGATTGCTCGATATTTGTACAGCACTCAATCCGAAAAAGGATTGCCTTTGCGCATTGAGCCGCATAGTATTGGTGAGATAGATGTTCTTGCTCTCGGTTTTTCTCGCTTTTTCGCTATAACATAGGACATTAAGTGACTTTCAAGTACAGATCCATGATTAAAATTAGCCTTTTCGGATTGTTTCACGCTTTTCAGGATTATTTCAAAGTCAGATATTTACGATTTTATTATTTTAAACCAAAGGCTGCAAGAAGCTCTACAACCGAATCCCGTAGAGCCGGTTCGGTTCGGTCTCTCAAACCGGATAATGAAACGAACCTTAGCGCGAACCGGCTGCCATCTGTTCGAAAGAAGGTTGGGTTCAGAAATTAAATCAACTTACTTTTATAAGAACTCATTAAAAAGAATTCTGATAATTATTTAAAGCAACAAGAGCGCAACTTAAAGTCGGCACTGCCTAACTTCAATATACGTGTCAATCGGGGAAAGAAACTGTTCAATATCCATCACTTAGATTAATTAACAAAGCATTTAACGATTTTTGGTTTACCTCAAATATATGGCAGAAGGTGATATTCTTATAACTCCGATAGTGTTATTGCACGATCTTTATGAATATTTCAGAGATTATATGTGCCGCTGAGCCACCCGGCCACACAATTAGGTTAGGTTTGACAAGTATAAAAACCGGTCCTCGATCCGAACCTTAAATTTGTATACCCTGGAGAAGTGTATTATAATTTTGGTCAGAAGTTTAGAACGCATCGAAGGAATCATCTCCGACCACATAAAGTATATATTCTTGATCAGCATGACGAGCTGAGTCGATTGAGCTTTGTCCGTCCGTCCGCTTTCTCGTTTACTTTGGCTCAAAAACACCTTCTGCAGAATTTAAGAGGTTTGTAGCCTTGACTTAATCAATGTGAAAATTTAAATTTGGCTTAAAGTTCGTTTCAAACTAAAAAAGCCGGAGTTCCGGGCTAAACCCGGATTGGTCAAAAGCCCTGTTTTATATAAGTTTAATGTGGCCAGGTGTGGTACAGCGGGTAGTGTGTGTGCCTACTGTGCAAGAGGTCGTGGGTTCGATCCCTGCTCGGGGCCTTCAATGAAAAAGGGTTTTCTTTAAATACTTACACACCTGGTCACCTTTACTAGCTATAGGCACCAGCTTTTGAAGTAACTAGGCATAAAAAGGTTCTTAAACTTTGTCGCTCGAATTCAGTGTTAAGCTGTTGGTAAGGTCCATTAGAAGCACGCAAGCCAAGAGGTTGAAAAAAGCGAGCCCTAAGCCCTTTCGGGCCAAATATTTTTCTGTTTGTATACAAACTAAAGCGATTTAAGTTCGAAATATAGTCGAATATTCAAAAATTTTCTCGTAATTGAAACTGGATCGATAATTTTTAAGACATCGAGGCGTAAAGTATGACCGATCATTTCTTACACCAACTACAATTCTAGAATTATAAGAATCGACACAATTGTTGTGGCTTTTAGCAGCATTTTTATCCAACAATTATTATTTTTAACAAAATCAAACAAATTTAAGCCACACTAAAATTTGGTGACATTCTGCAACAAAAGAATTCAACAATCAAAGACAACTGTTCTATCTCCACAACAAAAAGAGCAAATCGTCAGTTTAGCTATTTTAAGGATAACTCAACTAACTAAAATACATTGTCAGAGTCAAGTTGGAAAAATTCACAATAGAGATCCCTCTCTGCTGCTTTAAGTACCAAAGTTTAAATGAGCATCTTCCAAAATTTTCCCCAAGTATCTTAAATTCTAAAAATTAGTATATAAATTGTCTACTTACTCATTTTACACATTTTAAAGCTCATCGTCGAATTGTGTTTAAAATATTACGTTTTCTGTACGGTTTCGGGTTTTTCTTTTCAAAACTCTAAGGCACAAAGCTTATGGTTAGGCTTATGCTTATCAAGGCACGCTCAGGCGTTGTGTATTCATGTATGTGTGTTGTTGTGTGTGTGTTTTTGTGGTTGTTGTAGGTTTGACGTTGAAATGGGGATTTTAAAAATCGTTGACTGCGTCGACAGAGCTAGATCAGAGTGCGCAATTCAAAAATTCGCAACTCCTTTGGGGCAACTGCTCGACGAGCTGAGGCACGTTTGTGGTGTTGGAAACGGAGCGGCAACCGTTTTTTGTACAAGAAATTGTACGGAACCGAAAGGGAAAACACAAAATATTCGCAAAATCGCTAACAATTGCAAAAATTGGAGTCTCTTTTTTTAAAAGTAGCTTCAAAAACGCGTATACTAAACGTTTCTTTTATTATTATAATTTTTTTTTTTTTGTGGTTAACAAATAACGTCTAAAACTCTAAAAGCGTTGTTCTCGTGTGTGTATATATAAATAGTGTGTAAGTTTTTCTTTTTGTATAGATAAAAACGTGTACGATTCTAAGGCAAATTATTGGTGTTTGTTGTTGGCCTAAGGCCACAATTGTAAAAAAGTAAGTTCCAGGCAAGGCACTCGACGACAATGCAGCGGAAATCTCAAAAGAAGGTTAAGGCACTATGACGAACTAGGCCCATCGCAACGGTACAAAGGCACTTCGCGAAAAAACTTAACGAAAACTTAACAAAACTCAGTTAACTGAATAACAGGCACAAAACGGTTTATAGAACGCGACTTTAACTTGGATTTTTGGATGATGTCAGCGCTGGCATGTCCTGCCCGATCAGAGGCTAGGCCTAGAATGATGTGCTATGCCGGCGACACATCGTGCGCTTCTGATGCAAACATCATTCATTCCACAAGTCGTAAGCATTGTGAAAATCATTTGGCGTCACTTTGGCGGCCAAAATGGTGCTGCGCGCATGCTCCACGACCAGAAGGCTGCTGCGACGCAGCCAGCATCCTGGACGACAATTGGGCTGTGTGAAATGGCACGAGCCAGAATACAGGGCGCAGGAAAAGGATGTGAGAGTAGCAGCGATGAGATCGTAAAAATTGCCTAGAAACGGAGGGCAGGGGAGGAATGTTTTTTCTTTGCGGCAGGCAACCCCGCCGCTAGCAATCCACCACCAACTGGGCTTACCCAATGGGTGGCCCGGGACCACCAATGGCTGCTGACTTTGCATTTGGCCTTATGTACAACAACAAGCCAAATTGTTGTAAATTGTTCAAGAGCCACCAACAACAATAAGCTCATCAAAGCGTTTTGCCATGAATAATGAAGAAAAGACTAACGGGAGTCTTATAAGATTTAAAAACTGCGGGAGATCTTTGCCAAATGAATTCAAAGTTTTAATTAGCCAAACAAGCTGGGAATACCCCGAGATCTTTGTGTGATTAATTGAAACAAAAATGAGTAATGAGAGAAACTTTATTTAAGCTTCGCCTAGAACTATGCAGCATTTTGGACAATCGAGGGCAGTTGGATAAGTATGCTTTTATCAAAGCGACCCAATTGTCTTATTACCAAGCTTAATCTAAAAAATCTTCTGCATGGTGTTGAAGCTCGTAAGAGCATTTAAGAATTTTCGACATGGCGACCGTGACCAAGAGAGGACTTTTTGCTTGCATTCAAAGAAGAATCTGTCCAACAGCTCTAAAAAATATTTGCTGGTGATTCTCGAAGTGGTTAAGACAGCTTGCATCTCAAAAGACAGAAGTCAATTCTTTTCTGGTGAACTTTCACCTGAAGAAGTTAAGTGCTTTAAGTGTTTCTTGGACTCGGAATTCAGTAGACCACTTCTAAGCCATTGAAATTCAGGGTGCTGAGCCTTTATTGGTTTTCCATTTTCGTCTAAGTCCACGAAGTTGTCTTCTTTTAATGGCAAACTAAATGTAGTAGCTTCCTTAATATTCGACTTATCAAACTGCCCTCGTATACAAATAGCAGTTATAGTATTAATACCTCCCTACCCCCCACGCACTTATCTCAACAATCGCTGCCGCCATGAAGGAAAGAAGAAAAAAGTCGACTGGCGCGACTTGGTGGCGCCAAAGTCACCATTTTGTCTGGCCATATCAACGTGTGTGTGTTTTTGCCTGCGTAGGAGTCCTGTTCTGTTGAAAAACCAAGGAATCTGCACACAGTTTTCACTTGTCTTGGGGCAAATTTTTGCTCTATCTTCTGATTGTTTCTCTTGCCACGTTTGGCCAGTGTCTCCCTCTGTCGATGTGTGTGTGTGTGTGTGTGTGTAAGCGTGGCAAGGATAACAAAATGTCATGAGGCTGCGCCAATGTGGAGCCCTTTATATGTAATTTTCACAATTTTTATTTGTGTTTGTCCAGATATAATTCTTCGTATAAATAGGCAGAGGCAAAGGCTATAAAACGCAAAAGGAAATCTGAGTGGAAGCAGCGGAATATAAAACACTAAACAACCTCTGAGAACATAAAAATTAAAAAAAAAATTTACCTTTAAAACAAAATAGGATCGAGTAAAAATACACACAAACAAGATTCCCTTCTTAAATATGTATGTCCAAACCAAACTACTTTTGATTTATTGCATACATTTTAGGGTTGTTTAAAAATAAACTTTTGCAAGAAACCCAGCAAACATTTTTTATCGCGGAAGAGAAGTAACGCTTTCTCATCGCCTAGAAGTTATCGCATAGTGTTACAATTCTTCCCGTAGAGAGATAAGAATTCGCCTAATAGGCGAATCGCAGTCTTATGGGAGATAGGAAAAAGTCTCTTTTGAGCAATAAAAAAAAAATTAAAATAAAATATTTTGTGTAAAAAAAAAACGTTTCTTCCTAGATATAAGAGTACGTTTCTTCCTAACGTTAAGAGAAGTTCTGAAAAGCTACCAATTATTTCTATAAACTTTACTTTACTTTCTATAAACTTTACTTACACTGGGATTCGAACTCGGGAACATCGGACTGAACACGAATGGAATGCCGTCTGTACCAGTTGCACTATCGCACACGATGGTGGCTACACGGCTAAAATACTATTTACATAAGATTTGCTAAAAGTATTCACCAATTTAGTTCTGGCATATCGTATAGATTACACCACTTGTAATTCTCAAGTTTTTATTCCGCCAACACTCAATATAAAACGGGTAACTGAAATTCATGTCTGCTTATTGATGTATCGCCAACTTCCCGATTTGATGATAAAAATGAGAAACCTAATGTAATTTGTTTGTGTAAATCGCCAAACTATCCCCAAATTCTCTCCTCAAACTATCGGCAAACTCTCCCAAAATTTACATGGTAGCGAAGTCGGATGCGCGGATGAACCCCAGGGCTGAAAACACACAATAATCAGGGCCAAATGGTACTTCTTCATTTTTTTGCTGTTATCTATAAGAGTTTCGTGTTATAACCGAAGTTCTAAAGCAACCATGTTAGTTTTATATAACAGACCGCAAACTTGAATCATCGAATACAGGCCGACTGAGAATATTAAAGCTCTAAAATGGCTACTTTCTAGTTATTGTGTTTCGAAGAAAACTAGTTCAATCAATGTTAAAACAAAGCTGCGTTCTTCCTTGGGAAGTCTACTCCTTAACTCACAAAAGTAAGATTTTTCTAGCGGAGTTTGCATAACGTCGTATAAGCTGAACGTCGACTGAATGCGAATGAAGTTACAGACTTATTGACGTACAATTTAGTGATAAAAAAGCTACCGCGATTTATCACAGATGAACACGTTCAGCGTCGTAAGGAGTTTTTAATCTGGTTCTTCGAGATATTTCAAATTAAACAATAAACGAAACATGAAACATTGCTTGGTATTTCTAGATTTGCATATATATAATTGGATTTCAAACTAATCTAGTATGACCTTATTGAAAGTCTCTATTTGCCTTCATAGGCTCGATTACTAGATCATATGTTGAAATTGAAGCCGATAGTTCAAAGGCAAGTATATTTAAGAAATGAAAGATCCTGAAAAGATCCACATAAATTATCACCCTAGGAAACAGTCCAAAATGCAGCACTCCTAGGGGCAACGGAATGCCACATGACCATCTACACCGAGAAACTGAAATCCTCCCGGTCAAGGAACACAAGACCCTCCTTTCACAACAGTTTCTCATAAGCTGCCAAAATCCCCAACTTTCCAACTACACGTGCACTAGAGGACCCATGTGTAGACGAGACAGACCTGTACGCTTCATGCTCACACCTTCATGGTAGAACTCACTGTCACAACTCTACAAAACAATGTTCTACTTGGGGGCCCCACCGAGAAAACGTTACCCAGGAGCACCAGAGCAACTCGGGAAAGAGCCGACAGCTAAATAGCTTTCTGGCCAGCAACCATGTAACAGCGGCCCTCACGACACTCTCCACCTCTTCAATTGCACACAAAACTGTACTACACTTACACCTATTGCACTCTGGACCCAACCAGTCGAGGCCGCTACTTTCCTCGACCTGGACCTCTAATACCTCAAACAACTCTTTTCCTTCATATCCTATTCTTTACTCTCTTTTCATACTCCTGTTCATACTCTGTAGTTCAGCTGGTGTCAAGGCACTGCCAGCCCTAACGACCTGATGTATCAGTGAGCGTCAGTCGCGTCGTTAACGACTGGTAATGCATCACAGCGCTAGTCTAGAAGGTGAACTATAGTTTGCACCTATCACCACACTAACGACTAGTGACGGAATCTTGTAGAATCGCCGAGTGTCTGACAATTCTATACGCGAAGCAATTAACAGACCTCTGCAGACTTAGCAGAACTCACTGTTCAGCTATCGTTTGTGCCGTAGCAGGGCACTGCTACTTAAAATGACTTCAGCAGAAGTTAATGGGTCTTTTTTTTTTGGTAGCATCCATCGATATATTCACATTGAGAATTTTAATGGACTTCTCTGATTTGGAATTTATCCAAGCCTTTTTCGTAGTTGGTTTCATTGATTTCATAAAAGGCTATATGGTACAAAATCTTTTCTAACACAACTATGGATATGAATTTGATGTTTGAATGATTCTTCCAATTTGGAAAACTAACACCATATTGAAACGTTTTACTGGCCAATCTAAAAGTGGTCACAAAAAAAGGTAGTAAGACTTTTCATTTCCCCAAAAAAGTTTGTCACTTGTCAGTTGATAACACTCAGCTATCAATACTGTTATCAGTTTACAACTCAATTGTAATCGAAACATAGTTCTTTCACTCACCTCAAATCGTGTTCAGGGCCTCAAATCTCTCTCTTTCTCTTTCTTCTTCTTCGGTTATATCAGTGTTTAAGTGGTGCCTTCTTATGTGTTAAGTGTTTTCGTGGGTTATTGATATTATTTCGTTGTTTGTGTCGTTGATTATTTGTATTAAAAGAAATTCTGTAAATAAAAGAACAAAAGAAGATAACGGTTTAAAAACATTGGCAAATACATAAATCTTTCAACAGCAGCCCGAGAAGGTGGATAAGGGAAACGCACTCCCAAGATTAAGTGCTTGGCCACGGTGGCAACTTCAAAGCCTGCAAATGCACTCAAAACTCAACGCACAAAACATTTTTCCTGTTTTCATTTTCCATATTAGCAATGCGCGACCTCAGCGTAGATCATGGAGCGGGGCGAGGGCGGGAGGGAAATGGGAGAAGAAGACACAGATGTTGAGTTGAAGCTGATGCTGCACATATATGGCTATATGGTTGGCATTGCGGTTAATGCCACCAAGGCAGCCGTAGCAACCGATATGTACACATGGAAGCCGTGTCTGAAGAATGCAGCACCAGACTTTTCCATTAGCGAGTTTTGTTTATAAAAATCAATCAACACCCAAAAGCCCAGAACTAAATAAGGAGCGTGGCCAAGAATGCGGCTGCTGTGTTGGCCATTTAATGGGAGGAGCAAGCGAAAGAAGTCGGCCTCCAGGTGACATAGACACCCGCACTCTGAGGTGTACAGGTGTACATTTAGAGCGGAAGTCCTCACCTCTCAACCCAAGACAAAAGAGTGGCCTGCTTTTCACTTGTTTATTGTTTACAGCGTGGGTGCCAGCCACCCGATCTCTTGTTGTCCGCCCGGCATCTGGAGTGGGGGGCGTGGGCAGTGGACAACAAGTTTGGCATAGTAGGTCGCCGGCTGATTGTATACCAATGTTCTTCGCGAAGCAATCAAAATTACAAAACGATAGCGTCACGTAGTTACAGTGAACACAATCTGAGACCTTGGCACGATTCTGACATGCGACCAGATGTCTGTCTGGCACGTACTACTAGTACTCATAATTGTAAGTAGTACTCGAAAGGGTTCTTACTTGGGTGATTAGCAGGAAAACATGTTGGTCCATGTTTGCAGAGTCAATAACATCATTTGAGAAAGAGAGAGGGAGAGAGGATATAGCTTCTTATTTTTAGAATTTTTGTGCACTGAGCCAAAGTGGGGAAGGGAATTTACACAAAATTAAGCAAAAGACGGAAGACTTTATAGTTTAAGAAGATCGAATTAAGAAATAAGTGTTAAGTTTTTCATGAGTGAGTGAACAAAAAAAGTAAGTTCAGTTTTACTGAAAAAGTGAAAACATTCTTCTTCAACAAATCCCTTTTGATCAGTGACTTTTGTTCAGTGAATCTTGTTCATTTATTTTTATTCAGTGAATCTTGTTCAGTGACTTGTTCAGTGGCTCTTTTTCAGTGACTTTTGTTAAGTATCATTTGATCAGTGACTCTTGCTTAGCTACTATTGTTTGACACTCTGGTTTAGTTCAGTGACTTTTGTCCAGTGACTCTTGCTCAGTTAATCTTATTCAGTGACTTTTATATAGTGAATCTTGTTAAGTGACTCTATTTTTGTGACTTTTATTCAGTGACTTTTATTCAATGACTCAAATTCTGCGAGTCTATTTTAGTTACTCTTTTTTAGTGACTTTTGTGTAATGAATTTTGTTAAAGAACATTTAATCAGTGACTCTTGTTCAGCATTTATTGTTTGAGACTCTAGTTTAGTTCAGTGACTTTTGTTCAGCGACTCCGAAATTGCAACATCCCGTCCCGTACATTTATCCCGTCCAAATTTAACATGAAATCGTGTTCCGATCTCGACACAAATTTTCAACTGTCTCGAAAATAAGCCTAACAATAAATGAAGACTTTCTAAACTAAACCCTCAGCCAAAAAGTGGTACCTCGTTCAGTTTCGTAAAACTCTAATCTAATTTGTAAACTTAAAAGAATTCAATTTGACCTAGAATTGCCCAAATCCACATATGAGTAACTTTTCCCTCCTCACTCACATTTCAATGACTAATTACAGCAAAGCATAAGAATTGTCCACGCACACGCTCCTTCAAAGGGTTTTAATTAGCTTGTTGATGTTTATCTGGATATTGACATAATTTGGCCACATTATGATAAAGCCACCACCATCACCTTTGAGGGGGTTAATTGAAAATTATATGACCAACCCACCCGCCCACTTTCTACCCCTGTCTTGACGTCACTTTGTGTCGATTTATTCGATTTGTTTGTTTGTTTATTTATTGTGTATTTTGTTACTTTTAATGCATCTTTTATCTGGATTTGGCCATCATTGGCTGCTCATTGTTGTTGTCGATGTTGATAGTGATACAAAATTTGTGCTCTATTGTTTGGCAGACGTTGAGAGAAGTTGCTTTGGCGACGACATGGACATGAATGTGTCTTGTTTACTCAAATTACAGCTGGCTGAGGGGTTATCTGCACCAGATTTCCACTCCCACAAGTCAAATTGCAAAGTTCGAATGGTTTAACTGTTGTCTTGTGGTTGTCTAGTTGACCCCCAGCTGGCTGACTCACTCTCTCTCTCTCCCACTTTCTTGTTTATCTGACTGCTCCACTTTGGAATTTATCATATGCATTATCTGCTGCAAGCGAATGTGTTTATTGACGATCAGTGCGGTATGAGTTGAATGCCCTGAATGTGAGAGATCTGCCTGCTTGTGAAAGGAAACGCCAGAACGTGACTGTTGTTTATAATAAGGTGTTAATGCCCATGAAAATCAATTGAATCGAAGAAATTGTTAAGTAAACAAATTGATTTACTACTGTATAAAAATCATCATTTAAGTTATCTTTTCTTTATTCCTCGAAGCATGCTAAATGGTCATCTTCCGGGGTTGGCTTTGAGTCTTTAGTGAAAATAATAAACGATTAATTCAAACTTCTCTTTCCGAATACTCTATTCTTTGGAATTTTCAAAAATTTGTGTTTTTTACCAAGTATCAAGCACTTTTGACAAAGGTTCGGGTTTCAAATTGAGAACCGCAGTTTCTGTTCGATTTTCACTATACGTACATTTTAAATATTTTTTTTGTTACCCAGTTTTCCAATTCCACTTCCGCAAAAGTTTTGTGATTTAGAGTCCAAATCTAGTCCAAAACCCGGCTTAAATTACAAAATTTTTGTGGAAGTGGAATATGTTTAAAGTGAAAGCCCCTTTAACCTTTTACAGTGGAAATCCGAAAGCCTAATGTAATATATTCTCCTTCATCTCAGCAATCTTCTGGCGAGGTTTTTTGGATGGCTGTCCAGTTTGTCAAGATAGGTTGCAGCTTGCTTGTTTATTACATTAACATTTTGAGCTCCTCTATATACATATCCTGGTAAGGATGAACCATTCTTAAGATTTTTGCCGTTAGAGCCCTTATTTTGAGTTGGGATTTGGCAATGATACAATAAATCGAGTACAAGAATAAGCTTAAAGACAAGGACTCGGATTAAGCAAGCATCTCATCGATTCATCTGATATGTAAGCTCTAAAGGTGAGCCACTAATCAAGGGTGATGCGCAGCTTCTTGTAAGCGTTTTTGTGTACCAAAATATCACCATCTGAAAATATATCTCACATACAAATATGCCTAAACGATAAGCACTTTTCTGGGTTTCTGAAAATATTCCACCATAAATATAAGGGTCTTAGTTGACTGATGGCACATCTTATGGGTACTGGTATAAAGCATTGACAGTGACACTCTCTGCTAGAAAATTGATTTTTTTGAACCGAACACCTTCAATAAGAAACAAGTTTTTGGATCCGTTTCGGGTTCTGACTTTTTAACGGTGTCCAGCTCCCGGTTCTGTTTGGATATCAGAAGAACCTGGAACAAACCGGCCTGCTTTCTCGTTTATACCTCCTCTTTGAACAAGACAAATCAGAAACCAAACCGTACCGAACCAATAATTTGTGCTTTAAAACCGAACCGTGAACAAAAACAGCGCTCTTGCGAAAATGCAAATTAAACAGAAGTGTTTGTATGGATCCACGAAATTCCCTCCTCTAGAGTTTTCCTACAAAAACATAGTTTACAGAACATCCGGCTCGAAGGACCATGCCGTAGTTTAAGATTTACTCTTTAAAGTTTGTGAATAGATAGGTAGTCATACTTCTCGCAAAGAGGATGGCTTACTTTTTAAAATATAATTGAATTCCTATTGTAGGGCCAAAGCTTTTACACTGTCTTAGTTAGGGGTTTCAGGTTAACTTGGTTATCAGGTAATCCGTTTAAAAATCAAAATAATTCTTTCAAAAACAAAATATACTACCGAAGAATAACCTCGCATCACTGCTTAAATATAATTTTAAGTGATGCCAACACTTCAGAAAGTGTGGCAGAATTTAAAAAATCTTTCAGAAAACTCGAAATCTTTATTTTAAAAGTTTGGAAATTACTAAAAGGACATATGGGCATTTCCATGATATCGAACGTGACTGTCGCACAGTGGGCCAAACTGCTCTGCTAGCGGAATTTAATTAATAACTCGAGTAAATGAATAGATATTTTAATTAAAATTTCAACTTAAGGTTTTAAAGCATTCATCGCTTATTCTCTAAATTTAAATTTTCTATGTCAACTATATATCATAGCTCCCATACAACTGAATAATATACGTTTTTGAGTTCCTCACATTTTAAAATTCTAAGTTCTAAGCCGATAAAATTAGAAAAGCCTATCAGATCGCAACTCAAGATCGCTTTTTTCTACTTTGAGTAGCTTGAATCGCAATCCTGGAGTCGTCAGCCTACTACTGATGAGAGTACTTGACGGTTATTGAAAAGAAAAATGATGTAGTCCCCGGTCATTCGAAATATTCCAAATTCATTTTAAACAGCTTCCCGGTAACAAAGTTTATACAATTGCATAAGGAACATAATTAAGCTCATTATTCAATTTCTAGCATAGACCAACCACAGCAAATTAAAAAGATAAAAAGCAGAAACGTCATAGAGATCGTGACACATTTGCCTAACGACTTTTTTTTCAACCATATACTCGCATATATACGCTGACATCAATTGTAAAAATTTGCCATGAATCGTTACTCAGGCGCAACTAATAATCAACAGCAGAGCAGAGTCTCGACGGGCCATCTGTTTGGACCTCTAAACTAACTGAAATGAAATGTCTAAAAATTCAATGATGAGTCATTTGGTGAGCAAAAAAAAAAAGTCAAATCAGCAGCTGGGGCAGCTAGCCAACTAAATGAAATTTGGGGGCGTCATGATCAAAAAAGAAAACAAATTCTCATTCAGATTCACGGCACCTTTTTGACGTTGACTTTGCCGGCTTCTGATCTTGCGACTGGTGGCAGGCAGCGTTCTATTTTCAGTCTCCCGTGCCACAGACTTAATTTCTTCACACTTTTAGATTTGATTTGGAAAATCCATAGCTTTAGCTACTCTTCGAATTATGCTTTGTTTACCTTGAAAAGTATTCGTTCATGCTTTTTTGGGTATTTTTAGCTCCTGTATACGCAGCTAAGGCATATACATAGATTGTATATATATGTATTGGGGATTGAACATGGGGCTGCCTGTTGTTTTGGTTTAATTAAAATCTTTTATCGCAGATGGAAAAACTTTTACGCTTTGTGAATTTTTCAACACACTTGACGTTGTATTTATTTAACAGCTTATATTTTATTTTCCCCAATTTTCAATTTGTGATTTATGGCCCATGGGAAGCAAAAGCTTTTGGACACCGAAAACTAGTGTTATATTATGTAGTTCACTTGTTTGTCCAAAAGAATAAGAATAGGCAAACATTTTTGCAAAATGTTTTACCTTATAATCAAATTAGTTGTTCAAATTGCCTGAGGCTTTCTCGTGACATTATGTCATTTATGCAATGAAATCATATTGGAAACTTTATACGACTTAAGTCGACTTTAGCTAAGACCTTTTGAAGGTTAAAAGTGAGGTCTAAGACAAATCTTGTATTGTTGCAAAATGAAACGACTCTGTGTACAACAAAAGAACGATTTATAGAAAGCTCGAGTAAAGTGGGAAAATGTTCATAAATTTAAGTTAAAGGAATCTTCCGGCCTATGACATGACGGACCTCTTAAGGAAAGAATGACTATTTGATATATAAAAAACTATATTTCCCGATTCAAGAGCTTTTCTTTTTATTTTGAAAAACTGATATTTTTCCAGTAGTTCAGATAACAAAACATATTTCATCAAAGTTGTTATTCATCACAGAATTGTACCAGAAGTATGACTCAAACAATTTCTTTAAACTTTGTCAAAACTTATCAAAAAGAAGTATAATTAAATATACTAAACCAAATATAACTGCAAAATATAAAGATTTTAAATTAAACCAACACTTCCTTTTCGTTTTGAAATGTTTTGTTCTTTGTTCTATATAAAAGACATTGCCAAGCAATTTTATGATTGGATGCCAAGCTTCTGCCTGCCCACTTAAGACCACCTCCTTCCTTTCCTTTCCTTCTCTCTCTCCTGGCTCGTCAATCGCAAGACGGCAAAAAATTAGGCTCCCGCCAGTCGGGCTCCAATGGATTTTCGCACAAGTGAGTGCCAAAAGCGACAACATGCAAACAAACATACATACAATATGTACGAGTATTTATGTATGCAGCTGAATTGACTTGAGTGGGATGACTGGGGGGAACACTCGCATGCCATTGCATCCGTACATATATAGCAAAGAAATACGTTTTACACAAAGCCGTTTCATTGATTAAGGGCAGCCCCTCCCCAATATAAATTGAGAGACAAGGCCAGGCCAAGCCAGGAAACACATAATATAACCATAAAGTGTCACTGGACACGCCAATCTTAGGGTGGATAATCAACTTGGTACAAAAAAATGGGTTAAGGTGAACCAGTCTCTAGATGAAAAATGTGAATATTAAATGCAGTTTAGAAGAATGAAGGGTGATGAAGTGCTTAACTGCGTGTGTATCTCTCTGACTGACGTAATCAGGCAGGAGGGATTTACGACCAGACGAGCCCAGCCAAGACCCAACCCAACCCACTTTGCTTACGCGATATAAAAGGCGATAAGCAAATAAATAAATAAATATACAAAAATAAAAAATACAAATACAATCACATCCTCTCAGCTCAGTACGGTAGCTTGTGAGAAATAAAATTGAAATTTAACTTTGCATAAATCTTTGCATTGCCTGACACTGACGACTCACAGTGGGGCCTAGTGGTTGAAAAGCTTTCGAGAAAAGCAAACAATATTTCTATTTTTTCAGATTCTCTAAAATTGGACAGAGATGTTTGCCCAGCGTACGGTTATGAAAATATAATCGATGAAAATAAAATTCTTAAGCTTACTTTAATTATAATCATATGGGTTACCACCTTCAATGTTTAAAGTAGAAAAGATCCTACCGAATACCAGTGTTGTCCAATCAAATTTGTTCCTGCCCAGCGGCGCAAAAGCACATTACAAGATCGATGTTCTCTCCAACAATTTAAAGGCTGGCAGCCTTCAAGTATCGATTACAAGCCTGTATACATTTACATAAGCTTGGCCGTTGTCGTAGGCTTCCTGACTTCAAAACAGAGTTGGATCTAATCGGAAAAGTGGGCGTATAACAGAAAACACTTGGGCTTTAGATTACAACTCTATATACCATTAGAGAAAATGTTGGCGAGGAAGTATGCGTTCAGTTCACAAGACGATATCACACAAATTTGGAAATTTGTGTGTGGACTTGTGGACTAGCTATACAACTCCACACACTTGGTATATGGACTTGAACAGCATCTACCTTACAACCTTGCACACTGGTTAGTTCTAGGTGTATCGGATTCTAAAAAGGATTTCAAATAAATGTGCTGTACAATTCCACACACTTGGTGTATGAAGTTGTAGTGTAACTGGAATACTACTTTTTCAACAGTGAATATATGGAGCTGGAATGTATGTTTGTTTAAGACAGCGATGGACAAGCCCTTGCTCCCATTCCTCCGAGAGTTACTTAACAGCATTAAAAATTGCCTCGGTTCTTGGCGCCAGCCGCATACAGTTGTCTCGTTTCGAAGCGAGTTACAGCAACAAATCCATTGCGCATCCACGCAGGGCGTCGGTAAGTCGCAAAATGCACCTGTTTTGTGCGCGATCAAGACGACTGCAAAAGCAAATGTGTGCAGTGTGTGTCTGGCTTGCCGACTGGAGCCTCGCCAATGAGGGGCTGTTGTTGAACTGCTCCCAAACTCAAATATTATGCCCACCGCTGGTTTAAGATATAATAGTACAGTGACAGGGGCGGCAACTATGAGGGGCAAGGCACTTTGAAATTGAAGAAAAATCCCATTTTGTGCACTGTTCAGCACATAAATTGAAACTAGTCAT
This sequence comes from Lordiphosa collinella, assembly GCA_018904265.1. Classification (NCBI taxonomy): domain Eukaryota; kingdom Metazoa; phylum Arthropoda; class Insecta; order Diptera; family Drosophilidae; genus Lordiphosa; species Lordiphosa collinella. The sequence continues at coordinate 849,426 of JAEIFV010000029.1, read as the reverse complement.
CCAAGATTCAGTGAAAATATTTCCTCAATATCGTGATGCCAATTTGTCACCTTTTATCTCTTAAATTTTGGGAACACTGGTAATGGTTATTGTACCGTGTTCAGTGTTACCAGTGTTTTAAGTCAAAAAGTTTTTAAAATTGCAAAAATAATATAAATAAAAGTTTAAAAAAGTGACAAAGAATGAGACAACTGTTATATGCACAAAAACTACTCGAACGGACCAAACGTAGCGAGAATGTCCCATTACGTGGGCGCCTACTGTAACGCGTGTTGTGGACAACCTCATTCAGCTCTGCGCCGCTGGTGTTTATGCAGCTTTTGTAAATTCACAAAATGACCAGCGCACATATGAAAAAACAAAAGGTCTGGCAACACCAAAGCTACGTTAAGTTGGCTACGCCACAGCATTTCATAAATTAAAGGCGAATTCATAGTCAAATTTACGTGAAGTTTCGCGAAGATAGCTTTTAAACTGACGGACGAACAGTCAGACAGACTGAGCTAAAGCAACTCAGCTTGTCATGCTGATCAAAAATGTACTTTTTGTGGTCGGAAATGCTTCCTTTTATGCGTTACAAACATATCGACAATTTTAATATGCCCTCTGCAAGGGTATAAAAAGAATTAAAACTTGGAAAGTCTAAAAGAGCAAAACTGAGCTACTGAACTATAAGCTTACCCATTTTAACTATGTTTGTTAAGTAAAGTCGCTACCAGAGGAGGTTGAAAGAGTCGACTTCGCAACCTTTTTAATTCCACCACTTTAAAGGACGGTCAGTCGAAACAGTTGAAGAGACAGTACGTATTTCAACGAACATTGTGATACTTTACCCATCTCTTGTTTTTTCTGAGCTAGAACTTAGGTGTTGTCCCTAAATTACATACCATATGATCAAGTAGACGCGCATTCCTTGTTGATTTCCGCATAGCTTAGCCCCTCTTATAGACGCGTGAGCATAGCAGAAGCCTAAGTTAATTGCAACAGCAACTTCGTATAATTTCTCTCTTCACTTTCTCTTCTGTGCCTTTGTTGATGGCGTTGAATGATTTCGTGTGCATCAGACAGCCACAAGCACACACTAACAGCACCGGACTATAATCGGGATTCTATTTCTTGTGGTTAATGATGCTTTAGAAATATTTTCTTCATTTGTATTGGTTTCTACACGGCTGAAAGCTGACTCTGGGCACCTCTGGTCTAGGTAGACGAGAGGGTCATGAGCTGTGCAGTCTTTGTAATGTGAGTAGACGAGAGGATGTCGGGCACATTCTAAGCAAGTGGCCAATCCTAAGGGAGCTTAGAATTTAATTGCTGGAAACAAAGCTCTCAATGGAAGAGATAAAAGCGGTGCAAAACTAGTAAACTTGATGGATGCTTTTAAGCACACTGTAAATATCTTGGAAGAAACTTTTTATAATAACAATAAGTTATAAGTTCCTGTGTTTTAAAAGCATGGGAGTGAAAGATCTGCTAACTCCAGATAAGTGATGTAAATGCAAATTACAATTACAATTAATCGGCCACAGAGACTGTCGCAGTTTACTTACGCGATGAAGCAAACTTCACGAAGTTTTCTCAGTAGGCGAGAGAATCAGTTGAAATTCTATACCTTTCGATTATAAGTTTTATAATTTTTCCCCCAGAATTTTCGGCATACTAAGAAAACTGCATGAATTTTTGCTTCATCGTGTTTGGCCCGATCAAGAAGGATTCTGCTTTTGTCTTCTTTAACGATGACGTTGGAGCAATCAAGGAGAGCGTTAAGGGGGCCATGACAATGGAAAGCGTATGCCAATTTTGACTGCTAACGCGGTTTTGACACGCCGACCTGACTGCGCATACAGCCCGAATACCTGAAGCACCTAATTCCTGTAAATGGCGATTTTGACTGGCCTTCTCGATCGCACAAATTATTCACTCCAGACTTTCTTTTGTGGGCTGTACAGTATTTATGTTACAGCACTAGTTTTACATGATTTTTCAATTTGCGAAAAAGTTCAAAAGACCCCACTGTGCGAAGTTGAACAACGAAGGCAAACCACAACTTTCCGACTATATTTAGAATTTTATGCGTATGCACAATTCAAAAAAATATATAAATATTATTCTTTATCAGCAACCAAATAGTCAACCAGGGTTTTGCAGAGAGATGATTCAGAGATGCGAATGTGAATCAGAAAGGAAATGCCTGAAATTCCAATTCGGTCGCCCACTTTTCGATGCTCGACTCTTCATCCATCCGCGATGACTTTCAAGCAGCTTTGCTCCCACCATCACTTGAGTTCCGCGTAATTAAGAAACATTCCAAAACAATAAACTATGCCATAATACGGCTGCAGCCCATCGAACTCAATATAGATTCGTGGTGTTCGTAGCAAACTTGCACCAATTTTTTTTTTTTCATTTGGTTTATTTAGCATTTTACGTTTGCTGGTTTTTTCTGTTTGTACGGTGCAAAAGAAAAACATGTGTGCGGCAGCAGTTTGAAAACGGCATTAAACCTACATGAGCACCAAGTATCTGTATCTGTTTCTGTATCTATATATGTATGAATGTATTTACAATATGTATGTACACGAATGAAAATGCTGAGGCGTTAAAAAAATAGAGCGCGCACAGTTGTTATTTTTATTTTTTTAATTGTTATTACTCTGTTTGCCCGGGTTTGTAGTTGTTGTTATTGTAGTTGCCGCTTGTGCAGTTGGAGCATTGAATTTTGATATTGTGCCGCACAACCACACCAAACGCTACAAAACAATTTCTTGCTTAATTTGTTTTAATTGAGCTTGAAACATGAGGCAAACATTTGATCAAGTGGAGTCGCCCAGAGAATCAGGGTTAGTTTAGCTAGGGAAAATATGATTGTATATAAAAGAGCAACTTTATTAAGACATTGAAATGGATAACGATCCTAGAAATTCCGATATTCGGGGCAACTTAAAAAGGTGTAATTGCCCATTTTGATATCAAATGAATTGACCCAAATCTTTGGCATAAAAACTGAAATTACACATTTCATGTCTGTAAACTCTCAAAACAAATTAAAAAATACAAATCAACTACAATGCATAAAATACAATCACAGAGACATCGATCTCTCTTTCGAAAGTTGCATGGCCACAACTCATTGAGCTCCAGCCCCTTGTCCATCAAGTGCAATACAAATTAATGAATACGGCTCAATTAATAAAATATGCAAAAACAAAAAAATGCCGACTAGAAAATGTAACCGCAGAAACATGTCCAAAATGGGCGCCACGAACTGCCCACAAATGTTTCAAGTGACCGAGTTACAAATCAGTATTTTCTATGTATGTTTGTTATATCGAAAATGAATGTAAACGCAGCTCTCGGAGCGGATGCAAAACGTCCACACGTTCGCTCTGCTGCCCACACACGCACAACGCGCAGCATGGAGTGAAAATGAGCTTGGGCATTCCAAAAAGAAACAAGCTAATAAGGTCAAAAGCTTGGTGAAGTGAGAGAGATACCACAACAATACGGCTGACATTTTTTGTTCGGAGATAAAAAGAAAAAAAAACACAGAGACGCCCACCAAAATAGTAAGACGCAGCGAAATTCGCCACAACAAAACAACCTGATCAAAAGGCGAATGAAGTGAGAAAATGAAATGCAAATGAATTAAATCTAAGCGCCTGCGCGAGGGCAGTTTGAAATCATTTGTTAATAATAAATTAGTAAAATGGCTCGTCAGGTTGACACGGCCCCAAGGCTTGTCAAGTTGACACAGCCCCAAAGGGCCAATGCCGAGCTTCTCTCAATCTCTTGGCTTGTGTGCTTCTAATTTTCGCACAAGAGAGACTGTTCGTTGAAATCTTACTTTTCTATGAATTTTTTAACGTTTTGTATAAAACTGCAGTCGAGTCGAGTAAGACACAGGACAAAATTTTGAACGAACTGTTAATGTACGGAATCCAACGAGAACTTTACCGATAAGGCATCTCCAACATAAGGCATTCTGTCCCTAAATGCAAGCAATTTATATCCAATGTGCTGCCAAAGACGACGAGGGCCGTTTTAAGCACCTTATGAGGGTAAACAGGAGAGCTTCAATGTTATCTTGAGCTTAATAGAATTCGATGAAGTTTTTTATGGCTTTCGCAGCAGCCATCAGATCCCTGTTAAAGAGCAACTCATGAATGCAAGATCCAGAGGTATATTTCTCAAGAAAGTATTATTTTAGCTTAAAGCTAAAAGCCAGTGCTGACAAGATTAACATTGATTTAAACTCATAAACCGAGGATGACAGAAATGATGCCGTCGCTGGCCAAATAATATCGTCAAGTGATGGAGAAGAATAACGAAAACGAATATAACGCTTTATGGTCATCGAATAAATACAAATCTCTTAATTCCATTAAAATCTTATATGGGAATAGGGTTTTTCCGGATTTGAAATTGGAATTGGAAGTTGGTAAGCCCATGAACCTATACAAATCGTTAATTTTCATGAAAGCAGTCAGACAGAAAAATCAAAATCAGCCTCCAGGTTGATTTTGATTTCGATTTTGTTTGACAGTTTTTTCGTTATTTTCTCCATTTTTTCTGGTCACACCGAGATTAAAATCAGAATCAAAATCAAAATCACTTGCAGGAATTCCGCTACTGATATTTATACTCTATCTGTCTGTCCGTATGAACAAACAGATCTCAGAGATGGTAAGAGATAGAGGTTCGACGTGTATGGGACAAAAACTTCTTATACTTGCAGGCATTTACACATGACTGAGAAGAGGCCCTTGCCTTGCGGAATTTAAAAAAAAACGTCATATAACCGTCAGTTTTATAGATAGAAGGTTCGAACCTTCTGCACATATTTTGATATCAAGACTATTTATCGATCCGTCAAAGGAAACGCGGCCCTAAGGGTGGCCACAGGATGCCACGTCATGTCGCACCCTGACCATTTACATCAGGAGACAGAGATCTTGCCAGTCAGTAACCACAACAAGCTCCTGACCCAGCTATACCTCATCGGATGCCTAATGGAATCCCACCCAAACCACACTAGCACCACTGGCCCTATGGCAAGCAGAAACCCGCCAGTACGCTACGACTTAAGAGTAGAAATGCCTGCCATCAAACACCTGCTGGGAGACGGAAATGTCACCTCCTCTACCTGCGCGGCAGCCAAGAAGGACGCGCACACAAACATTGTAGCCAGCACCATGGAAAGCTACCAGGACAATGTAGTCCTGGGGGCAGGCCATCCCCCATAAACCCAGCTGAGGAAACTCTACCCTGTCCCAACTGCGCTCGGGGAAGAGCAGTTTCCTAAACAAATACCTTTCGCGAATAAACCCCGACGTAGTCGATGTCTGCCCAAAGTGTGACTATGGCCCACACGACACCAAGCATCTTTTCAACTGTTCCCTAGCCCCCACTGTTCTCACTCCACTAGATCTCTGAACCCATCCGGTCGAGGCAGCTTCCATCCTCGGCCTGGATAGGTTATAGTTTCAACACCAACCTCTCTAATCTTTACCCTCTCCTTTCCTTTATTTTTCTTACTTCTATGTACATACGGATCAACCCACCAGCCTTTATAACAACAACAACAACGATGATTGGCAGCACTTCACAGGTACAGAGTATGTTATAGTCAGACTTGACCGACTTTCTTTCTTGTTTTATTCTGATTTTGGTTTATTTTTATAACAATAGGATATTTTTCAAGCATATACAAAAAGATCATTGAATTTGAAGCACTTTTTTACCCTTGTATTAAAAATTTACCAGAAGTTTGCATCGCATAGAAATATTAATTTCCGACCCCACAAACTATATATATTCTTGATTAGGGTGACGAGCTGAGTTGATTTAGCCCTGTCCGTCTGTCTGTTTTTACGCAAACTAGTCTTTCAATTTTACAGATTCGTCTATTAACTGCGCGGTTTTAGAGAGACAAACTTTTTTATTTTCAATGTAAACGTCTCCAAACTTTGTATTTAATGGTTTCTGTATGCTGTTTCATAATTCTAATAGGTTTGATGAAAATCTGATAAGTTTATTTTCAAATTTTGGCAAGCCCCACAATTTGGGAAAAAGTCTTCTCATTGGAATCCCCATAGATTGGCAAAACCTTACAGTGTGCCGTGGCGTACATCACCTAAAGCGAACGAACCAAAATATTCCCAAGCGGTTTGCACAACTGGTTTTTAGAAAAGAACACTGGCAAAGAACACTTATCAAAGTGTAAAGGATCGGTGAATAATAATTGAGACATTTTTCCGCTACTTTTCTCTAAATCTAATCCAAAACATTGCGTTCAACGTATATCATAATAAAAATGGTTCGATGCTTCATACCGAACCTTCTTATAGAGTTTTGAATACAATGTTCACATATCCGAAAAGGGAGGAATTTTGGAACTATCAAACTTCCCTCGTATCTCAAAGATACGTTAGCCAGCTGCTGCTGCTGCTGCTGCTGTTGTCTGCTAGGCAAACAAGAAATATAGAATGAAATATATGTACGAGACGAGTATGTGGCGGGCGCGTAAAGTCAGGGGCAGACAACAACAACAACGTTCATCATCAGAGACGTCGACTGCGGCGATGAGGTAATTTTTCGTTTGTTTTACTAAAAACTTTAACCAAATTTGAATGGTATCCCAAAAATGTTTGTTTCCTCCAGCGTCAAGTAGTGCGCAGGCGCAAACCACTTTTGGGCAGACTTTTTCAATTGTTTTGCCTAATTACACAATTTGATTTTGCTTGTTTAAGGCATTTGGTTTTTTTGTGGGTTAAAAATAACACCATATGTCACACACTAAGACACTAAAGCACTTCGTATCGGGGCTCTATATATATAGATAGATAACGGGACTCTCAAGGGGTGGTAATACCTTTTAGAGGATTTTCACAAATTTAGGTTAATATTATTGATATATTTTTGTGCATATATATATATAGGCACATATATGTGCTTATATATATGTTATGATATAAAACGATATGGGGGGCCACGGCACTCGAAAACGCAACGATTAGGCACCGACGACGGGTAAAACTCAACTGAGGAGCACAACGAAATGTCAGCGGCTCAAAGCCCCCCAGAGAAAGAGAGCACGGGAGAATGAAAGAGTGGAAGAGCGGCACCTGCTCTATCTCGAGGGGCTCTCTCTCTTGACTGACTGGCGGCGATCAGTGGCCGCTGCCTTTGCAAAACGTAAACAAAACAAAATGTAAACGCATGAGGGGCCTCCTGATGACTAATTTCTTACATTTTTTATGAGTGTGTCTTCTCCCACTCTCCCTCTCTCTTTTGTCTTACACCGGACCCAGAGGAAGTGGAAATGGGAAGTTGGGTCTTAGTCACATTTGGCAAATTACCAGGAATCAAAGATTAGTGTATACAATTTTCAATTGATTGAGTCCCTGCCTCTTTTGTTTACAAACGGAAATCTTTGTAGCAGCGGGAGACCCGCACAAGCCTCAAGAGGGGAGGGTTGCAAGCTAAATTCAAGTTAATTATGAAATTGTGCCTCAATTTGCAAGTCAATCAGTGGAATGCTTCATGGGGTTATCTTATCATGTGTGTGTGTGTCTCTCCCTCTTTTGCGGCGATAAAGAAGTTAAGTTGATAATTGAATTATATATTTTGTTTCCTACTGAGAAGTTGCATTTAATTAGCATACGCACACACACACACAAGTGGGCGTCCTTGTCCACTTGGAGCTCCAGCTGTCATATAAATATAATTCACGAAAGTGCTGCCCTCATCGAAAGCTTTGCATTCGCGTGACCCAACCAAACCCAAGTGTGGCGTTCTCCTACACACCCCACACACCCCAGAGGAGCACCCACCCAGCAGCACCCACAGAACAACAACAACGGTGCAGCAGCAGCTGCCTTTACTTTGCCTTTGTTTGCCCTCAATTAACACTTTACGCTTTAGTTTCTTAACACTAGCACACACTTGACACACTGAATTGTTGATAACTTACGGTATTAATTAATTACAATCACAAAATTAGTTAATTACAATTACAATAAAAACTTTATAAAAACTCGTAGTCGTAGTGTGACCCTCAACCGGTAAACGAAAAAATATTGTCAGGGATGACGGCCCTCCTATTGGCTTGTGCTGACATCTCAGCTATTTTCACGCCAAAATTGGCTATTTCCGAAAGAATTTGCAAAGTTAACAACTCTAAAATTCTGAAGGGGGTTCGGTCCGGGGTTCCGAACCCATTGTAAAGTCCAATGTTCGGTTTGCGAACCGATTCCTGAAGTCTCTGAACCCAAGGTTTTGGTTCGAACCTTGGTTCCCATTAAAAATGGGAAAAGGGAATCATGAAGTTGTGCAAAAGTATGAAACAGGGAAAAGGAAACATTTCCGAACCCATAAAGATATATATATTTGATCACCGTCAACAGCCGAGTAGATAGAGCCATGTCCGTCCATCCGTCTACCTGTATATAGAAACGCGTCGCTGCTCAAACAGTAGTATAAGATGTATAAGCGCCGCTGCGTTTTTTTTCCTACGCCGCGACGCAGTCGTTGCTACAAGAAAAAATGAGAGTCAATTTTTAAGCTGCTCTCAAGACACCAATGCATTGCAATGCAAAAATGTAAATGTATTTTTTGCCTCCCTCTGAGATAGAGCCATGTCCGTCCATCCGTCTACCTGTATAAACGCGTCGATCTCAGTGACTATAAGAGAGCCACAAATTTTTCCATGTAGGTGTAAGCCATTCGCAGATCAAGTTTGATTCAGATTTGGAAAATTTTTCCCCCTTCACCCTACAACCGCAAAAAACTGTCTTTCGGCCTAACAACCTTGACCATCCGTTTTCTACCCAAGGGCGAAATTTTCCGGAAGATTGTTAAACAGTCATTGCTTAATTTGCATACGGATATTTACAAAATGGGTTTGAACCTGATCGGGTGAAAAAACAAAGCAGTTTCTTATAACAGTTTTCTGCAAATTTCCCACATATCCCGAAGTAATTTTCTACAATCGGATCTTGTACTCACTTTCAGCATAAGATAAAACTTCTGTGAAGAATTCAGCTCTCTGAGTCCAGAGTGCGGCAGTCATCAATCACACTGTGAGTCAGTCAATTAGACAGGTTGAACTTATTTAGCTTCCTTCCAAAAGTTACAAGGGTACAGAAAGGTATTTCAAGAAGTTTCAACATAACAAATTTTTAATTTTAATTTAAAATCCTTTCACCCAATTTAGCTACCATTTCTGTCGTTGAAAAGTGCTCATCCCTGCTGTAAAGCTTATTAAAGCTAACAGCGCTCTGTTAAAGCCAATGCGCTCTGGTCACACAAAGCGTGGGTGTAGAGCGCGCCAAATTTAAAAAACTACCTAATACAGCATACAATTTTAAGTAGCCTAACTTTGCGATATCTTTAACATCAACTTAAACTTAAGCCCAAACAAAACACAGTGATTAATGATGGCAAAAGGGATTATGGGAGTGCACCCTTGCAAGCATTTGATAAATTTGTCTGCCTTTCCTGCCTTCCGTACACGATCATCATTTCCGTCATGTTGCCTAGCCTAGCCAAGTATACCACCCCCAACGAAAGATGACTATCCGAAGGCCAAAAACAAAAACTTAGAAAATCATAAAAATAAGGAAAATTCATGAGGAAATCTGAAGCTCAGCGGACCGCATATAGCGCTGAAATTGTTAGAGCAGGAGGGAGGGGAATTTGACTAAGCGCTTAACGCTGTTGTTGTGCTTGTGGGGTTGCTCGAATAAAAATGAATTTAATGTTCCTGTTTTGGCTGCTAGGGTTTCTTTTTTTGGCTTATACGCGTAATTTATGCTGCAAAACATCTCAAGCATAAACAGGAAACAAGCGTCCACGCTTGTCCCCGTCGCCTTCCTCCCAAAGTCAAGTTCGAAGATGTTGTTTTGGGCTTCAATTCAATTAATTTCAATCGAACGCCTGTCGTTTTGCCCATCCGGCGATATTGATGCCCACACATCGTCGTAGATGTTACACATAGATATATCCCTTGCGCCCATAAATCAGGACATGCATGCGCTCTGTTATGACTGGCTGCTGGCCAAACCCACCGACATGTGTCCTGCTGACTCCTGCTGCGTCATTGCTTTAGTTCCGGTTGAGTTTGTGCCAAGCGCACGAAAAGATTTATGCCACTTTGTTGAAATCTGAAATCCTTTCTCATGTGTAAGAGAGTGACCCACTTGGGACTGACCAGCAGCAGCGGCTGCAGTAAGCACTAATTGAGCGATCTTCCGGTTGGGCTAATGGGTTAAAAGCGCCCATATATCTTCTCTCTGTGAGCTGTGATAATTTCGGCATTTTATCAACCAAAACTTCAGAGGGTTCTTCATCTCTACAGATTTATGGCCATCTAATTGTTTTGGGTGAGGCATTTCGGGTTTTTAATTGCACACGAGAGGACAAGTTCTAGGGAGGCTAATAAAAATTGAAAATTATAATTAGTTAATAAAATATCCGATTTTATGGACTAACTAGTCCACAAAATTTTGTGTGAAAGTGAGGAAAATGTTCATGGAATTTGATAAGAAGAGCAGTGGCCAGGGGACGGTCTTGTGTAGACTTTGAGCGTGCTTGAAATTCAATTCTAAATCTCGTGGGAAACAATGGACACTTAGCCCAGTAGATAAGCAGCAAATTTACTTTAATTGGAGTTAAATATACAGAAAAAATATAATCAATATGGGATAGCAAATTCTGTCCTGGTCCAATTAAATAGTTTTTCAGGTATAAAACTGTCTTGGAATAAGAAATGGTTCATGGGTCAAGCTCGCAATTGTTAATTTTCGTATCAAATTAAATATCCAAGCGCTGCCAAAAAGTTTCAGCATTTTCGAAAACCCTTTTTGAATCGAATTGAACCCACCAAGCTTTCAGCGGAATTGATGTGTACTGAAAATCACTTTCATAAGTAAGTTAATGCCGAATGAAAATTCGCTAGTATTCTCTTAAGCTCGCACTTGGTTAAGGAAAGATCAAATGAATATATTAAGTGGACAGCGGACAATATCAGGAAAGGAACGGATCCCCATATTGTAGTAAAACTGTAAGTTTCCCGTTCCGTGATTGACTAACCAATTTACGACTATATTATTTAAGACTTATGACTAACCAATTACATCAACAGAATATGGCAAACGCCATAAACAAAGCTTGCAAAAATAGCCCCAACCACAAGAACTGTAAAGTTTTGATCTTAAATTCAGGCGCTACAGCATCATACAGTATGATTGTTTGAGATTCGTCATAAGAGTATAAAAGAAATACATAACAGTTTACTTTGAGCCTACTTAAAAGTGAATCATGCTAACTTTACTATGAATGTTCATTCCATGAATATTACGAGTACTTTTGTTCCTAAGCCATAGACTATGATTTTTAAGTCCATTTTAATGTAGCACTCAATACTCCTATCTTCAGAATTCTAAACTTTCAATGGTTGTTTAAGGGGTTAGAACAAGTTCCAACGAAAAAAAATTGACTTTTTTTGCGTATTTTTGTAGTTCACATATTCAAAAATATTTCACCTAAAGGATTTTAAAAACTCGAATTAATTTAGGAGATTTAGCCCTTTTAGTTAGCCAAATTTTCTAGAAACTGCAAACTTTAAGTGCGTTTTTCTCGAAACCACGTTTCAGCCAAAACTACTGGACCGATTTTGTTCAAAGAGGTGTCAAACGACACAAAATTGTCGTCATTCTGGCATGAACCTTCAACTTTTAGATACACAAATTTTTAGTCATTAGAACAATTCATTCCATTTTTTTTTACACTAGACTATAGAGATAGCCGCGGAAAAGAAATTTTGATCCCGTTCCGGTCCCGAACCCAAATGTTTAATTCAATCCCGTCCCGTCCCGATCCCGGACCCAAATTTTCAATTTTATCCCGTCCCTTCTCGTGCCGACCCTAGCTATCCCGACACGTCCCAACCTTCCATATTTTTTAGGAATATATGGAATTGAATACAGTTTTTTAAATACAAAATTATATAAAAATACTAGCATATATCGCGGCGCGCTTCGCTACGCCGCCTTCAGTGTATACTGACATCACATAAAACCGATTTAGTTTTTCTTTTCCGACCGGCTTTGGGTAACATTACCGTTATCGTAATCGCTTTTGCTATCGCAATCGCTATCGTTACCGCAATCGTTATCATTATCGCTATCTATATCATTATTGTTATCGTTATCGCTATCATTATCGTTATTGTTATCGCTATCGTAATCGCTATCGTTATCGTTGCCGTTACCGTCATCGTTATTTCTTGTACTATCCTTATAAACCAAGTTTGAAGCCAATCGGATGAAAATCGGTTTTTGGCAGCTAAGTTTTCCATAAGTTTTCCGACCCTAAGGTAAAATTTTCCAACATCAGAAAATTACATTTCAATTCATTTCACTTACTATCCTTACAAACCGAATTTCAAGTCAATAGATTTTTGCTTATCGAATTTCCCGAGAATTTTCCTTGCCGGCAGATTTTCCGAAATCGGGAAAATACGTGTCGAACTATTTCGTACACTTCGCTTACCGACCGTACTGTCGAATTTCCCAACTTCGGAGAATCGCATTTCAATTTATTTCACTTACTGTCCTCACAAACCGAATTTCAAGTCAATCGGATGAAAAATAAAAATTTACGCATACAAACTTTTCCCACGCTTTTTCGGGTGGAATTTTCGAAAACCCCGTCTTAGTACGCACTTTCACCACCGAAGAAAACCCCTGTCCAAATTTCAGCCCTCTAGCTCTTACCGTAGGCTGTGCGGCGGTCACCAGTCAGTCAGTCAGGTTGAACAGTTTTTATATATATAGATTTCAGCATATTTATAAAGAAAATAATGCTTGAGCAGTATCTTCACTTTTTTGACAACTCATAAAAGTTTCCCATTTGAGATATCAGACAAGTGTAATAGTCGACCTGAGAAACACAAAAATATTTAAAAAGCGGCATGAGAAGTAGGCTAAGTTCGCAAATGAGTTTATTGACTCACAGTAAACACAGTAAACTGAGGCATTTTTCACCCATCTCATACTAGGAGATGGTACCGGTACAAGTATTGAAAAAATTAAATTCTGAGAACACCAAATGATTTTATTCCTTTTTAGCTCAGTGCAACTCATAAATTAGTTACGCTTTCGCACCCCGCTATTTTTGAAGAACATACCGAATCTAAAAAAACCCTCTCAAAGGACTTGGGCCCCATCACATCGTAAACGTAAACAAATGGATCATTTTAATGAAGTCCATATATCATTAACCGCTTGGAATTTTGTTTTTATGTACAGGGTGGCTGATGAATATTGCTACATTAAGAACCTCAAATAACTTTTTTTTCAGTGTATGGAATTCATTGTTATTTAATTCATGTTAAAGCTCATTCAATTTGATTAAATATAGCTTAATTAGTTTTAAAAATAGTAGAATTTAAATGCCACCCCTGCTCGTTGATGCAGGTGCAGTATCTTATCAAAAAGTTGTTCATTACTGCTTGGAGAGTTGAGACCGGAATAGCCGCAAGTGTTGCTCAAAAGGATTGCTTTAGTTCATTCAAATTTGACGGTATTTTTTTGTAGACTTACTGTTTGCAATAACCCCAAAAAAGAATGTGGAGTTTCTGGATATCAGCTTTTTGGGAAATTTTCGTCGCAATCCGGTCATAACAGGCTGTGCTATGTGAAGAGTTGCACCATTTTGCTGAAAATACAGAGTTGAAAGGAATTCTCTTTTGGCGTACTTGTGGATAGAAAAACTCTCACAACATGCTCAAGTAAAGGTCACCAGTACAGTAACGGTGTGACCGTTTTCTTAGAAGAAGTAGGGCCCGACAATGCAGCGTGATAAAACTGCAGACCCCACTGTAACACGAAGTGGATGAAATTCCGTTTCATGAAGTATCTGTGGGTTGGAATCACTCCATATTTGACAATTTTGATTGTTTATGTTGCCGCTTAAGTCGAAATGCGACTCGTCAGACATAAAAAGACAGTTCAACATGTTTTCGTCCTCTTCCACCATTTGAAGCATCTTCTGGCGAAATTCCAAGCGAATCGGCAAGTCTGCTGCGTTCAGTTTGTTGCCCATTTGAATTTATATGGGCAGCAGCTGCAGCAGCGATTGTTTCCTTTATCCGAACTGTAGGGTTTCGATGGTAAGGTCTTCTTCAGACTGTCCCACGCTCGGCAAAATTGTTAACAAGTCTCATTATGGTCCATATGCTCGGAGGATCGCCACAAAGCGTGCGCCTATACTCTCTTTTCCAGGTATCAAAAAAGAATCTTTTCGATTTTATGGAGCCAAGTGCTTTGGGGATTTTTATACTCTATACCAAAGGTATTTCAGTATGGCAGTCATATTAAAGCTAAATAATATCATTTTGATATTGAATATAAAATTTTAAGTGATTAATATCATTTTTATATTACATTTATATAACTTTTGATCAGAAAATTCATCAAATGAAGAAAATATTTCACTTTTATATGAATTTCGGTTCATTTTCAACTTTATCATATCGGCTTTTTAATGATATGACAAAATATAACATTGACCCCAGATAATACCATTTTTTTTTTCTGTGCAGTTTTGGAAGGTCATAAATATAGAAGTTAAGTCTAGAGCACTTAACCAAATTCATCTTAATATAAATGCCGAACCATTTGTTCTTAAAATAATCTGTTGAACTCTTGTACTTTACATTTCCTTTCTTAAATTTGTAAATTACTAGCATCTAATCCTGTGTGCATCTTGCTTGGAAAATGCGTCACATGTTAAATGTTTGTCCAACTGCTTTAGTTTCTCATGCCATTAAGTCGCGGGCTGGAAAATGACAAAGGATCGTCCATTAGACACAAGTCACAATTCAGACAAATCCACAGACCCAGCCACTTGGCTGGCTGGGAAATGGCAACGGAAAATCCACGCCACCCCTCGTCGCACCCTTTTGTGATTTTTGCGAAAAACCAGAACAAAAGTCGAGTGAGACTGGATAATATTTTGCGCTTTTGGTATGACGAATCCACATGTCATACATACATGCCTCTCCCCATCCCAATCCCATAGCACATCCGTTTAGCGGGCAATCAAGCGTGTAGTCCAATTCAATAAGAGGGAAGGCGACTTGGAGAACTTTATCAACACCCATGTCGGCATTAGTTTTGTTTACAAACTTTCCGTTGCCTTTTTGACAGGGTGAGCCTGTCCCTGCTCCTGCTCCTGGGGGTGGCTTTGCGGGATTTTTATTTATGAGCACTTAAATCGAAGCGCAAACTAAAATTGCACATTGCATCTACATAAATATGCAATTGCGGGATGTGGGATACGAGATTCGGGTGGCAGCTCCTGCTGATAAATGATGAAAAAATTAAAAATAAATACGCATACATCGCAGATACAAAGTGCTCGTCGTCCGCCCCATCCCTTAGCCGTTTTAGATGACAGTTCCCGATAATGGTGACATCAATTTGAAACTCAATTGAGCTTGAGCTGGCCCTGTCGTCGTTGTTTTTCCCAACTCCTCGTGTTGTTTTCTTGTTTGATAAATGCTGCGCTATCAGCGATGTTTATCGTTGAGGACATTCCTGACTGGGTGCGACAAGTCAGCGAATTGGAAACATGCCACCCCCAAGGGTAATGAGGTTTTTTTCTTCTCCCCCTATTTTGAGATGAGCCTCGGCTGTATCTCTGGGGCGTTGCGAGTAGTTTACATGTTTAATGCTCACTTAATTGCTGGTTAGTTGACTAAAAGTTGGACGGAGTAATAAATGGCTTTGAATTAAGCAAAATGGTTGCAGATGGTTTGGGAAATGTGATTGCAAAGAAATTGTTGTTTTTAACTGTTTCCTTCTTATCTTCAGGAAACTTTTGATAGTGTACCTAAAGCTACAAATGAGAATGTGCAAATGAGCTTGCTTGCATACTCCTCGCAGTAGTAAGAGAAAAGAAAACGCGAAAAGCTTCGATTGCTCAAGCTTGGAGGCGAAATTTGAGAAAGCTGCAACAACAACGCTTATATTCAGAAACAAAATCAAGAACTTTTGTATTTGAATTAAGTACAAACGTTGCCCATGGTACGAAAATACTTAACTCGAGTACAAAATTCTTATTTCAAGCACGATTTGAAATACATTCCGAACTATTTTGCTATCTTTTTGATCACACCTTTGGGATTGGATTGGAAATCAGTTCCAGATTTATAAAAATAGATTTCTTTCATTCCTTAAAACTTGTATTTATAGATTACTTTCATTTGGTGTGGCGGGTAGTTTACCTACTTGACACCCGCTAGTTGTAAAATACGTTACACATTCTCGTTCTCCCAACCTCGCCCTCAACCTCAACACCCATTAGGCCATGTCAGTGCATGCCAGTTCCAGGATAAATAGACTGTTGAGTCATTAAACAATTTACGCAGCAATAAATTTACGCAATTTACTTATAGAGCAAACTCACACAAAAACACAACATCCTGCTGCATCCAGTGTCTAGGGCAATAAAAAATACCCCTGCATGGAGTTGGGTGAACATTAACACATCTGTCCAGATACAAAAGTGGCAGGCCGTCCGCCTGAGCGATTAACTTTTTGCATCCTTCACGCTCCTCAACCTCATCATCGCCCACGCGCCGCTGCCCCTTTTTTATGCCGCCCCCCAAGGATATCGTGTAGATTTTCAGGATTGTTGCCCGGCTTCAAAATTTTAATGAAATTGTCATCAATTAAAATTTCTGCGCTCTTCCATGACCATGAACCGGGGCAAGTGACACTGCATAAGTTCAGCATTTCACTTTTTCTTGATTTTACGACCCAGACGTCTATCCAGGCACTTCGCTGGGCTTAGCACATCTCGGTTATGAGTGCTTCATAATGGGCATAACTCTAAGCACTCGTGCCCTGGGACCGCGCACAGCTATAAAAATAATTTGTGGCCAAAAACTTCCCTTTTTCGTGCATACAATTTATTTGTTGTACGCCATGCGAATGGGGTAAGGATGACTCTGAGAGGTTAACGGCTGCCGGCAATTTGTAGTCATTTGCTTGTTTTTCCAGCTTCATTTTAATGGGTTTTCATAAATTTTTATTGTTTTCCATATAATTTTTATTTTATATACTAAAATGTTATGCAAATGCATTTTTGAGTGCTTCGAATTTGTTGGGAAGTGAAAGTACTTAAATGGGCTACAATCCAAAGAAGATTGAAACTTGCTTTAAATTAATCATTGACAGAGCCGATATTGAAGCTTCATAGTTTTTAAAACGACCAAAACTTGATTCTGGTTAAATTTTCTTCATGAGTTTTCACAACAGACGAGATGCTTTATTCGGCGGTGTCCTAGAAATCTCTTCCAACCAAATTCCAACCCAAAACCAATTCACGGTGTCCTAGAAATCTCTTTCGGTTGGTTTCAAACCTCTCGTATTTTGTTGGGAGATTTTGACAAAACAGCCAATACACAAACCAGCCAATTCATTAACCAACCAATAGCGAATTTAAGAACCCACGCAATATATCACAGTTTTTGTAGTAGGACCATAATCTTATACACACACCTTTCGAACTCGACTTTCGAACTAGACTTTCGAAGAAAACGAAATCTTTCGAAGTTCTGGGACACCGACGGATTTCTCTAGCGATTTGCAAGCCAACCGAAGCCAAAATCTCTAGAGATTTCCAGGACTCCCCCGATTGATTAGTTTTTGAGTTTTATACACAGAAAAAAAATCAACAATTTTCCGACTTTGAATAAAAATTGTTGAAATTATCTATTAGAGCAAAGCTCTTTTACGGATGGCCAGTCGACAAATGCAGAAATCGATTGTCTTTGCGACAGATTTCTTGGGCTACGCTTTTGACTTTGCAAAGTTAGCAGCTTTAGTCTTTGCAAGACAGCCATAGCAGCAGTTGGATTGTTAGTAGGTGGGTGGTGGTGGTGGATTAGCCTTGACCAAAACAGTGACCGAACAGTGACTAAGACAGTAAATAAAACAGTATACAAAATAGTGACCAAAACGGTGTCCAAAACAGTTACTGAGACAGTGACCAAAACAGTGACTAAAACAGTGAGCAAACCAGTGACCCAAGCAGAGACCGGAAGAGTGACCAAAACAGTGACCAAAATTGTGACCACAAAAGTGACCAAAACAGTGACGAAAACAGCGACCAAAACAGTGACCAAAACAGTGAACGAAACAGTGACCGAAACAGTGGCCAAAACTGTGCCCAAAACTGTAACCAACACTGTGACCAAAACAGTGACTGAAACAGTGACCAAAACAGTGAACGAAGCAGTGACCGAAACAGTGGCCAAAACTGTGACCGAAACAACGAACGAAACAGTGACCGAAACAGTGACCAAAACAGTGAACAAAACACTGACCGAACAGTGACCGAAACCGTTACCGAAACAGTGAAAAACACAGTGACGAAAACAGTGACTTAAATGGTGACCAAATCATTGACTAAACAGCGACCAAAAGGGTGACTTTATTGTGGCCGAGTTTATGAAGGGTCGAACACATTGAAAATGAACAGGCGTCCCTAAAAGACCGTGGGATCGGGAGTAGTCCAAAAGACCTTCCGACACCTTCAAATGCTTCAGAAGAATGCGACGACTTTGCCACCAATACATTACATAATTTTTTTATATCTGCGCTCAAAAAAATCTTAGAACTGTTTGGGAATTTCTAAAAAAAGTCATTAAACGGTGTTCCACGACGCCCACTCTTTTTTTTATTTTTGATTTTAAAAATTTAATCGTATTTTCAAAGTTACAGTCATTTAAAATAACACTTTTCATTTCAAAAGTAGTAAAATCAACAATGCCCCTTCTGATTTCGTAGTAAAATCAAAAATGTTGGGCTTTTAAAATCAAAAGTGCGAGTCTTTGATTTCAAAATGCTGACACTTTTGTTAAAACAACAACTTTTATTTTTGATTTTACCAATTTAAAAGTAAACAAAAAAATGTTGGTCTTTTAAATTCAAAGACCCGAATTCAAAGAGCAGACAATTTTGTTTTTTACATAGTAAAATCAACAATGCGTTTTTGATTTCGCAGCAGAATCAAAAGTGTGACATTGTTAAATAATTTAAAATTTAGAATTACAAATTTTAGGCAGATTGTAGATTGAGTTCAATCTTCAATTCTCTGTCAAGTGTATCTGCCCACCTGACAATCGACCTCGAGAACGGATCCGTTTTCGACATTTTCTCTTACTAAACTATGTTCTAAACTATGTATGTTACTAAACGTGTTCCGTTTTCGGTCCGAAAAAGTATTACCTGTCGCTCAGTTTGCGGCAGCAAAACGTAAGTTCTTGATACGCTTTTTCAGATCCTCTCTCGACACTTTCTCGATAGCGAAAACGGGTCAAAAACGGATCGAAAACTGAATCTTTTCCGTTTGAAACCCGCATCTCTAAGGAAAAATGGATTTCGAATTTACAAGAAACTATCGTAATATCTGATGTACGTTTGAAACCCGCATCTCTAACAAAAAGCGGACTTCGATTTTTAGAAATTGTCGGGTGGGTGACCATTTAAAAATCCACATGCCAAAACTGAAGTTAAACACATTTTTATAGAGTTACCTTTTAACACAATGAGAAAACTAGCATTTTGGCAATTTCTCGAATCAGCGGAAGGTTTTACATAAGAAATGACTGCCAAATGACTGGGATACAAAATGCTGTAAGCTAGTGTAATTTCGCATGCTCCCGTTTTCACTTTAGTGAAATCGAATCGAGCCCGGGTGTGGCTCAGCGGCTAGTGTGCGCGACCGCTGTGCAAGAGGCGTGGGTTCGATCCCGCCTCGGAACATCTAATGAAAAGTTTTTTCTTTGAATATCTAATGAAAAGTTTTTTCTGAATATCTGAATATGGGTTTAACGACCTGATTGATTTTAGTCAAAGTGAATGTTAGCAGGCTCAAGGTCGAGGCGCCAGCTTTGTGGTAATTAGCCATGCAAAAGCTTCTCAAACTGCCGTTCGGATTCGGCGCTAAACTGTAGGTCCCTTTCTCTTGTGCGAAAATTAGAAGCGCACAAGCATAGAGGCTCGGCTTTGGCCCTTTGGGGCTGTGTCGAGCCATTTTACAAATCGAATTTGATATCAAATTTCCTTTTAATCCGATGGACTCAATATGAAAGGTTTTAAGCCGATTTACACCATCAATTGAATATTTCCACTTCATTTAATTAACATGCCGATTTGTGACAGCCCCTTCCCATTTGTGCAATATTTAAAATCCCCGGCAAACTTTAATAATCCATATTGCATATTTACACATCTGTGGAATTTTTTGTTCGCTCACCACAATCCATTAGTAAATGAAATTCATAAATTTCCCAACAATCACGACGACAGTTTGCAACATTTGCCAAACATTGGCAAAAAAAAAAAGGAGAGGACATAAAATCCAAGTCAAAGTAGCAGGGTGGATGTTGACACATCCACGTCCCAGACAGATGAAGCCCAGGCCAGGCATTGGAACAAATGTTGCGCAAACAAATGGATTACATTGCAATGCCCAGCTAGCTTAGCCCAAATGTATGATAATGAATCATAAATTTCCATAACTGTCATACAATCCGGATAGATTTCCGCAAAGTAAATTAGCGACAAGACATTGTGACAATTTGTTGAAGTGATTTGGCCAAATGTATTTATTTTTTGAGATGAAATCAATCCAGTATGGGGAAACACAACAATTTTAATTTTGTGATTTTGACAGTTTAAATTCTAAAAACAAAAAAAGTGATTTCTGTTGTAGAGCCCTTTCCATCGCATCTTAATATGATGATGTATATGAACTTCTATTCAGATTTTCTCATGTTGTACATAGTTTATTAAAATTTTCGCCAAAAATCCGGGCTCCGGGCTCCTCTCAGAAGTCCAGGGCGCGGGGGGAAACACCCCGGTCCCCGTCCCTCTCGACGGGCCTGCGTCTATTATAATAGATGCCTAATTTACTTAATCCGTCTAACCCAGTAGTTTTAGCCACAGCCCAAGCTGCCGTTGCAACCCCAAGTCAAAGTTTGTTCAAAGCTCACGTCCAACCGATCGAGAAGCGCAGCCATTAAGCGGAAACTCGAAAATAAATTGAGATTTTTAAAGCAGAAGAGCTGATCACTTGCCACCATCAAAATAGAATGGTTTATTACTTTAAGAATTTTAAGAAGATCGACGTGAGGACGAGTGACCGCAGATTTATGTTGTCAAATGTTGTAATGGCTTAAAGTGAACGACAACTTTTCAATTCCACCAAATAGATAGTATTGCCGACTCATCTCTGCACGTTATTGTATAAAAACCATTTTCGCCCGTAATCATTCAATTCAAAAACAGATTCGTTTTCGATTCATTCGAGCAGGGATGCAAACCGGTTCTGAATCGAACCGACACCGAACCGCTAATTCCAGCTGATAACCAATCCGCAAACGGAATCGAACCGAAAACCACAAAGATTAGTGGCGAGTCTTAAGACGTGATTCTTAAGCTGCGATTAAGTTGACTTTCGGTTACATTAAGCTTCGAACTGATCTTTAGGGATGCTGAATTGTTATAGTCTTTACAAATGATTTCTCATTTTAAAACATGCCAAGCCTTAAAAGCTTCAATTGAGTAGAAAATTCAGTAAATCGAAATTAACCTTTTAAGCTCCTGCCGGGATAACTCGAAGAAAAACAAGAAAGAAAGTCGGTCAAGCCAGACTATAGCATACTCGGTACCTGTCAAGTTTTTCCGATTTGCAGGGGCGGAAGGGGGCGTGGCCAAAATTAAAAACAAACTTGATCTGCCTGCAAGTATAAGAAGTTTTTTTCCCATACACGTCGAACCTCTATCTCTTACCATCTCTGAGATCTGTTTGTTCATCCGGACGGACAGACAGACGGACACTACTATATCGACTCTGTTTTTGATGCTGATCAAGAATATATATACTTTATAGGGTCGGAGATGCTTCCTTCTGGCTGTTACATACTTTTGCACAAACTTATTATACTCTGTGTACCTCTGGTACAGAGTATAAAAAGATTAAATTTATCTCGCCGTTTTTTTTCGCCTTGTATCAATTAGATTTAAAAAGTAAGCCATCCTCTGAGCGAAAAGTATGCCTACCCATCTCTTTACTGGCTAAATAAAGATTGAGGTAGAAGAGCTAAATTCAGAAGTAAAATCTCTTTGATTTTATAGCTCGATCCTTCGAGCCGGATATTCTGGAGAATCCCAAAAGCAAAATGTCGTGTTTTAGCTATGAACAATTGTCAAAGGGTTGTTTAAAGTTATTGAGGTTTCATTAATTCATACAAACAATTTGGTTCAATTTGACCTCCTTATAAAATATAATTATTGGAGTAAGCTTAATATTCTTAGACTTAAGTTGGGTGAAAAGCTCGCCTGAGTTAGCCTAAGTACATCCCACTCAGCAAAATCCACTTAACCGTTTAATTGCTTGTTCTATAAAGCGATCGATCAGTGTGCACCGACTTTAAACTAAATTTAGGGATAATTAAAGAGTGGATTCGGATCGTGCCTGTCAGTTAAATTATGTAAGAGTCCAAATTGTTAAGTGTTTTTTAATTTTGAAAATCTAATTTATTCCCATGTGCTCAACAAAGCGATTTCGACACAAAATCAACCAATTCCCATACGATTTGAGTCGTTTTTGGGTTGAATGTGATTTGTAGAACATATGGGACTATTTCGACTTAAACGTTGTGTCGTACTCAAAGCTTATTGTAGTAATTAGTTTAAAAGATACTTACTATTTTTCCTTAGTGATTTCTCTGACTCCGAAATTAACAAAATAAATTGAACCGAATCATTAACTTTTGCCTTTTTTTTTTTGTCGTTTCAGCGATTTTGAAGACACACCGTTTCTTTTTTCTGGCACAAAGTCGCGGTTCGGTTCGGTTCAAAACGAATTTGGTTCCTAGAATTTGGTTCTCCTGTGGCGCTCATAAAACGTAGCCATTTTGTACGCTTAGTTTGCCTCATGCCGATTGGCTGTTATAAAAATTTAACAACCGTTCAACTCCCCCTCCCACAGCACCCTCCAACCCTGGACAAGTGGTTAACTGGTACTGCTCCTGCGCAATGTCAGCATTTGTCTGTACATAATATGCTTACTGGATTACATAAGCGGCTGCCGCAGTTTTTATCCAACCACACACTCGTACCTCAAATCTGCACCCCTTCCTCCTCACGCAAAATTTATAACTTGCCCATGACTGCTGTTGGCTTCTGTCCATTTATCTTGGGCTGGGGGGTTTTTTTTGTTGCTGTGGGGTCAGGAGTGGGCGCCCCCATCAGGCTTACCCACAATGCCACCAATGGCAGTTACATTTTATGGCCAAAGTTTCCCAGCTTCTTCTCCCCGGCCTCCTGTTGTCGACCAAGTGGCGCCATTTTTGCCGCATAGTCGAGGGGTTTACGGCTTTTTTTTGCTGAAATAAAGTTTTTCTGTCAATATCAGCAAAAAATTTCTTATTTTTGTACTTCTGCTGGGAGAAGGGGAAACAAAATAAAAATAACTATTTAAGTTGTGAGTTATTTTCTATAAATTGGTTTTTATTTTCACTTTAAACATTTCTATTGAGACTGGAATGACAACATATATCAAAAGAACACACACATTATCTTCGTTTGTTTTATAATTTATAATTATGTATTATTAGATATTCAGTATAAAACGTCATCAGCCTATGCGAAGGAAAACAAAAGAAAACTTAGTGAGAAAAAGTTTATTACATAAATTAAATTTCCTGCTAACAACCCAAAATGGAGAACTTGATTCGGGGATAATTTTAACTCAAATATAAACTATATAAAAAAGGGGATTATAAAAAATTTGCTAAAATTATGGAATTTTTTTTTGTGTGATTTTGCATCTTTTGTGTTTTTTATATAGAAATGCCGATATGCAGAGTTGAGAATAGAGTGAAACTTTTAACTTGACTTTTCTCCAATAAAAATATCATCTTATTTGGAAACTTGTTCTGCTAATTTTGTCTTGTGGCTTTTTCGGCTTGTCATGAGGCTTTCTTTCTTCCTTCTTCAATCTTGTTCAAAGTTCTTGTTCATTTTTCAATTCTTGGATTTCGTGTACGGCGGTGGACCTGACAATTCGTTAAACATATAGTAGGTCTATATAAAAAAACAATCATACAAATATGGTAGAGCACTCTACGCAGTAGTCTTAAGTATTTCATTTCAACTAAATTTAGTTTGCCGCCTAGTCAGGTGTGTTTTCTCAATTTGTGCGCAAAAATTTTGGCCTAATAGAACTTTTTCGCTTGCGCTTCGCTGCGGTTTCTGTAAATGGAAGAGAAGACAAAATGAAAATTAATAATATTAAGAAAATATAAAAGTGTGTCAAAATGAGTTGGAATAACCAACAATCAATAAGAAATGACGACTCCTCACACCAAAAGAGCAAACTGTATGTTTTTTATAATCAAAAGACTTAAATAATAGAATACCTTCGTTTGGCTATTACAGAGCTCTAAATATCGTAGTCATCAGCTAGCTGATCTTTTACATTAGAAAGAGTGTATCAAGTGGACCATTCAGCGAATATCGTTTTGAAAAAATCAACGCATAACCTTAATTTCTGCAGAAGGATCGGTCCGGAGGTTCAACCTCATCGTGAAATACAAATGAGGTTCGGTTCGTCGACTGGTTTCTGAACTTATCAAACCAATGGTTTTGGTTCGATTCTTAGTTCGTAGTAACTAAACCCATTAACATTACCGCTCGGTACCATACCACGAATATCTATCCATAAGATATTTTCGGGATATGTTAGTTTTATTGAACCGCAATCAGAACACATTTTTGAGCTGATTTCCAACTTAAAACTTGAAAATCGCGTATCAATTTAAAGATACTAACCAGGATGGTTATGTATTTTTTCAAGACTGTACCAGAGGTACAGAGTATATTAAGTTTGTGCAAATGTATGTAACAGCCAGAAGGAAGCATCTCCGACCCCATAAAGTACATATATTCTTGATCAGCATGAACAGCCGAGTTGATATAGCCATTTCCGTGCGTCTGTCCGTATGAACAAACAGATCTCAGAGATGGTAGAGGTTCGACATGAATGGGACAAAAACTTCTTATATTTGCAGGCAGATCAAGTTTATTTTCAAATTTGGCCCCGCAATTTGGTAAAAACATTATATCTCCCACAGTTTGACAGATAGTTTAGTAATCAGCCTAATCTATCGATTCACCAAAGGACTGGTTAAGATCTGATGAACGATACAAAAGTTATGCTCAAAAGAAGTTTCCAATAACAAAATCCTATACAAAGCCTGTTAGCTATGGCTAGCTGGATAATTGCTCATTTCTCCAATCGGATTTGTCTTGCTGCTAACTGGAACGCTCACATTTGTCCCCCCTCCCTTTCCTACATAGTCAATTTTTGAGAGAGAGAGAGAGAACTTAGAAATGGTCGCGGGACAAAAGTATAGCCCTGCACCCACCTAGTTACTAAGATGAGATATCATAATAGTGTATCATATTGATTCATCATCGCAATATGTTTCTTAGCAAGCTATTTTTGCTCTGAGGTCAAAAATATTTGGTTTCTTGGATGCAAAAAGAAAACGATGTAAGAATTGGGGTTTAAGCTGAATAGAAATCGCTGGAAAAATTATAACCGAATCCCATTCACAGTAAATACTTTTAACCGGAGCTGCAAACCTTCTAAAAATAGGGAGTCACTCCGGGGTTCGAACCTCCGAAACTTTTTGGGTTCGGGTTCACGGAGCTGGTTCAAAGTTCAAAGCTGGTCGGCCAAAGCCGACTTCTCCCAATCTCTTCTCTTGGCTTGTGCGCTTATACTAGAGAAAGGGACCTACAGTTTAACGCCGAATCCGAATGGCAGTTTGAGAAGATTTTCATGGCTAATTACTACAAAGCTGGCGCTAACAGCAGTGATGGTGACCGGGTGAATAAGTTTATTCAAAGAAAAACTTTTCATTAGATGTTCCGAGGCGGGATCGAACCCACGACCTCTTGCACAGCGGTCGCGCACACTAGCCGCTGAGCCACACCCAGAGGTACACAGAGTATATTAAGTTTGTGCAAAAGTATGTAACAGCCAGAAGGAAGCAACTCCGATCCATACAAACATTTTGGATCAGTTTGACTTCATTATTAATTATAATTAAAGCTTGCTTAATTATCTTAGACCTAAGTTTGGTGAAAAGCTCGCCTGAGCTAGTACCAATCAACAGCCGAGTCGATATAGCCATGTCCGTCTAGCCGTCTCCGTATGAACGCAAAAATCTTAAATATGATTAGAGATAGAGGTTTGAGATGCATGGGACAAAAAATAAATTTTTTTCCGGTTAATTTTTATTTTTTTCCCCCCCCCCCCCC
Source organism: Lordiphosa collinella (assembly GCA_018904265.1). Classification (NCBI taxonomy): domain Eukaryota; kingdom Metazoa; phylum Arthropoda; class Insecta; order Diptera; family Drosophilidae; genus Lordiphosa; species Lordiphosa collinella. The sequence continues at coordinate 823,015 of JAEIFV010000029.1, read as the reverse complement.
CCCCCGGCCCCGAAAAAAAAAAAAAAAAATTTTTATCTTATATATTTTTATATAAAAGGTTTTTTCCTCCTTATATTATTTTTTATTGATTTTTTTTTTCCATCCGACGAGGAAAGAAAAAGAAAGGGTAGAGTTTAGTTGTTTTATAAAAAAAAAAACAAAATTTTTCCGGTTATTTATATTTTGTTAATAATAATTATTTTTTTCCCCCCCCCCCCCCCCCCCCCTTCTTTTGGTTAGAATAATTTTTTTTTTCCTACTCCTCCGTTTTTATTTTCCCCCCCTTCCCCCCCCCAAAATTTATAAAACACATATACCCCCCCCCTGCGGCGCCTTCCACACACCGTTTTATAACTAGTGGCGCCTCCTTAAGCGACCGTTCTGTCCACGCCAGCTGTGGTGACTCCCTTTGGTCTCGACGCCCTATTGTGGCCACTAATTGTTTAACACCAGGCGCCACCTATCAGCCACCTATGAATACCTATGCATGTAACTGTACCTGCTCTAGTACGCCCGGCGAGTATCTCCAGTCTATGGAGCTGACTATCACTAAGACTATGGCGTCGCTTTAATGTGGTACCAGGCTAATTCTAATTCCATCACAAATTCCATGGCATTGCCTATGACCTCTGAATTCCACTTAGTGACTTCATTTTCAATTTTATAAACCATTTCATTTAAAAAAAATTTTGCCCGCCTATTTTTTTTAACAAACCTCGTCTGCCCTTTTGCTGTTGCCTGGTCTCAAAGGTCGCTCTGAGAATTATGAAACAATTCTCGCTGCCAGAAAATTCACCGCGTCTCCGTACTGGGCTGAAGCTTTTAAGACAGTCCCTACCATATATCAAAAATCTAGCTGGTCAAAATTTCATGCATCGATATATTCTAACTTGACTGGAGTAGACGTGCTAGAGAAATTCTGAAAATTTACTTGTATTTCGAACGGAGCTTTGCTCTTAATTGCTACGTTTGAGAATCCTAAATCTATAGGCCTTAGCAGCAAACCAATATTGATTGAGCTTATTGGGGACTTTTACCTCAATTTTTGATTTTTTCCTCCTGATCCTGAACCGGACGCAGAACCAAACCTTCTAAATTGTTTACTTTCCGAACCAGCACCCAAACGTTGATTAAAGTTCGGTTCTAGGAATACCGTTAGTACGCTTTCGTCTCAAAAAAGAAATGTCTATATTTTTTACAAAAAATAGGGGGAAAGCTAACTTTGGCTCGGCCGAAGTTTTGTATACCCTTGCAGTTTGTTTTTCTAAATAGATCTACTTTTTGTACCTTACTTTTCTTTGGGAGCCATACTAGATTTCCGATTTTTACCAAACTTAGTGGAATCGTGGAAAAGCACAACAAACTATCATGTACATGTTTTGGAGGCGATTCCATTTAAAACAAAACATTTTTTCTCACTAGAACTTCTTTTTCGACCGATCATTCGTACTGCAGCTATATGCTATAGTCATCCTATTTTGACAAAACGTTGTAGACAACGTAAGGGACGTTTCCATAGAAAACAAAAAGTTTTTCTCACAAGAACTAGTTTTCGACCGATCGTTCCTATGGCAGCTATATGCTATAGTCATCCGATTTCGACCAAACTTAGTGAAATCATGGGAAAGGATGGTAAACTAAGAAATACGTACTTTTGAGGCGTTTCCATTAAAAACAAAAAAGTTTTTCTCACTAAGACTAGTTTTTCGACCGATCGTTCCTATGACAGCTAAATGATGTAGTCATCCGATCCGGCCGGTTCCGACAAATGTGCAGCGTATTTGTACGAAAAGATTTCGTGCAAAGTTTGGTGAGGATAGTTTTAAAACTGACGGAGGAGATAGCATCGAAACAGACAGACAGACGAACAAGGCTAAATCAACTCAGCTCGTCATGCTGATCAGAGAGATGCTTCTTTCTGTGCGTTACAAACATCCGCACAATTTTATAATACCCTCTGCAAGGGTTGGTTTGGACCAAAAACTATGCAAATTTAAGACTTTTTTGACATATTATTTTAGACTTAAAAGTGCGCATCGTTTAATGTTAAGTGTTAATTTGTTCGATGGTCGAATTTCGAACACAGGGCGAGCCTTGTTTCTATAAAAATTTCTATAAAAAACTTAACATTCTGGCTGGCTGGCTTATTATCATTCACTAAAATCCTAATCAGACCTCAAACCATTTTCTTATCATCCCCTTTCGACTCACTTGAAGATATTATAGATGAATACTAGCAGCAATTGCACAACGGTTACACTTAGGAACAATGTGACGCCCACGCAGTTGCCGGTGGGGCAATTGGCCACCTGCGCTGCACCCTGTGGCGCTCCCAATCTGCAATAGAATTACAAAATCAATCAACTTTCCCATATTCTCCTACTCCATAACCCACCTCTGTCCCACATGCGAGATGCCCTGCTTGACCTGATTCATGCCATCACGCATCTCGGCTATCAGTGTTTGTACATCGTAGCCAGTGGACTGGATTTGTGCGGTGGGCGCGTGCTTCTGATTTGTCTGTATGTTATCGGTGCGCACATTGATATCGCCCACCAGTTGGCGTATCTCGCGTATGGAGCTTAGCAGCAGATTTTGATTGGTAATAAGCAAATCCACATCGGGTCTGGTGATGGCCACGCCAGCGGGCAGCTGCTGGGGCACACTGCCAGCGGCAGGTGGTGGCAGAGCCTGTCCGGTTTGAGCGGCCAGACCGCGAGAGACCAGCGACAAGGTGTTCTCCTGGCGTCCAATGATTTCGTCCACTTTGCGCGACAGCTCACGCAAGTGATCAGCGATTTGACTTTGTCCCTGCCAGATTTGACGCAATTCACGTTGATTTTCCGACTCGTAGAACTCTTCCCAATCCTCCTCGCCTTCTTTGTGGTGCTGAAACCAAAACGGAAGTATTATCAGTTTCGCAGATAAGCCCTTTTAGTAAATGTGGCACTACTTACCTCATCGGGATGTTCCTTTTTGTATTCCTGCTTCTGCTTCTCCAGCTTATCCTGGTATTCCTTGTATTCCTGTGTCAGTTTCTCTTGATTGTCCACTTTCTGGGGCTCCTGCAGTTGGCCAGCCGCATGCAGGGACGAGGTGAGGAAGTGGAACACATCGTGATCATCGGCCAAACCGCCAGTAGCCGCCGAAATACCAAAGTAGCCATGCTTGGGCAGAATCACGCCATCCGCCCGCAGACACATCTCGTAGTCATCGTTGTTGTTGGTCATGCCGTTGTGGATGAGCACGGTCAGCACATTGTTATAGTACTCGATGCGCGCCCTCGTGGGGAAGGGCTTGTTGCGGAAGTCCCTTAGGCAGCCGCTGAGCAACTGCGTCGTCCCATCATTCGTATGATCATACTGCTTGGTGCCGTCGTTGAGGACGGCGCTTATATACGGATTGTTGTGCTTGTTGTCGTTGTCAAAGGAGTCGAAGATGATGGCCAAACCGTTCCAGCGATCCGAGGAGCCAAACACGGGTCCATTGTAGTCACCCTTCTCTGTGGTGTACCACAGGGCCAGACCATCGGCTCCAATGCGACCACGTCCCGTCACCCGGAACACAATCTCCACATCCCACCAGTCGAAGTTCGTCTGCGACTTGGTCCAGATGGCGCCCTTCTGTGAGCGCAGCGAAGGCGCCACACGCACTGACTCCGAGCTGGCGATGGCATCTGCGGAGTTAAACAAAAATCACAAGTAATAACAAAAGTGCCTGCGTGTCTTCCACGCACACTCCGTCTCGCTCGCACTCATGGCAAAACACAAGCAACACAGCTGAGCTGACGTGGAGCTGCTCCGGCTCTGGCGGAGATTCGGAGTTTTGTGGAGTTTGCTTTTGCCTTAGCCTTTAGCGCAAATCAGATCCTCTGTTGCCACACTTAGAGCATTTTCACTGAGCTACTTACTTCCTCCGTATTCCCAGAATGGCACGGTGCCATCTTTTTGAGCCAAATATGGCGGCTTAAACGAATATTTATACTCAAAGCGACGGTGTACGCCCACTGCGCCGGGATTCAGATTGGCCGCCACATAGTTATGTTTAATAAATATGCAGAATATGGCCAGAAATTGGCAAAATGTTGGCAGCAACGATTTCGTCCCGGTCTTCATCTTCACAGCAGTGTTGCCAATTTAGCTATTTTCCCACCAGATCTGGCGTTTTTCAAATGCTGATGGGCAAATTTGTAATCTGGCGGCTAGCGGGAATTATAGCTATTTTCAAAATGAATATAGCTTATTTTTAGCTATTTCAAAATATTTTGGCAACATCCTAAAATATCAAAACATGGCAACACTTTGAGTTGATAGTTGCTGTAATAAGAGCAATCGAAGCTGCTTTATCATTTCTAACTTTTCTTTCCCATCACTGTAGAGTATTTCACCGTTTTGTGCTTTGCTACTGAAAATGCACTCGGGGGCCAGCAGGCCAAAATTTTGGCCAAAAGTCCCACCCTTTTTGTTTTGGAACCTGGGACTGTCGAAAATGATTTAGAATACTTACAGCTATTTTATGGCAACAATTAGAACCTTTTCACAGTTTTTGAGTGGCGGTCTTTCAAAGTTGATTTTTTTGGTCTTGGTTTTCTTTGAATATTGCATTGCTTCGCTTTGTTTTCCAGAAAATCTAGTTTAAAACGTGGTACTTGTTTGCATTTCCCATCCAAATAGTATGCAATTTTTTGGCATGATTAACCATATTTTTAAGAAAAATATTCTAAAATAAAATGCCTGGCTTTAGATCTGTAATTTCAGGGCTTCAGCGAAACTTTGAATTTAAAAAGTAAAGCGACAATCCTCCTTTACATTGAAAAGTAAAATTCTTTTCCCACTTTAAAATATTATTTGATTATTGTTATTTGTGTAATAAGCCGAGAGCAAGATAGAAAAATTGGTGAAAGTGGTCTAGTTGACTGAAAATCCGAGACGTGGGGCTCTATCAAAGTCAGTACCTGTTTGGGTTAATATCTCAAAAGACATTTGACATATCATGAACAATAATTTTTTCATTTTGCAAGATTTGAGTCCAATCCAATTACGAGTTTTTAAATAAAATTATAAAACGAAAAACAATTCTGCCTTTTAAATTATGGGCAAAAAGTGCAATTTTTTAAGAACATATTGTTAAAAATTTCAGCTTTCCAACCACAGGAAAAATTTTTTTATTGATTTTAAAAAATCCTAATATCAATAATTTTTTTTTTAGCTTTTTTACAACATTTTTTCTCTAGCTAAGAGTTGGCAGCACAGTTCCCAACATCCGTCTCTATTTCTGCCAATGGCGCCCTCTAGCGGGTTGTAAGCAAATGTTTGCTTAATTCAATTTCAGATTTAAATTTCGCGCCAACCCAAAATGGTAAGCGAAAGTGGAGAAAGAGAAGGTGGAGAAAGTGGACCGCACTTGTCCTTTTTGGCATTTTAGGATTTTGACTCAACCACACTTTTGCCTGCACTTCCGCTTGTCAAAGCAAAATCAAAACAGCAAAAGAAAGTAACAAAAAAAGAAAAATTTAAAAAAATGGTCAACAAAAATTTGGTGAAACCTGAAATGAAATATGATAAGCTGTAAGTTGGTTGCCAAAGAGTACACTCAAAATTAAACTATGTTTATTTCGTACAGCGATCCTTTCATGGGTATCATTACCTACACGAATGACTTGCCCGATTTGGATGTTGGCTGTAAATTTCTGCCGTACGGTAAAAGTTTCAAGGAGTACACAGCCGAGCCCGTTTCGTGTCCTGAACTGGAAGCTCAATATACGCGTCATATGAAGGGACTTCATACTCTTTTCGATCAGAATTTGGTTAATCAGGAAATCTACAAGCAACAGCCGAAGCCGGGGGCTAAAATGGATTCCCGGGATGAAGTTCTGCTAAAAGAGGTGGAGGCCCTCCATGCCAATAATCCCAAACCCAAGTTGGATGAATTTTCCGCACGTGCTCAGGAGTTTGCTAAGATGTTTCCCAAACAACGACAGTCAGTTCCTCGCCCACGTCCGGGTTTACAGAGGGCACCACCTGAGCCACAGCCTCAGCAGTTGCAGCCGGTTTCTTTAGAAGAGCAAAAGCGGCTGATAAGTCAAACATTTCTGGATATTCAAAAACCCCTGGGACGTCATCCCACCAAGCCCGGAAGTATGGCACGACCTGTGTCTATCCTACCCATTTTTCCGGATACGGAACTACAAGGCTACGAAATTGTTCAGGCGCAGTTTGACCTGACTCCGGCCAATAATTGCACTAGCTTGATTAAAGATTGTGGCAATTGCCTTATAAATTTTAACCAGCTAGATAACTCTTCTACTTATTTGTCAGATCAACGCTATAAAGAAGAGCCCACAGCAGACAACACGGAACGAGGCGAACGTTTCATACTACGTGAGGAGAAGGGTACACTCTACTATGTGCCAGTCGATAAATACATCAAAATGCGCCGTGAGAGACCTCGCCCACAAGCTATGGCTAATAAGTGCCTGATGGTAAGCTATCAATTGGATCAGAAAATTAAGAGATGTTTAGAGATTTCTACTTCCATTGCAGAAAGTCAAACGTGTTCCCATGGAGAAGCCGAGTAAGGCTATGGATGCAAACTACAATTAACTTAGAAATTGTCTTAGAAAACTTTATAAATTTTTATAACATATTTAGATTTGTATTAACAGTTTTATATTAAAAAGGCGTCTCGTCACTTCAGAACTTAAACAATTTTATCATATATCCATTTGAACTGGTTATTTTTGATTGATGTTAAAATTTACTTTTTTATATTCTTTTGACGATTTTACGTAGATTGCTCCAAATTTGTCTGTAGTCTGCTATATGATGGTAGTGTTGCATTCAAGAAGTCACTCAAAATTTGAGTCCACATAGGAAATTGCAGAGGTTAGAGCGAGACGAACATTGTCTAAAAAGAACTCTGAGAACGAAAATGACAGCGAACAGCCGACTTATTTCTAATTTCAGGCTTTTTATGCTCTGTACCAGAGAGGAACACAGTCCTACCCCTGCACAATACACACCCGCTACCTACCCCTATCCCATCCCTCACATCTCACACCGAGCCTGACTAAGGTGTCACTCGGACCGTGCCGAGAGGCGACCGCCAGTACTAAGTAGCCTTGCCACCGGTGGACCTTCTGGAAAATATCAGCACAGCAGGATATCCCTGCAACCGCTGTCGCAAGATAGTTTAAAGATAGGCAGATGGACAGGTAGACTCCAGTTCTCGTAAGATACGAACAACAAGCACCCGTGCGCAAATCCACACCTTACCGAGACCCTGCGGTAAGGAAGAATGAGGAAATGAACAGGAACTTGGCCCATCTCCTCCGGAGGCCAAAGGCCACCTCCCAAAGGGGGCAAAAGTTCTAAGTAAGACTCCCTGCCTTCTAGAGGACAGCCAGGCCTAGATGACCCAAATCGTCTTTGTGGCTTTAGGACCAAGTATAACAATTATCCAGTATTCCTGCAGAAAGGAAAGGACACACTCACACCAATACTTAGGAAAATCATGACAAGCAGTCTGGCAACTGGGTACATCCCAGGAAAGGCAGGCAGGAAAGAAGGATAACTAACCCCAAGTCTTTCAGACCCATCAGCTTGATATCGTTTTTATTGATAACGATAGAAAAGCTGGTGGACAACAGTATGTGCAATACTCTGCCTAAGGAGTCACCCCTTCAGCCCCTTCAGGGTCTCCTGTAAGAGTTGGGTATAACATACTCCAAACTATGTAGATACTGTGAAGAGAAGGAGGAGTTATCTGAACATATATTAGCACACTGCGATACTCTAGCGAGGCGCAGATTTAACAGATTTGGGGAACACAGCTTACACCCCAACAAGATAAGTAACATAGAACCAAAGACCATAGAACAACAAGACACGTAACGGCCATACAACCCTCTAGTACTGCCAACCAACGCTGTATCAACGTTCCGTCGACGATTTTGTGACTGTCGTCGACCCACCCTTATACCCCTTACAACGTGTTCGACTGACGTATTTTGCAAAACGATGTCCGCTCAATACGTTAACGGCTCTCCAGGCACGCTAGGTCGATGCAAGCCATGCAGGAACCGACATGAGCGACGCTCGATAGACGAAATGCCATGCAAAGAAGCGACATAAGCCTCAATCGTTGTCGTCACGACGCATCACCGTACAAAGAGCAACGCTGGGTTGACGCAAATACTGTGACTGACCCCAGCCGTACTAGAGGAAAGTGAATGGCAGGGGGAAATTTCAATGTGGAGTTTTGATTTAACATTAGTGTGCTGTGTGTGTGAGAGGTCTGCCGAACAAACTTTGCACACTGACAGCACACTAATGCAAAATCGAAACTCTACACTGAAATTTCCCTTCAAATTTTCCTGACATTCATTTATAAGGCTGTTACTAATCTTTTTGTTCTATGGCTTTGCTAGAACCCACGAAAATACTGACGTTCGTGCACGAAATGGGGCTGCTAGGCAAGTTGTAAACTCAGTAGTGGAGCATAACAGATCAGGACTAGTCGCGATGCACTACTTCCCCAACCACAAATCTATAATCTATATAGGTATTAAGTTTGTGCAAAAGTAGGAAGAATCTCCGACCCAATTAAGTATATAGATTAGGGCGGATCAATTTGGGTGGAGGAGAAAATATGAACAAAGCGTATAGCGGTAGTGTAATCTACGGTAAATTCTAAGAAAATTTCCCCAAGAAACCATAGGTCTTAAATCAATTCCTAGGTCCCAAGTTGGAAGGTTTCCAAGTAGAAGATATGGGCGGAAAATGGTCCAAGAACCGCGAATTTGAGGAATGTTTGTTCGCTTGCCTGCGAAGGTATCTTAATTGAAGAAATGGGTGGCAAATTGTCATAAAACCGCGAAATTTCAACAACTATACCGTTCATCCGATGGCCATAAAACTTTGACCAACGCTTACCCGCGAAGGTTTCTAAGGACCAAAAATCGCGAAATTTGCAAAATTACCTTATGAGTGTTGATGAAAGCGCTTAATGCTTATATCTCAATGCAGGCGTTGGTAAATGAAAGCTGTTTCGACTTGAGAAGATTTGATAGACTGCAATTGTAGACGGGTAAATCAGAGGTATAAACCAAACGGTCAAAAAAGTCACGAAATTTGCCAAATATTCATGAGTTTAGATTATCAAACTGCTGAAGAGGAAGAGGTTCGGCTAAACGGAGTTCGAACTCGAGCGTCCACTGTCAGAGCAGCAAGAACAACCGAGTAGCGAGATGAACGTCTCCGAAGAGTCAGAAATCAATCTTCAACTGTTAGTGCAACTGAAACTGCTGAAGAGGAAGAGGTGTCGGCTAAGCGGGTGAACGGAATACTCAACGTCTTTATCATAGTTGAATGCCTCTAAAATTAAAGCATTCCTTCTTCTATTACCAGCATTGCGTTCTCGGTTTTTTTAAGACGTTCTTCTCGCTCCTCGGCTGTATCACTTGCTCTGACGGTGGACGCTCGAGTTCGATCTCCGATTACACGTTCCAACATATTGCGAAATTTGCATATTTTTGATTTGAGCCTGGATTATTGAGTGAAAAAAGTCACGAAATTTTTGCAAAATATTCATGAGTTTAGATCAGAGGCGGGCAAAAAATACATTTACATTGGTGTGTGTGAGAGCAGCGCAAAAAATTGCTCTCAATTTCAGTAGCAACGACTGCGTCGCAGCGCAAGCCGAACACGCAACGCAGCGGCGCTTTAACAGCTTATTCCGTGTGTGTGGAAGCAGCGCTGCTTTGAGATTTTTTCGTATGCACACGAGATAGCAATGTGCCTGCCCCTGATTTAGATTATCATGAAGATGGGTAAATAGAGGAAAAGATCGAACTGTCCAAAATGTTTATATCGATTATCAGCCAGCACTAGCTTAAATATAATCGCTCTCATATGAATCGTAAGGTCCCGGTCGACAGCCGAGTCGATTTATCAATGTCCGCCTGTCTTCCCTTATGAACGGACAGATATCAGAGATGTATGGAACAAAAAGTTTTTATCCTTGCAGGCAGGTCAAGTTCATTTTCAACTTTTGCCACGCCGCCGCAGTTTGAAAAAAAAGTAAAATCTCCCACAGTTTTATATACAGATTTTTTGTACCTTCTGGACATATTTAGTAATCATTCTTCAGGGCAGCAATAACCGCACAAACTTTGAATGGTACAGACTCTGTAATACAGGGTATATTATAGTCAGGCTTGACCGACTTTTTCACTTGTTCTCTAAGTTTTATTGCTTTTAATTTTTAAGCATTTTCTTTACCGTATTTTAAGGTTTGTTAACCCTGATTTAAAAAGGAACTCAATTTTAAAAATTTAAAGAAGTTTTTGAGGTGGAAAAACATTTATTTTGATAATTTAAAAAGTGTTTACGTTTGTGTTCTTTTTTTTCTTCTTTTTTTTTTGTTGGTAAAAAAATAAACCAAAATTTAGCAAAATACACGCCTTTTTTTGTGGGTGTGTCTGTGTGAGTGTGTGTTTTGTGATTTGACATACATATAATATTTGTTTCACTTTTATTGTATTGTTTAAATTTAATCTGCTTAGTCGTTTCTCAATTGCCTTTTGCTTGATATCACCAAAGTAGTTATCATTCAAACTTCTCAAAATGTTTACCATAGTACGAGCTTATAGCCTAGATTAATAAGTTTTACTGCCTCCTTAGCATATGTATAGTATTTGTATAGTGTGTGTGTGTGTGAGTGGGCTTCATAAAATATTGTTAGTTGTGAGTTGATAGTGTGCAAGTCAATTCTCAAGTCGCACCATTTTACAAATGTTAGTTTTTTCGTTTTTTGAATCACAATCACTTTTCAGATTTAGTTGTGTGCGCAAAAAGAGGAGGGACAAAATAAAAACACAAAATATTCTGCTAGAAAATATAGATTTATGATGTATATTTTTTTTTTTAGTTAGCTTAATACAAACAAATCATAATAATAAATTTACATAGGTGCTAAATAAGAGGGGAGGTATATCTGTTATCAATGAGCGAGCCTAAATAAGGTGCATAAAGAACTGGACCTAAAAGAAATACACGTGAAATGAAAATTTTAATATCTCTATACTAGATATTGATTTGTTCAACCAAAATTTGGGTTTGGTTCTTTCTTTAAGTTTCAATAATTGGTTTTCAAAAAAAATGATAGAATCTTGATTACTATGAAAATGGATATTTTTGGGTTCTCTTAGTTTTGGCAAGAACACAAATTAAACCCACGTTCAGCAGGGTTTGTTATGGATAGCAGTCTTAAATTGAGGTTGCTTTCCCCCAAGACACAAGTTATTCGGAATCATTGTGCTCATTTAATAATTAACTTTAAGACTTTTTTGAAAAAGAAATATTGTTTTTAAAAAATTTAGCAAGTTGAAAAAAAATTGAATTGGAAAAGACTAATTTTTGGATAAGCTTCAAACTCGCACGACCTAAGTGCTCATATGCCAGTAATTTAATAAAATTCCTGGACCAGAGAACAGCAGAGCTCGCAAATGACTGTCAAAACATGTGTTCAATAAGGACAGCACACATCAAAGACAGAAATAATGAAGCAAAACTGGTTTCGAAAAATTCGTATGGAAATTGGCTCGTATTTGGCAAAGCTGCAAACCGGTTTTGAACCAAACAGGTAAGCACTGTAGCCGAACTTTAAACCACACCAAGTTTCAAAAAATTGTTGAACCTGAACCTGTTCCGAACCCACCATTTCGATACGGTTACAAAAAAAAAGGATACATTTCAAAATCTAAACTATTGCCCAGTAATTCTTTGTCTTATCTGGTCGAGATATTGCGAAGGATTATACAAATCGATAGGTTAAGCCAATGCAGTCTTAAAGGCATAAAAGATTATGATTTTTAGATCCTCGATGCCAACTTTTATGGAATAGTTCGCAAAACCAAGAAGCTAAGCGACACATTGGTAATAAATTTATAGAATATGCTTTGTAGTTTGTAGTTTATTGGCGTATTTCCTAGCTGCTTTTAGTATCACTTTCAGAAGTTATCTTATAACTAAAGATATATTCTCGGGTGTGACACGGAAATCTTTAGTGATTTTCGTATAAAAAAATTATGAACATTATTTAAGATATTAAACAAATTTATTGGTCTTCTATTTAAGTTGGGTAAATCGTGAACCGAACCAAGGTTCGAACCAAAACCTTTACCCAAGAACCTTGAATCTCAAACTTTCTAACATTAAGCATTAGTCAATTTTGAGCCCCTGAACGGAGCTCCGCAAATAACTTGGAATCGTTTAGTAAACCCGTCGGAAAGTACTGCTTTGACTCCGCTGTTGCCTTTTGAAACAGAACTGAAAGTGTTTTTAAGTCTTCTTCTATTTATTAACCTTCAGAAAATTTGTTTTCCTAGAGACAACCTTAAATTTCTGAGCTGATTAAGCAAAATCTGGAGAATGTCATATTTCTGTTTGCTCAAACGAGAAAAAACTTATACTCGAAAGCCAATTAATGGCACTGATGTTATGATGGTATGGTATCTGTTGTAACGAATGTTCTACTTCTTTCTCATTCATAGTTTGCCTTATTTGTTGGTATTTGGTCTAGCCCTTTTATAGAGTCCTTAAGTCTTAGACTTCCTTACTAACTTTACAAAACTGTTACAAAAAACTTGGGTTCAAAATGATTCCATTCAGGTCCCGGTTTAAAGAACCTAAGACCCCGTTTGAGTTCTTCTTTTCTTAAGCTGTTATTTCACTAGTCTGAAGACCCAAATTATCTAGTTGCCTGTCAAAGACTCATATGATTTGAGTTCAAAAGTTCATATTAGAAAAAATGGTCTGATGAGCTTACATATGAGTTTTTTGACAATCAATTCGCAGCTACCAGAGGTGTTTTTCAGCAAACTCATATGAGACTTTAACATTTTGGAGAAGGTAGTATTTCTCCAGTAATTTTTACATTTTTTTTTTTAAAATTGACACCTGGAGAAATACGAAAAATATTTTATTCACTTGAAACAGAATCAAAAAACTTCAACTTGAATTCATGTAGAATAATGTAACAACGAAGTCCATACCAAAAATGGGTATAGGAAATCTTTCGATAAATGCCGACCAGTCCTCCCGATGGGAACCAAATTTTCGTTTATACACAGCGTATGCTCATGGCAAGTGGAAAGTGGTCTGAAAAAATTCCGACGCTATTTTTCTGAAAACAAACAACTGACAATACAGTGTGACTGTTTGATATTATGAGGCATTTAGCTGTTAAATGGAAATAAACTGACAATTCCGCTACCAAACAAAATTAGGAATATCTTCGGCTAGTTGACAACTTATGCTCCTTAAGTCAACAACTGTTCACACAAAATGTAACTTTATTTCAAGAAAATGAAAGCAGTGTTCAAGGAAGCTAAAGAACATTTAAATGTGGCTAGTCTCGAAATGAAATTTCGTCATTTAAATGCCGACTAAGTTACATACTCGTGGGTCGATTGTAGTATTTAACTTTCTCTTTGAAATAACCAGAATTTCTAGATCAGTTTTCTCATATAATCCTTAACAGCTCAAGTAACTGATGCTAATTTATACAATTTCAGTAAGAAATGCTATTCAAAAGTTTTCGTCAAAAGGTCCAGTTCTTAGCGTATACATTAATGCGTAAATTAAATTTAAATGATTTTTATGTGGATTGCATGAAGTAGTAAATAACGCTTTATCTAAGTTTTGTTAAGTACTGCCAAAACACAAAAAAAATTGATAACAGTTGAACATTGATTTGTTGGTTTTTAGGTTAAACTAGCGTAAATTAAGCGTGCGCGCACCCTAAGCATCGGAATACAAAATAAACTATAGTTATCATATATATAAATTTATAATTCTACGATCAGTATATGCATATATATACACATATATAAATGTATGTATATATATAAACATGTTAGGTTGGTTGTATAAGACAAGTGTTTTGCATGCTTCGTTAAATCATGCCATTGTTCCATTATTGTTTCTAGATTAGAGCAAATTTTCGTGTTTTGCTTTTCTTTAAATTCAAAATCACTTTATAACTTATGCACATAAAACGGTTGTTGTTCTTACATTAAGTGTGGGCTGTGGCTGGGTGTAAATCAATTCGAATGCAAATTGTGTGATTAGGCACAAGCACGAAAAAAAGAGGGTTTCAAGTTCGTGATTGTGTGGGTGTGTGTTTCAAAAACAGTTAACAAATGCCAGCTGTGTTTGAGGGTGACTGAGGTAAATAACAAACTATTACAATTCTAAACCAATTTCAAAAGAAATCATAAAAAACAAAATGCAATACGCTACAAGATTCGCTGCTGGATTTTTAGATTTAGCTGTGCTGGTGGTGATGCGCTGTGCCGAATACATTCATCAGATCATTCTCGTACATGGCTATAAGCAGCATGATGGCGACACCGCTGAGCATGCCGAGTATTTGCATCAGGAACTCAGCTAGCGATTTATGTGCGGCCGAAATTTCTGGCATCTGCAAGGAAAAGTAATAAATTTTAATGTACGAGTATGAAAAGCAAACACTGATTTTTATATTTACAAAAAATGTTTTAAGTATATTATAAAATATGTTTATTGCAAGGGATTTCAGATGGTCTAAAAACAGCTCCGGTTGTCATTTCAATGGAAACCGCAAGCAAAAAGGGTTTATACCAAAGACCCTTTAACAACAAAGATGAATAACGTAGTATGTTTAAATGCCACAAGGCATCCCAGTCGGATTTGTCGGAACGTGGTTCCCAAAAGAATGCCTTCTGGCACACTTCTTTTTACTAGGAAGAATGGACCACCAACTTTTGCAGTATGATAGAAGGCATATAATCTGTATGAAAACTGGTACACGTCCCTTTTGGCAGAAGGTTAGAAGCGAAGATGTCTGCACAACATGCAAACGTCCCTTCTAATGGCGCGCATGCAGTACCTGTGCTATTGGACACCAATATGCGAAATTAGGCCCGAACGATTGCCGACCGTTGGTTTTTTTCAAACATGTTCTTTTTGCCGTATATTGGGCATAAAGCATGCAGCATGGATCAGAGAAAACCGAGCGTTTTTACGAAGTTGAACCAACAACAACAACCCATGCAAACGTCGCTTCTAATAGAACAGTTCCTGCTGAGTTTCGCCCCTTTACAAAAACGAAAGGAAGATTGCAGGTTTTTGCAAATACTTCTCAGTGGCAAAAGTTGTATACGGGATGTGCTTCTGGCATGCAGTCAAGTCCGACTGGGATAGCGTAGCAAGCGAATACAAATACACTTGTATGTGTGCGTCAATCGTTCGACTCGCTGAGAGCGACGAAACAAGAGAGCAGAACGCGTTCGTACACTCTGTTAAAATTCCGGCAATCTGATTTTCCAATTTTTGCTGGTGGCTTCAGGTATTAATTTAGCTAAACGTTTCATAAAGTGGGCGGTGGTAGGTGCCGCCTTACTTTATTTTACTTTTTTCTAATTTTACTTTTTTTCCATTTCGATCCAACGGATCAGTGAACGGCCGTGAAAAATCTGAGCATTTTCTCTTCTTCAAAGTCGCTGTGGCGCACATTAGTGCCACGGCATTTCAAATGTTCCAAAGACGAAGACAATAGCCAAATTCAGAAATGAAAATAAAAAGCAGTCTCTTTATTTCCACAATCCATAATAAAAAAACTTTGATTCTCATTCAGCACCCGGACTCGAACACATAACACAGTCTATGAGACAAGCACTTCATCCGCAACACCATTACATCATCTGACTTTTGTCGTAAAATGTGAGTCCTAATGTCATGGAAGGTAATAAAATCGAAACTGAACAAAAAAATCAGCGCTACATACTGAAAACGTGTAAGCTGAGCAAAGAGCGCAAGCATTACAAGCATTAAAGCTTGATTAAACTAGCATCATTGAAAAAATGGTGATTTGAATAGATAATAACACACATCATAGTCTTCTGATAAATCAAATTTTCATTCAAGAAAAGGCTAGTAGCTTATTGAATGTCATAGAAGACGAGAAAAAAACCATCTACTCTAGCTTCAAAAAAAGTCAAAAGAAGAGGTTGCAATCTCCGAAATAGATAATGCAAATGAATACCCAGCCGTGTTAAAGAAGTTGATCAATATTAGTGAACATGCAGCTGACTTGTAGTCGTCAAACTACGAGTTGTGGCTATATGCGCGGGGTGCGGGTCTGTTATCCTCTGTGCGGGTCCCCTCGGGGTGCCGGCCAAGCCATAGTAATCAAAGCTAATGAGACGGGATCTTATTGGAAAAGAAAGCAAAACAAAAAATAGGGGAAAGTTAACTTCGGCTCGGCCGACTGTCCGAAATCCTCGACTATACCGAATCAGAAACAAAGTTTTTTGATTCTCAGCTAAGTTTTTATTTGAGAGATCCTGTCCCATCTTAAACTTTGAATTCATTGCCGCCTGCCTTGATCATTTTCACTCATTTTAGGTGCCATTTTACTATAGAAAAACAAAAACTCTTTAAAAATTCTTAATTAACATGAAAGATAGTTGGTCAAGCCCGACTATAATATACTCTGTTCCTGTGAAGTGCTGAACATAATTCTCAAGTTTTCAAGTTTTAATACTCCAGGTCGTTGCTTAAATGGATTTGCTAATGGCTTGATGGTGTGACAGACATTGAAAGCGTACTAATGAGGCTTAGACGTGGTGTCAGTCGAAACTTTACTTTCTAACAACCACTGTGGCTGTTCATACGTAATCGTTGATTTTTTTAATGATTATTGAATTATAATTAATCCTTGACCTTGAGCCGGCTAACAACCACTTTGACTGTATTTCAATTAAAAACATTTTTGTGTTTGAAAATATCGTCCCGTCCCGATTCTTTCGCAATATTTTGAATTACATCCGCCCCTCGCACAGCTCTACGTTAACGGGACGATTATTGATAGTCCTGTCACTAGTGTGGACTACTTTTTCCAAATTTTAAGATGGAATTAAGTATGTTCCTTCTTACACTGTTTTTTCTGCAGTTGGTTGACTTTTCCCAGATTATTCTAACTTTATCTAGGACCATATTTTCTCAATTACTCTCCACATTTTGAAAGGATATTGGCTGTTCTCAAGCTACTTTTGCGCCGACTTACCATATCCACCAAGGCAATGTAGATAAACAGACCCGCTGCTACCGCAAACATCCATTGTGCCACGTCCTGCGATTGACCAAAGGCAATTCCAAAGATCATGCCTATGAAACTGAGTACTCCTGTCAATAAGTTATAATACACCGCCGATCTCACTGACATGCCCGCCTTTATCAAAATGGCAAAATCGCCCAGTTCATGCGGCAACTCATGACAGAAGACGGCCAATGAGGTGGAGAAGCCGCCGGCTATATTTTCAGCGAATGCTGCTCCAATGGCCATGCCATCGGTGAAATTATGCAGGCCATCACCCATAATGATCATCCAGGCTACGGCGCTAAGCGTTTCGGGCGGTGAGTGTACATGTCCGTGACGGTGACTGTGACCATGATGTGAGGATTCATGCTCTCGTAAGATGACCGTTACATGATCGTTTTTATTATCCGCAGTGGTATCCTTATCCAAGGCACTGCTAGCCGCATACACAGCATTCCCATCCAGATCGGTCACAATGGTATTGCTGTCCAGCAGTGAATTCGGCTGACCATCTGGATGATGGTGTTGCTGGTGATTGTTGTGATTGTGATTATGATAATTGGGTTGCAGGGTAGAGAGTAATGATTCGGCGGCTGCTAGCATTTCATTGGGACCATCGTGATCGGTAAGACCATTACGTGCTTCGGTGGCATTGCCTGCATCTCCACCTGCGCCTGCTGCTGCAGCTGCCGCAGCATCGCCAGGTAAATGCATCCATTCGTTTTGTTTGTTGTTCATGGTTATCTCATCATAGCAATAGGGATACGAACTGTACTTCTGTTTGCACATTCTATCCCCAGCCACGGAATTGTTCACCGAGGAGTCTGGATCACGCATTACCTTGGCTCGTGAGGGTTTCTTCGTTTCTTTTTTCTCCACGCTCTTGCGCCACTCGGAAATCATGGTTAGAGCATGTTCGGTAACATAAAAGAAAATGATGCCGCTTAGACAGCCCAATCCTTTCATGATCATGCCATGCTCATTCTGTCCAGCCAGCGACTATTAAAAAAAGAGATTTATATAGTTCCAGAAACAAGCTGAAGGTGTTTAAGTAGGACTTACATGCGGCAACAAGTGCAAAAGGGCATCTCCCGTCATGGTACCCACAGCCAGGGATACCAGATATTGGATGATGTGCTTGTAATAACGAGAGCCCATGAAGGGTATGATGGCCACACCTACCAAACCCAAAAGGCTGCAGGCAAACACCGACACAAACGCATATGTCCACACTGGAGAACAGGAATAGAGTTTAAGTAAGGCTTCGATTGGGTATCCCAATAACTTACCATAAACCATATCATCCTTATCACGCTCCATCAGCATTTCATTGTTATCAATCTGCTCCAGTATCGTTGTCTCTATGCAGCCACCACTTGATGTTGTCAATTCATGCAACAGAACTGGACACAAGTGAAGCAAATCCCGCTCACTCAGTGTAAAATTTGCAGGCTCCTCTATCACTAGAGCAGAATTAGAGGCATTTGTTAGGCAGGATACATCCGAAATGTTGGCATTGGTGCAGTTGTTTAGCCACTGCTTTTTATGATGGCTGAGATCGTGCGGCTGGACATGATGCACCAGTTGACTAGCGGCCACACACTGGGGGAGAATTTAAAATATTGATTAATACAAATTGGTTATAAGTTAGGCATAAACTACTCACGGTGCCATTGCTGCTACCATTGACCAAGGCTGGAAGATTTAGCTGCTGCAGCAGACTCTGAAACCCACTGGCATTCATTCCCTGCTCAATCATTATCTGTTTCAGGAAGTACTGGGTAATTTGCGGCATACTCGTCTCCTTCTCCTCCTCTTCACCATGCTCATGACCGGCATGACGCTTATGTCTTCTGGATGGCGGACTTGTGCTATAATTCTGGGTATCATCGCCAGCTAGCTGCTGCCGTTGATCGGTGGTTTCACTGGAGGGACTTGGATTGTAGTTGTACACGCGGGCATTGAGCTGCAGCTCTTTGGTGTTGAGTAAATCCTCAAAATGATCCTGGCAATGCAGGCGTTGGGCGCAAATTAGGCAGACCACACAAACGGCCATTATGTGACGCGCCATCTTGTACGACCACTATCTTCCACTCGGCGGCTACTAGGAGTAATAAAGTTGCTTCGTTTTGGTTATGTTTGCTTACTGTACCAAGTAATCCGCCTCGAGCATTATGTACTAGTCATTCAATGGGGTTTGTTTGGGAACTGCAAAATGTAAATAGAACGGGAATTGGAATCAATTTTAGATGAAGAACAATCAAAAATCCCACACACTCGCTACGCATCTAACTGAAACGATCGCAATTGCTTTCATTGCATAACCAAAATCAACCAACGAACCAAAGCGGAAGTTCAAGTTCATTTGACGGCCACACAATGAACAACTACAACACCTCCTCCAAATATGGACACAAATTGACTGCCAATTTACAAATACAACCCGTTTCAGGTGCTCTAAGGCGGCCATAAATGGTCAATGCTTGCAGAAAATTTCAAGAGTTGTTTGTGGTTTCAAACACAGAAGATATTATTATAAACAGGGAGATTATTCAACCAGGATTTGAAACGAATTTTGAATATTTGCTAAATTCTTGATAAGAAAACCAATCTACACCCACGTCCACAACTTTAAACAACTAATTCATTCTGCACCACAATGAGCTGTTTGCCCATATAGGTACTACTTCTTCAAGAATCAGCAGTAGACAAATGTTTCATCCGGTTGAAGTTTATCCAGGTTTATAAGCAAAATATACGAAATAATGCTACTCATATTTTTCCGATTTTTTAGAATCCGACCACAAGGAATGTGTCCTGAAAATTTGGTACAGGAATAAATTTTATACCCGTTACTCGTAGAGTCGTGCAAATGTGTGTAACAGGCAGAAGGTAGCATCTCCGACCCCAACGGCCGAGTCGAAATAGACATGTCCGTCAGTCTGTACCAACACCTATGTCTTGGAGACTAGAAAAGCCAGAGCGACCAAATTTTCAATGTAGACTCCTATTGTCTGTTCGCAGATCAAGTTTATTTCAAATTTTGGACACGCCCCCTCCCGCCCCACAATAAAAAATGTTGAATAACTCCAACAATTTTAAAGATATCAAACTCATATTTTGCAGTGCCCAATATCTACTTACAATCTCTAAAATTTTCATAAGGATCGGATAAAAAATGACAGAGTTGAATACTTTTTGAGCTTAGTTTTTAAGCATGTTATGCAAAATAATTAGCTGTGTTTTCCCTGTTTGGGAAAATAAGCTATTTAAAAAGTTATCGTGTAGATCTTTAAAATATGGAAAAATGCTTCTGGATAGCATATTTTGAGGTTAAGTAAATAAGATTCCAAATAGGGTACATTTTGTTTGCTGGATTTTCAGTGTTTTTTTTTTTCAAATATTTTATTCTAATATACGAAACCGAAAACAAAACAAAATAGGGACAAAACGCGTTAGTTACCTTAATCGTAACAGTTATTCGTTTCGGTTTTAATCTCTGCCTCAGACAGAACTTTTCACTTCGCTTGCGCTTAGAAAAGTGTTTCTATCGACCGTTGAAACTCCAACCAAAAGAACTTTGAACTATTTAAGCGTCAACTCAAATGTTTATAATTGGCCCTTGCAAAGGTTATTATAAAATTGTCCGGATGTTTGTAACGCATAGAAGGAAGCATCTCCGACCACATAAAGTAAATATATTCTTGATCAGCATGACGAACTGAGTTGATTGAGCCTTGTCCGTTTGTCCGGCTGTTTCTATGCTATCTCCTCCGTCAGTTTTGAAGGTATCCTCACCAAACTTTGAACGAAGTCTTTTGGTACAAATACGCTGCACATTTGTCGGAACCGGCCGGATCGGATGACTATAGCATATAGCTGTCATAGGAACGATCGGTCGAAAAACTAGTCTTAGTGAGAAAAACTTATCTGTTTTTAATGGAAACGCCTCCAAAGTACGTATTCTTAATTTACTATGCTTTCCAATGATTTCACTAAGTTTGGTCGAAATCAAATGACTATAGCATATAGCGGCCATAGGAACGATCGGTCGAAAAACTAGTTCTAGTGAGAAAAACTTTTTTGTTTTTAATGAAAACGTCCTTTTTATTGGCATATTCTTATTTTATATACTTAAACAATTTCTACAGTCTTATCAAAATCGGATGACTATAGCATATAGCTGCAGTATGAATGATCGATCGAAAAAGAAGTTCTAGTGAGAAAAACTTTTTTATTTTAAATGGAATCGCCTTCAAATTTCGTAATTCACAGTGTATTTTGCTTTTCCATGATTTTACCAAGTTTGGTCGAAGTCAGACATTTATATAGTATAGATCCCATAGAAAAGTAAGGTCCAAAAAGTAGTCTTAGAAAAACTTTTTTGTCTTCAATGGAAGCTGTAAGAGTATACAAAACTCCGGCCGAGCCGAAGTTAACTTTCCCCTATTTTCATACCCTGTTCCCACTAAAAATGGGAAAAGAGGGATCATGAAGTTGTGTATGTATCAGGTAGAAGGAAGCATCTGCGACCCTAAAAAGTATATATATTCTTCATCAGCATCAACAGCCGAGTCGATTTAGCCATGTCCGTCCGTCTGTCCGTATGAACGCGTCGATCTCAGAGACTATAAGAGCTAGAGCCACAAATTTTTGCATGTAGGTAGGTGTATACCCGATTCAAATCGAGTTTTTACAGATTTGGAAAATTCCTCCCCCTCCCCCTTTTAAGCGCAAAAAACTGTCAGAGCCATCAATAAGATCGGACAAAAAACACCGAACTTATATACGAATCATTTTTGCTTGTGGGAAAGAGGGGGGCCTTGCATTGTCAGTTACAGCGTTTGCGCGTGCGTGTGTGCGTATGTTAGAGTGTGTGTGTGTGTATGTGTGAGTGTGTGTATATGTGCATGAAAACACAAGAAGTCAAGGGAACAGGGTATTTTGTAGTCGGGGCACTCGATTACAGCTCCCTTACTTGTTAGTATTGGGATTCTTCGTCCTTGTACAAAACACTGTGTTCTAAATATCCAGCTCGATGGACCTTTTGGGATTCTTTTATTGTATTCCCTCAATATAGCTTTAGCCTAGTGAAATTTAGTTAATAAGCACCGTTTTAAAGGTTATATTTTCTTGGTTATTTTTGAGCTGCAAAGCTATTTGAATGTTATTAAAAAGGTAAATTTAAAAAAAATTTAGCGAAAAGTGGAAAACTTTGTACCAAAAAGTTTGGAAATTCAGAAACAGGAGCAGGCGGGATAATGTATTAAGTTTGAATCGCCGAATAGAGCCAAAACCTCAGTTCGGCTAGCTAGAAAACTATGTTATGAAACGAAACGTAAAGTTCAAAGCCACTGAACCGAACCAATCCGTATTTCCATGTCGAAAACACATACAAAAATAAAGGAAAGATGGTAATGTACGATTTTTTTTGCTCGTAAATCCAGTTGGCGAACATTTAGCGAATTTTTCTTTATGTAGCTAAGTTTTTAGGTCGTTTAATTTCTCTTCTTTCTAGAGCAAATTTTCAAACAAAGTTTAATGTCAAGATTAGTTGGGTTTTACCGGTTTAAATTTCTGGCTACCGACACAGAACTAATTGTTTTTCGATAAGTACCAGAAGCGGAACTCAAAACATGATTTTTGCACAATAAATTGTTTAATCAGTTACCGCGTCTCGTTTAACTCTAGTTAAAGTTTATGTAAAATCAATGTTGTTTTTGCCGGCTCGAGGTCAGGGGGTATTTTTGTGTACTCCTTTTTTTTATAAAAATAAAAACACATTCTCCTCTTTCTTCCTTACTCCGATATATTGTTTATGTAAAAATGTACCGAATTTTTAACTTTTCATTCATTCACACACAATTTGACACCCCTCGATTGAGGGGGACTGACCAACTGTATAAACATTTGATGATAATCATTTGGCCGTGTATCGCAATAAACACTTAAAACTAGACTTATCAGCTGTCAGAGGAGTAGTAGCTCACAGTAACGGCGGCGTCATCAATTTTCATGCGGCTTCTTTCATAACCGAACCGCAATTGGCGCGCGCCAAAACAAAAGTAATATACATGGACTTGGATTTGGAAATTCCTCGCCACAGACACAACTGAAATTTGCTACTTGTTGTCGTGGGAGGCGCGCACACAAGTTGGTAATTGCGCATTGGGGCAGCAGCAAACAGCAGGTACTTGGGCAATTAGTTTCCGAAATTCTTGTGCAGCTGAATTCCAATTTATTGATAAAACTTTGGCCAAATTGAGGTAGGGAAAGGGCAGGCGTGGGAGTCCATGTGTTAGGTTAGCTAGTTATCGACTTAATAAAAACGAAATTCAAAGGCGTCACCGTTTGTTGCATAAAACACCAAGGAAGTAGGCGCGTCAAGGTCACAGGAAGTGGGCGGCTGGTTATGCACTTTTGGCATTGACAACGACGACGACACGCGCTTAAGTTACTGAAGGTGAAAGGTTGAGGTTGAGTACTTGTTGCCAACCAAATTCCTGCTGATTCCTGCCCCAATCAACCAACTTAATTATCTGACAATAAAAATCAATCAAGAATTTTAAATTTCCAAAATCTCGAGTCTCCACGGTTCGTTTGACCTAAACTCAGTCAATTGGTCAAGTGCTGCCGCCATTGACGTTATTTTTTTTTTTAACTCTTTGTAATCAAGTCTCATTTAAATTCAGTTGGCATGATTTTCATGAAATCACTGAGCGAAAAATATAGCATTTAATTTGATTGTAAACTTTTATTTTTAATGGTTTTTTCGCCATAAACAAAAAACAAACTGAACAAATGCAATTCGCTTTCTTTTGATTAATTGACAAGTTTTACATTTTCTCAAAATATTTATGGCCACTTTTAATTCACACGCGAACTTCACTCACTCCACTCCGACTCGTAACACCAACTGACTGACGACTGACTGCACCCACTGCACCACCAACGATCAAACGACGAGCTTTGCAAGCGTTCGTATCGCCACTGAGCTGCGCGCGTCGCTTTCAGCGCGTTTTATAGTCCAAAGTTGTACGATTTCTGTTCGTGTGGGATGTCCGCTTGTCAAAGCGTGCCCACAGCCTGGAGGCGTACACATTTGCCAATTTAAATGAAATGGGGCGTACCGTATTGTGGACCATGGTTAATATTCCCCATAGAATGTTAATTTAATTAAGACTGAACACTTAAGAAGAGTTGCGTATAGTAAAATTATAGAAAATCCAAGAAAACACTAACTGAAAACCAAAAAGTTTTCCAAACTAAAAGTAGTTCTCTAACCGATCGTTCTTATGGCCTACAAAAGGAGGTTTTTGTCCTGTACAAAATGAAAGGTAAAATTTGAACAGACTCTCTCATTCTTACTTGTTTTTGCTTCTCTTGTGTTTTCTGCTTCATGGTTTTCGACGAGAGAAAAACCCGAAGCTGTCTTAAGATAACAGCTCAAAATGTCCTTTTTGTTGTTTTTCAGTTAGAAGCACTCTAGCATGCAAAAACACTTGCAGTTTACTGAGGCACACGCGAAGCACACATAAGTAAAGCAGGGATCATAGCTCGCAAGAAACTGTTAACACTTATTTCAATGCAACCAGCCTTAGTGAAAAACAGAAACAACCGCAGCACAAGCGGTCTCTCACTGATCGGAACACTTTTTCTCGCACCTCATGTGTTTTCTGTTACGTGTTTTCGGTTGAGCAAAACACACGAGTCGTTCATCCGACAACCTCCGACAGCAACTGTTTTGAGCGAGCGCTCACTAAACAACTGTCTGCAAATGAGCAGAACACAATAAATGTCTGCGCAAAGTGTTTTTTGTTTTGTTTTTATTTTGTGCGTTTGGTAGGCTGTTTGTAGGAGTGACGCTCGTTATACACACACGAGCGCAACACACAGTCACGCATACATACGCAAAAAACAGTTTGGAAGTTTGCTCTCGGCAAAAGTGTCAATCAAAAGCCAGGAGAGAAACAGGAACGAAAAAAGTCTTTGCTCTGAGAGCAAAAGCAAAACCCAAGCAGAAACTGTTTTTTGCTGACACGTTGAAAGTGTTGAGAGTTTTTTGCGAGCTCTGGCAGGGAACCAAACTAAATCGAACCGCTGTTTTGACCTCGTAAACCGAGCCTTAAGCCGAACCGTTGGGTTTTAAAAAATACTAAACCGAACCAAGAACCGAAAATTAATATAATTCGGTCCGGTTTACTTCAATGACGAGTTTTAAGACGAGAAGCGCCTACCTTTAGACTAAGGTAAGCCGTCAGCATATGCTGAGCGCCAATCTATCAATGCCTATGTGATAGAAAGAGACAGCATGATATTTGTTAATACTAATGCCCATAGACTCTTCCCATATTGTTTTTTTCCAAGTCCTTGGGATCTCGTATGAGTTTAACGTTGCTTCGCGCAAACGTTTTACGGCAAATAACACAATAACTCGACATTTTTTCACACACTAAAATCAGAAATGACAGCACGAATAAGACACATACATACAAAACTACAGAAAAATTTATCCGAAGCCTACCTTTCGCTTCAAGCTCTCATAGCATACTGGCCCTTTGGCCCTACAAACAGAGAGTACTGTCTCGGACGGCTTCACCTTGTTAGTTCCACCATGCTTTTGACAATGATACCTGTAATTTTGGGATATTTTATCGACTCTCTAAGCTACGATATATCCTACTTTTGGTTAAATTAAGATTTCAGGTGATCCCTAGCGGTGCTAGATTGATGTAGACTTTACTAATGATTTGTCGACCATTTTAAAACATGCCATCCCTCACATGTCCTGCCCTCTGAACTTTTTGTATACCTGACATTAGACTGCATTTCTTAATTGATTTGTGTGAGTATCCTCCGCTTCATTCTCAATATTCAGACGTGCTTCTTGACCTTAATCCAATATTAGCCAGTAGATTATCGCTTGTAAGGTCACGGTACGTATTTCGTTTGTTCGATTCTACGATCCGGCGTATTTGGCAGACAATCCAATTGAATAATGGACTGATTTCAATGTGAAATCATTCTGGACGAAGACCGAATATCGGATTTTTATAATGATTTCAAAGCTATTCAAATTTAATTAAGATTTTAATTTCTGGAGTATGGCAAAAAGTCTAAATATTCAGAAATTCAGAAACGGAAAAAGCCCTTCATAAAATATATAAATAATAAATGGTGATTCACTGAACCGAACTGAAACCGCGGTTTAGTTAACTCTAAAAACGGTTTTGTTTTCTTCTTTGATTGGTTTTTGCGCGCGCAAGCAAACTGACCAACAACAATTTCATGTGATTTTGTTGCTGTTTTGTTTGTGAGTATTGGTGAGTGCTCTGCTGTATGCTGCTTTTGGGCATGCCTGCACTAAACCGAACCAGTCCTTATTTCCGAGTGGTTTGCATCCCTGAAGTAAAGTGTTTCATGGAAACAAATGAACAAACTGAGCGAAAAATCTCTCGTTGGTTGAGCAAAGAATGCTTTAAGAAAAATCAGAGGCAAAATGGCATTTCATTTTTTTATTTGAAAATCTGATTTTTTGTTTTCTAAAGTTTGTAAATCACTCAGAATAAAGTTCTAGGAGTAAGAGCAATTGGAAATTCACCATGACAGGGGCATAACAGTCGTACTTGAAACTTTTGATCGCGGTTTCCTCAAAAGCATTGATTTTGAGGTTGTTGGACACGATTTTGACAACTAATTCTCCAATATAGTTTCGAGTATTTAATTTGTATACATATATTCAAATTCTACATTTTTAACCCTACACCTACTAAGTTGGGATATACACGATGACGCAAACTTTATGAAGTTTTGAAAAAGGCGAAAAATTAGTGGAAAAATTTATAAAACTTATAAATGAAAGGAATACAATCTCACCTGATTCTCCCCTCTACAGAGAATCATCGTGTAAACTTCGATTAACGGATAAAACTTGGATCTATTATTTCAGATTAATCTTTTATCAGTTATGGTGACCAGCAATAGGTGATTTTTTTTGGAGGTGTCTCCGAAAACCAGCTTCCTATGGAGAACTCTTTAAAAGTTCTGCATGTGAAATGCTCATTAAAGAAATTCGAAAATATAGTAGGATGTTTTGACAGAAAGCCGAAAGATATTCACACATAATAGACTGAAATACAACTGAGATATGTCGCTCTTGCCGGAATATGGAAACGAATTTAGTAAATGATATAGCGACTTATTCTCATTTCGTTCGTAGACTATGAAAGATATCAATAAAAATTTCACAATATAGAACAAGATATAGTGATTATTTCTGCATCATTGACTCATTTTTAAGATATATACAGGACTGTTCCCGTTTCCGAATTCGATTGATCAAAATTGGTTAACGCTGTGAGTTCCACAAAACGATTAAAAAATTCGGTTCAAGCTCAAAAACGAAACGAAAAATCCTTATCTAAAAACCCACCTTTTAGTCAACGAATCACAAGATTAATAAAACTCATTTGCTGAGTCAGACGTTTTCTATGGAACATCTCCCCTAAAAAAAACTGAAATTTCATAGTGTGAGCTCAGAACAAGTCAAATTTAATTAGCACTCAGCAAAATTTCTATATCGTTCAATCAAATGAAAGCTGAGTCACAAGTTCTATGCTTCAGTTATCTCGATTATTCAACTGAAATTTCATATTCGCCAGCTAATGCAAACTGTACATAAACTGAAATTTCTCAGGCTAAACCTTATTTCACCATTCAGCGAAATTTCATTGGAAACTGACTCAGACCTTTTATGCTGTGTATCTCCACTGAAATTTCATGAACCCACAGTTCTGGCTGCTACCTGAGACCTCACTTAAAGTCAACAAACTGTGTGTGGCTGACGTAAGCGTCTTTTATGTTGTGGAATTATCTTCAGTAAAAACTGAAATTTCAAGCCATAAACCCCCCCAGGCAAGTGGCACATACAAACAGACATGCTTAAGGCATAACCAACAGCAAACGAGGTAACCTTATCTTTTGGCTGGTTGGGCTGGCAAAAAGCGCTGACACACTAAATAAAAAAAATAAAAGCTCAACATGAAATTTCAGTTGGCTTATTCTACAATAGATACGGTTTGGGAGATATGACACTCGCCGAGGGTCGCATGACTGAGTCAACAACATAAACATTAAAGTTCTGAATTACACAGGCCACGATCACGTCTAACTAAACGCGACTGTCCAGATTGGATGGGATTGACCTTGCCTCAAGCAGTTGTCAATTCGTGAATTAAGTCAGGTTTGAATTTTAATATGCAGCTGATGTTGAAGGGCTTGCAATTACGGCAATAAATAATTCATTGGGGTGGGGGCATGTCTAAATCATATGGCGAATATCGGTTGGCTGGATATCTTCCTCATGTGCTGGTGGCGGCGGCGGCATTAAGCATTGCCATTTGATATATAAATAGGTTGTCTTCTCATGTATAAATGATTTTCGCTGACAGTACGAGGGCTTTCTTTCATATTTTTGGACTAACAATCACTGAACTATTTTTGTTGGTATTATACAATTTAGTTCTCTGGAAATTTCCAGAGAAGCTTAATCGGTTTACAATCTGAGATTCGATCAGATCGGCTCAAAATATCGTTTGGCCTTCAACCCACCCCTGCTGTGTTGTGCTATGCGTGTGAGAGGTCTGCCGACCAAACTTTGCACACACTAATGTAAAATCGAAACCCCACATTGAAATTTCCCTGACATTCATTTATATGGCCGTTACTAATCTTGTTGTTCTATGGCTTTGTTTCAAGTCAATCGTATGAAAAATGGTTTTAGCATACAGAATAGTCCATCCATCAAATCAAACCGAGTCATAAGAAAGCAAAGCTTGAAATCTCGGGTCTCAGAACACTGGAGCCAATACTGGTGCTGAACTCATAATACAAGAATTGAAGGCACTAAGATAGTTCATCTTTAAGCTATGTACTCAGACAAGATAAATCGATTTAGCTGGGGTCGAGTCCATATGAAAAAAGGTAGCTAAACTCTTGCTAAAACTTTTAGCTTGAGCCGTTCTCAGACAACCTAAATGCCTTAGCTCATACCCAGCTAAAAACGCGTGGCGCCGCAACCTTGACTGGCTAACAGCTGATAGGATTTAGCAGGGTAGAAGCAAAACAAATGGTTTGCAAATATTTAGCAAGTTACCCTTGCTAAATGAATTAAACAATCGCTGCAACCTGCAGCAGCAACCAAGGCATTGCCAATGACTTCTGCTCTCCGCATATCATCCAAACACTCTTGCATTTTCACTTTTCTTAATTAAATTATTATAATTGTAAACAAAACACCCAATATAAACAAACTCAGTCCAGTAGGACCGTTGACATTTGGTGGTAATTTTTCTGTTGAAGGGTATTTTGCCGTTGAGCATTCAATTTTATGATATGACCGAGTGAACCTACCACCAAAAACCAAAAAGTTCTGAGTAAGCTGGTGCTAAAAGATGGGAAACTTTTTTAATGAAAGTGCTCCTCTTTTGCTATCATGACTTTCGCTCACACTGGGTTTAACTCGTGTGTCCAATGCACCTCCTCACATTGTTTACAGCCTATGGAGTCGTTGATAAGGCCAACGAAATCAAAATCTGGAATCTTAGGATGCCTTCAGTCAGTGTGTGTGAGTCACAAAAACTAAGTGTCTAAAAACACATGTTGATATGTGGGTCATTAGCGATAAGTCTGCTCTTGCTCCTCTAGGCTGGAATTTAGTCAACGTTTGCTTAATTACCTTCCAGTGATGGCCAAAGCGGGCCAAATTAAAATGCCATTTGTATTTTGGTGTTGAAAATGGAAAATATGTTACACTAAAATAGCATAGAGAGTGCGTACATACATACATATGTACATATGCATGCTTGTGTCTGTGTGTGTGGGTGTCCAAATCTCGCACATGGAAAACGGCCCCCGCTATAAATAAATTATGAATGGCTAAATGCTAAACGATGGTGAGAGGGGTTGTGGGGGAGGAGGTATGCACTTGCAACATATGCAACATGCCAAATCTTAACCAGGATGAGATTTTCACACACTTTTTGCCACTTACCAGCCTGTTTAGCACTTCAACATGCAGGTATACATATATATGTATCAATTCCGGGATGCGATAATGGGATGCCGTTCAATGATTGCAACTTTGTTGGTGGGCGGGCGAAGGAGGAGTAGGCGGAGTGCCGTAAGCAGATTGCATTTAAAGCACTTTTACAGAGATAA
Organism: Lordiphosa collinella; assembly: GCA_018904265.1. Classification (NCBI taxonomy): domain Eukaryota; kingdom Metazoa; phylum Arthropoda; class Insecta; order Diptera; family Drosophilidae; genus Lordiphosa; species Lordiphosa collinella. The sequence continues at coordinate 792,655 of JAEIFV010000029.1, read as the reverse complement.
CACAAATGTTAAGCGGCGGCGGCAAATTACAGTGCCCAGGCGGATCTCGATTTCCTTTAGTTCTAAATTAAGACATACAGTTACAGTGCTTACAATTACGCAAGCCGATGCCCGGCCGTTTAATTGTTAACTTTCCAAAGAACACAATTGATTTAAGACTATTTTATTTTTATTTATTCGCACGACGCACACCACCGACACCAGTGTTGCCAGTTTGGCTTTTTCCCCGTCAAATCTGGCTACTTTAAAATCGGACAGCGGGAAAAATTTTAAAACAGCGGGCAGCGGGAATTCTGGCTTTTTAATAAGTCATTTCGGCTTTTTTCAGCTTTATTTTAGATTTTTAGTCTTTTGAGTTAAAACTTATAAGTAAATCAATAGTTTGTCAACTCTCTCAGTCATTTAAAGACTCAAATTGCAATCTCCAATGCTCATTTCGAAATGCAAGTTTAAGACGAGAATCGAAAGTTTCAAACAAACCTGCGTGGGTCTGGCTTTTATCGTCGTACATCGCTAAAGAATTCCGAGTTCAAAACGAGGGATGCGCAACGAAAGATGTCGTGAAAGTTTGTTTTTAAAACGTTTAACATCATTACTAAACTGTAAGTGAATTATAATAAAGAAATAAATAAAAGTGAGATGTGTATTTTTTTATTCGATTTCGACCTTCAATCTCGTTTGCTTGTAGAAATACGTGCACTTTTACTATTTTATTAGCTTGTGTAACATATTGATATGACATCCAAACATTAAATAGATGCTGTAATAAAAATTTAGAGATGATGCAGTTGTCGATATAACGTCCAAGCAGGTTTGAACCCCTCCGAAAAGTCAAAACGTAACCCAATCGTTCGGAATTGGGAACAGCAAATAAATTTGTTTTACTTTTTGAAAACGTTCGGAATTCGGTTCAGGCCTGAATAAGATTTTGAGAAATTTGTTGCCAAAATTTATATCAAACTAGAACAAGAAAATCGCGACCCCTAGTTGAGCTACTAAGTTTGTGAATTTGCGGAAAAATTTCAAAATTCCTCAAATCAACAACTCCACAGCTCAACAGGGGTAATTGTATTATGCTATATAACTGTTTCCAAGTTAGCTGACCATATCAGCCTTCTTCAATATATTGACATATAGTCGGTTTTCAAAATTTTACAGGTATTGGCATTGTTCCCATTTTGGAAGAATTTCCCTAGAATATATTGGGGAAAATGGAGTGTCAATATAATGAAACATTTATCGAAAATGAAGAACAACGGCGAGGCCTACGACGAAGGATGAGGGCGAGGAACTGTATCAAACAGATGACATTTTTTCTATATATTATGAATATACTATTATCAAATTACATAGATAATATGAAAAGACATGCGCTTTTTTCAGCTTTTTTCCATCTCCATCCCGTCAAAAGCTTTTTTTTCGTCAAAAGTTGGCAGCACTGACCGACACCATTCCTATCGAAAGTCTATCGATATTGAAAATCTATTTATCGATTTTGATCCGCTACCACTCACGCGAGCCATTCACGTGACTGCGCATCTTATCGGCTTGTTTTTATCGATATATATATATATCGATTGGCAGCGCAGGGTCACACCGTTTTGAACGGTTATTGCTCACGAATATCAACTCCTAAAGTGGTAGTTGCGTGTTTAAATATAGAAAATGCGTACAACCGTTTTAATAACACTCTCTTGTATTGAATTTTGTTCGTTGAAAAAATTTCGCAACAATTTGTTAATTGGATTATAACCTTCCTGTCTGCCAGATATTTGAAACTCGGTGAGAAAGGTAAGAGATGGATTACCGCATCTCTTACCTTTCTATCTCCTGTTCTTTTTAACATTTATACCAAGCGAATACATCAGATTGAGGATCCAGACACCCAAGTTTTTTAATAAATGCTTTAAAACAATATGAAACACTTGTATTTTTAACTTTAACCGCTGCTAACTTTTGTTCTTTCGTAGTTTGAAATTCAGGCAAATTACATATATTTATAGGTTTTTTCGATACTTCATTGCTTGAATTTTTGGGTTTTTTTTTTTTGCCACCACAAATAGCTTGTATTTCCTTATATTTGCATTATAAATTGTCATCTTTCTCTTTATTATTGTTAGCGTACGCAAGGAGCGACTAACAATACAGCTAAGATTATTTGCTGCATAGACCGAAGTTGATCCAAATAATTTTAAATCACGCGCGCACTTTCAAACGCACATCGTTCCCGCCAACAATCGATAGGCAATCAGCTGTTGCCCACGCGTGCTATCTTTATCGATAACGCGCGCAGCCACTATCAGCTGCTAGCGCTGCAGTAGGCGACGCCGCCAGCGGCCTATAAAAGCAGCACCCCAAACGCAATCGAGCTCACTTGGTGCGAGGCATTGGTCGAGTAAACATCTTGGCGCTGAATTTGCCGTGTTGGCCCAAAATATTATACTTTACAATTCTTTTTTCTTTCTTCAATTCTTTTTTACAATTCTTCTATGTAGTCTGACGATGACAGTGTTGTTGGAGGTTCGCCAAATCTATTGTGGCGTTTCGGGGCCGTGAACAATTCTTTTATCTCTTAATACTGTTACTGCATCTGCTTCCTTTCCTCTTTCGTTTTGGGTTTTCAGTGAACGAACCACTTAATGAGGTCTTTTACTGTTGCCACTCCTTTTGTGTGTGGACCATTTATATGTCAATGCGATTCGCGAGGGGTTGCCAGCACCATACCGCAATTGCATGATGATTGCTAATTGTAAAATGTTTTTCTTTGATTTTCCACTTATTTTTCTTAGTTTCAGTTTTCTCAGAATCAAAATTGTAAAATTTATCTGATACGATAGCAACGATTTGCTGTTTTTTTGGGCACATCGACGCCAGCAGGTGGTACGTTTTCTACAAATCTTCTTTTCTAAAATTTTTCTCGGATGGTCGGATAACATCGAAGCTACCGTTTCATTCGATCCATAATGTTCTGGTGGATTTGGAACCAAGTAGGCTGCGCATTTTCAAAAGAGAATGGGCAGGAAAGCCACATGCGTGAGGAAGTCGAAGCACTGTTCGTCATAAGTGGGACCAGAAAATTGTACCAAATGTTTAGGCGCCTAACCGAAGGTTATAAGCCCGGAGACAGATCTGCAAGTGGCACTGGACAAATGGAGGAACTGTTTCTCCAACCTGCTAGAAGGCCATGACGAAAACAATGCCGCCTTTGTAGAAGTAGCGATACCACCAGTCGATGGTACAGAGAAAGACCCACCGGACCATAATGAAGACTAAAATACAAACAATCAGCTGGAGCTGGTGACATTATTATTTATTAAGTTTTAAAAATAATAGTTTCTTTAAGGCATCTGATGATAGTTGGCGCCTTAAGTGAGTAAGAATTAGTTTCAGTGCCGAGAATGCTTTCTCTACACTAACTTGTGTGGCCGGTACTCCATGCATTACAGTCCTCTAATTCATATAATCGAGGATACAGGAATTTGTTCCCTTCCCAATATTTCATAATAATTCGTTTTGGCAGCTGATCGGCTTCGGGCAGTAACTATTTATTTCTGCTGTTATCCGCTGAAGCTCGGCATCGTCATCCTTATTCGATTCCTCATTCCCGGACGTCCCTTCAATCGAATCTAAGAAATTGTCCAAAAGTAAGGAAATACTTTGTGATTGTGCTGCTTTGGCTCGTCGAAGGCTCTAATGTATCCGTATAATATGTATAGCATACATGAGCTGGACTGAGTTTACTTGGAAAACTCTTTGAAATCTGGGATCCAAGTACGTATAATGCAGCGAGAACCACTTCATTTGAGATAACTGATGATTACCTTTTTTCGATGCACTTGACCAACATCTCGGTCAGTTCATTATTCATGTCTTTAATAGACAATTTAATAGACTCCAACCACAGCTTATAAAAATCGCCAAAATACAATTGCTCACTTTGAAGTTTTGTGTGGCAATAAAAACTGGCTTTAAAATTTCTACAAGAGAATACAATTCTTCCATTTTTCGGTCATGCACTCCTCAGTGAAATCTTTTAGGCTTTTTAGATTTTCCAACATGAGATATGATGAGTTTCACCTCGTCGTAAGCCCTTAGCAGTAATAAACATCCTGAAAACAGCAAATCAGACCATTCTGAGACTCGAACATGGATTACATAGCGTTGCCACATCGATAGCTTGTGTGGATTGAAAATAAATAACTTGCAGCACATATTTTCAGACAACATTGAACAAATTGGAACCAAAATCGAAGCGCAACAAACAAGTAAAAGAAATTATCAATAAATTAGCATATCAAATAGCACTTGAATTTGATATTCGCATTTTAAATACAAGCGGCCGGCGAAACAGTGGGCCCCTACCATTTGGCAGCCTTTTCGGGTATTTTTAGGGTTGTTTAGGACTTTGTGGTACCACTAGAAGCTTTCCATCCGCATAACAAAAACTATTTGTTATTTCGTGTCATAAATTTTTATTCGTTCTGGAATGAGAAAATTAAAAAATAAAAAAAGTATTTTTGTTCCATATTCCACCGTTCCAGTTCGACGCTAAGGAGCCGAAGCTATCTTGACGCGCATTAAGATTAGCCAAGAAATATGTAAAAAAAAAGGTTAAATATTAAAGACGAGAATTATTTTTAACAACACCTGCCGCAGCACCCACCTGATGCATATCGTGTACAACAACAACAATTATTTAGAAGAATTACACCATCCGGACTTGGAAGATGTCTATGCCAAGCGTTTAATCTTGGCTTCCTTTTCCATGTTTGTAATATTCTCGTACCTCAAACTACTTTACATACTCATCGCAATCTATTTGGCACTGCACCATTGGCATCTTTAAGCGGGTCAAAGGGAAATGTATCATTTCGTTTCGGAAGCGACTCCAGAATTGCGACTCTCGGAACAATTCGTCGTCAGCAGTCGGACCACGCAATATTTGAAGAGTTTTCAGCTGGAGGCGGTGCAATTTTTGTACGAGCGGCTGAGCAAACAAGAATTTTGCGTCTACAACGATGAGAGCGGTCTGGGCAAATGCGGTGCGGTGTCAGCCTTGCTAAGTGCCCTGCAGCCTGCTCATAAGAAGACGCTAATTGTGTTGCAGAATGATGACCAATTCTTGATTGGTTGGCAATTCCATTTGGCTGTCTTAACGGAGTTGTCCGTCCATGTGCTGCAGAATGTTAAGGGTAAGTGCTTGAAGCCTTGAGCAAGTGGAAAACTAACTTGTGCTCTTTCACAGACACCACAGAGTCCGAGCACAGTGTTTACCTGGCCAAGTGGAGCATACTGCGTAGCATTGGAGATCTCAGTCGACTGAAGTTTGACCTGGTCATTGTGGACAATCGTGGACATACGTTGAATAATAACTTTTGCACCTCCATGCTGCTCAAGCAATACGAGCGGAAGGTCAACATGGTGATCTCCAGTGTGGACATAACGGTGAAGACGAGCCCAAGCACTATCTATGTGTCTATTATAATTATATATCTCCTCTTTTTAGTCCGATGTGAAGCTATTGTATAATATTCTACGCTTGGGTGGGCGTCTGGAGCATCAGTATAGAAGCTTTCGCAGCTTTGAGCGCAAATTTCAATTGCCTGATGCACAGGAGGTGTTCCAGAAGCGTGTGGATCTGGAGGAGTACTACAAACAGCGTGGCTTTCTGGGCGAATACATCAAGTGGGTAACCTTTTACTTAAGTACCAACTTATAACTTAGTGGTCTTTGGGGACTTTAATATTCCACACTTATTCTGGTCACCTGGTCCTGGATAATTCCATCGAACTTATTCCGTCTATCCATCACGAGTTTGCCGATATAATGGCCGAGCTGTCTCTTGGACAGATAAATTCTTTCAAGAGCAGCATCCTTGAACTCGTATTTGTTAGTGACATCTCCAACTCTAACATATCAATAGTTCCCGGAGGATGTGTTTATCACCCCACTATCGAAATTAGTTTCGAGCTAGATTCACCGAACACCGCCCTGCCCAACGAACTACTTAGTTCTTACTGCTTTCGTAAAATCAATTTCGTTTCCTTAAATGGATAGCGCCGTCTACGTGCGATTCGTCCAACTCACGGGGCCCCATTTTAATAATCTGTACCAGAGGTACACAGAGTACGAGGTGTGTTCAAAGGAAAAGGTGAATTTTGAATTTTTTTGAAAAGTACTTATTTATTCATCAATATCCATTGTGTCCCCTTCAAAGGAATCGCCCTCGGATATAATTCACTTGTGCCAACGCTTTTTCCAATCCTCGAAGCACTTCTGAAATGCGCTTTTCGGTATGGCCATCAGCTCGTTCTTCGACTCTGACTTGATCTCATCAATTGTGGCAAAACGCTTTCCTTTCATTGGTCTCTTCAGTTTTGGGAATAGGAAAAAGTGTTTAAGTCACTGCTTCAGTCACTGTTTAGATCACTGTTTTTGTCACTGTTTTGGTCACTGTTTCGGTCACTATTTTGATGGGCACTGTTTTAATCACTGTTTTGGTCACTGTATCGGTCAATGTTTCGGAAACTGATTTGGTCACAGTATCGGTCACTGTTTTGGTCACTGTTTTGGTCACCGCTAATCCACCACCACCACACACCCACCCTCACAACCCACCTACTGCTATGGCTGTCTTGAAATGACCAAAGCTGCTGACTTTGCAAAGACTTTGCTCAGATTTTTCATAACCATGGCGGTGTAGTTAAGTGTTGTCATTTGTGGTCTTAAAAAACAGTTTCTTGAGTATTTAGCTGGTCTTGTTATCATGGAGATCCATTTACTGTGAATTGCGCTTATGCATTGCTCCTGGCTTGATATTCCACCTAATCGGGAGTAAAGTTTGTCTTGCATTATTTCTATTTTGTATCCTCTTTGGTATCTTTTCGCGATATTATGCTTTGCAAGTCTCTGTAAAATGGCTTGACACATCTTTTATACAGTATCTATGTTCTTCATCATTTGGTCAGTACTGTCATAACCAAGTCAGGGGTAGTTATGTGATGTCGTCTTAAGTATTTAGCGGTTTTATTACTCTTATGCATTGATCCTGGCATGATTTTGATCTTGATTGACCGTAATCTTCTTATAATTATTAATTTGTATCCTTTTTGGTATTTTTCGCGACTTTATAACAGTTACAAATCAACTACCAATTCCTGGTGCTCTCCAACATATGAACTGGGTTCAAATTAGTTTAGCTATGCGTTCCTTCAAGATTCAAAATAAAAGCTATTTAATGGATTTGATTGCCTAATTTATTTTAAATTCAATTTGTTTATGAAAATGCAATCACGAAGAAAAAAATTCAAAAGAATTAAAAGATAAAATGATTTAAATTTTGTACAACTCTGTTCAAAAACAGTTTTTAATCTTCGCCCTCCCAACTGGGATACCTCCAATCATCTACCACCTTACGAGCATTGACTTCTGTTAATCGATCTCCCTTCTCTTTTGAACCGCCGAACGTGCCATTATGTGTTTTTTTCATTCACAAACTTTTATCAGGTGATATTGACTCTAGTGCTCTGCTATCTCCTTGCGTCCTACCAGAAATTTCTCTCCGATCTATCTACAGCCTTGCCTAAGAAATTTTGCTCTTTTGTCTTATGTCTTAGTTATAATTCGTAAATGTAATGTAAAATGGATTGCCACAGCCCCAAAGGGCCAAAGCCGAGCTCCTCTCAAACTCTTGGCTTGTGCGGACCTACAGATTAAGGACGAGTCCGAACGGCAGTTTGAGAAGGTGTGTAAGTTTATTCAAAGATAAAACTTTTCATTAGATGTTCCGAGACGGGATCGAACCCACGACCTCTTGCACAGCGGTCGCGCACACTAGCCGCTGAGCGACACCCGGCTATAATTTGTACCATCGTTTTTATACTCTGTACCAAAGGTACACAAAGTATAATAAGCTTGTGCAAAAGTTTCTAACAGCCAGATGGAACAGCTGAGTCGATAAAGCCGTGTCCGTCTGTCTGTCTGGTAAGAGATAGAGGTTTGACCTGTATGGGACAAAAACTTCTTATACCTGCAGGCAGATCAAATTTATTTACAATTTTTGCCACGCCCCCTCCCCGGTCCCTGCAATATCGAAAAAACGTTATATACCCGTCATTTTTTAAAATAGAAGGTTCGTTTCTTCTGGAGATATTTAGTAATCGGGATTCATTATCGATCCGCCAAAGGAATTGCAAAAAGCGGATGAACGATAGTCGAGTTATAAGGAAAAAAAAATTATTGGCAGCACCGGTCGCTACGGTGATGTGCAGCACTTCACAGGTACAGAGTATGTTATAGTCGGGCTTGACCGACTTTCTTTCTTGTTTCTCTATGCAATCTTCTTTGTTAGTCGGCTCGAGATTCAGGTGAAGTTCTATACGTTATGTTTATAGGTTCTATTAATTTTTCCCTGATTTTCCCGCCTACTAAGATAACTTCATGAAGTTTGCTTCATCGTGTAAATAGACGTAAGATATAATTTAGAGTCTTTTTTTAATCGTATTCTGCAATGTTGACAGAACTTTGTCAAACTATAAACTAAATAAATCAATATTTGTTCTTCATTTCAGGGACTTTCGTCTGCGTCGTTATCGCCATCAGTTTGATCAGTATCTACCCCTGGTGGCGCCCGAGCAGTACAAGACAAATCTTAATTTGTGGTTGTCAAACAACAATAGCGAGAGCACATTAAGTGGCTGCACCATACCATCTTCTTCCTCATCTGTGCGTTCTACGGCGGGTACAGATGAGATTATGGAGTGCCTGATGAGCCTGAAAAGAGAAAGAGAAATGGCACCAGAGCCGGAGAAACTGTCTGAACATAGTGATGAAGTCATAGCCATGTCGCCTTTGATATTTGAAATGTCTGAAGCAGAGGAAGAGGCAGCAGCGGAAGGTGATAAAATGGTGGTAACGGTGTCCAGCGACGATTGTGAGATTGTCACCCCACCTAGGACGCCTCCAAACAAGATTTTAACACCAGAAGAGGCCACAACTTCTGCAAAATCGAAAAAAAAAATCAAACGACGTTCTCCTGCCTCCAAACCCGTGGTGGAAATAAGTGAATCCGAAATGGAGGAAGAGCAAGTGAAACCGAGAAAACTTAACGAAAGACTTAAGAAGCCATCTCCGCTGCCCATCACACCCAAGACCGAGGCCCGATCGAGACGGGAAACGACTCCGCCCAGCTTGCCACGCTGGCAGACACGTGGCATGCAACGGTTAACCCGCTCTGCCGAGGCCAAACTTAATAGTAAATATCTAAGCTCTAATATCTCTTTGGATACAATCAGCAGAAAGAGAATGCCAAGGCATTCACCCCAGCAAACCCCCAAGACAAGTAAGAAATTTGTGAAAAAAGAAAACACCGACACCTCAGCTGGAACTAAGACAACTGAATCCCGCTCAACCAGAAATAGAGTCGATAAAAAGGCGCCAGAAATCACCGAAACGCCCAAGCGAAATCGAGGACGTCCGCCGAAAAACACAGCTCCAGCCAAGCCTCATCCACTCACTCCCCAACTGTTAAGCTGTAGCTCCATTGCGTCGGAATATTTGCAATGTGCTCAAAAGGTTCCCGATAATTTGGACGCCCTGGATTTGCCCTCCTTTCGCATACCCTTTACGCCCCAGGCCACACCCACCTTGTTGTTACCCTCGGCTTTTAGTCTGCTAAGCAATTCGGAGGTAACACTGGTGCCCCATCAAACGCCACAGCATGAGATTTTGATCATAAGCAGCTCCCATGATGAGGGCTCTCAACATTCGTCCATTCAACCCATGCAAAGTCGTCGAACCAGAGCTTTGAAGCGTAAACGCAACAAGCAGGAATCATCATCGCCACCTGCCTCCAATTTTGGCCTGGTCATCTCCCAGCATAGAAAGCAAAATAAATCACCGGATATATTTAGTAACTGCTCGGATTTGTCGCAACTGACTTTAGCACAACAACCACCTCCTCCTGCGGCCGACTCTGCCTTTGAAGGTTTTAAAATCTTTGGCTCCGAGGTGAAGCAGCTGCAACAGCAACATGCAACAGTTTCGGTAGCGGCCAAAAAGAAAAGAGAACGCTCTTGTTTGGACATTTTGGAGAAAATGTTTCAGCCACGTACGCCAGAAAAATCACAACCGCAGGTCTTGCCCAGCTTGCCCATTACCCAACGACGTCGCACCCTACTGCTTGAAGAGGAGGATATCTTTGAGATTACACGAAATGGAGAATTTGGCAATCGTTTGCGTATCAACTCCGGCGGCGAGGTCTCGCCCGTACAACAACAAGTTCAACGCTCTCCTCAACAATCTAACAAAATTACCAACTACCTGATAAGCTCTGGAGCTGCACCCAGTCAGGCTGCACCAAATCTACGCAAGTCGCCCAAGACCCTTAAAAGTACTCAATCCACCAAACTTACACGCTGGTTTGGAACGGCAACAGTCAGCTCGGGAGAGTCATTGAGTGCCCCCAATACGCCTGTGGTGCCCTCGACCAGTGTCCAAGCCGCTCGGGCAGCACGCAGTGCGGGACCCAGCAAACGCAAGAGACTGGACCTCTACAAGTGATCAAAGATCGCGCTCGTCAACATCTATAAAAGACTCTAGACTCAAATCAACGCAATCAAAAATGTATACATCAGCAGGACTAACACTAAACGAGAACTCCTACCGCATGAAGTTCCAGGATTAAGCATCAGTTTTTAAATTGTTAAGGGAAATGGTTTAATGTTAACTGCTAAAAACATTTAGATAGCCAATTTTAGTTGAAATTCAATTATTTTTGCACAAAATATGAAGTTTTTAATACAAATAAATACGAAGAGAGAATGAAATGGATAAAGTCAAGTTTGTAAATGATTCCTAGAAAGGGCATTCATTTCTGCGCAAAGATGCAAATTAAGATGTTTGTAAATTTTGTAAATTTTATTAGCAACCATAGTCTTAGCGATTCTCTTTCATTAAAGTAAGTTTATACCGATTTGCGATTTACGGTTACGGTGGTCGAGCGCAGCTGAATGGAGAATTTCTAGATGTATGAAGTCGATTCAAATTGGACTTTTTTGTTGTTTGTGTTTGATATCGTTATATTGGGTTAGAAATAAAATTAAATTTTCAACTCCGTGACCGATTGTAGCAGGCCACCTACTTTCTGAGCCTACACTACCATAGCAAAACTCAACATCCATTAGCTGGGAATAAACTTGTCATTATTTCATGCGCATAGATTTGCATTTATTGCAGGAATTATGGTGCTTTGCTTTCAACTTATTGCCCCCGTACATTGTAAACAAACGGACACAAATCGAGAAATTGACAAATATAAAACAGTTTCATTCAAACTCGCCTTCAACTTGTATTCTAGGACTCACCACCATGACTAAGAATGTTCAGAATTGAATTATTTAACCCAAGTTAGCTTTACTCGTCGAAGTCATGGAGGAAGAATTCATAAGAAGAAAATATTCTGTGACACATATTTCAACTCAAACAAGAAAGAAAGTCGGTAAAGCCCGACTATAACATACTCTGTATCTGTGAAGTGCTGTCCATCACCGTTGCGGCCGGTGCTGCCCATAATTGTTTGTTTTCCTTATAACTTGACAACCCTTCATCTTTACCAATCCTTTGCGGATCGATAAATAATCTTGATTTCAAAATATGTCCAGAAGGTTAAAACCTTCTATCTATAAAACTGACGTAGATATGACGTTTTTTTCTAAATTGCGAGGGCGGGAGGGGGCGTGGCAAAAATTGAAAATAAACTTGATCTGCCTGCAAGTATAAGAAGTTTTAATCATATACATGTATAACCTCTATCCCTTACCATCTCTGAGATCTGTGCGTTCATACGGACAGACAGACGGATATGCCTATATCGACTGGGCTGTTAATGCTGATCCAGAATATATATACTTAATAGGGTAGGACATGCTTCCTTCTGGCTTTTGCACAAACTTAATATACTTTGGTACAGAGTATAAAAAGTTTATCGCTTCGAGACCAAAAACCAGATACGGTTCAGAACCGAACACCACCGGCTCGGATGGGGTTTTCAGGGTCTCTCGAAGCGGACCACGAACCGATCTTTCAGAGTATTTGACACTGAACTAAAACCAGACCCGCTCAGTGTGGAAAAAAGTTCGTTTCAAAAAACTATTTTAGCCCATTTTGAAGATCTTATATAAATTGCCTAATATTTTGGAAGAAACAAAATTAGCATAACTCTATATTAGTGCACTGTTTTGTGAAGATGCCTTCTAGAAACAATGGGCGTATTCAGCAGATAAATCCGATTTTCGATTACTGATTTACGACTTGCTATTTCTGATGATTCTCTGTTGAATGACAGTGAATGCTTAGTTTAGGTTATTCTCTGGATTATTATATTTGGTAAAAAATACATTGTCACAAATTTTTAATGACTTTTAACGCTGTAAGCTCGGCAGTTTATTCTCAATTTTGGCGTTAACAGTTGGCCGAACAGTCGACAAACTATCTCACCAATCATGATAACAAAATTTATCAGTCACAATCGGCAATCACTGTATTCACCGCTTAAAATCGGCATTCAGAAATCAGTAATCGAAAATCGGATTTATCTGCTGAATACGTCCAATATTCTAATGGAAAAGTCGATACTAAGTGCATAGTTGAAAGCCAGAGTGCAGAGTTTCTATGATAAGACAATTGCAAGCGAATACTTAATCACGTCTGAATGCCTACATATACTTTTCGGTGGGGTGGTTGATGTGAGCTGAATTGTGCTCATTTCAAGAACATTCGGAACATTTGTGCTCAAATATTTGAGAGAACATTCTGTTCATAACTATTTTGAGATGAAGAAATCTTATTTTCTGACCACGTTTTTTCCCTCTGTGTGGTGTTTGACGGTTCAAATGGCTTGGTATTTTTAGCAGATTCGATGAAATTGATCAAAAATAGGAGCAATAATGATTTAAGAAGCTATGAACCACGGCTTGAACCAAAACCAATGGTTTGACAAGTTAAAAAACCGGTCTGCGAACCGAACTTTACCGAACATTCTGAAGAAAAAACGGAACGGAACAGAGAGCTGCCGAAAAATAGCTGTCAGAATAGGCAAGCAATCGACGGCAGCAGTTTGCTGATCACAGCTCTTCACCGCTTGCTTCTGAGACTCTGGAACAAACGCAGCGGGATGATCAGGTTAAACAGGAGCAGGCGAGCGATCGACGCCAGCAATTTTCTATACAGTGCGCATGCCGGAGAGCTGCTGCGTTTTTCGCAGGTTAGGGTAGAAAAAATAAGTGTGCTCCGATTCGAACTCAGTTCGTACTTCCCAAAAATCCCGGAAACTTCAACTTCGCAGCGCGTTGACTTCGAGCCGGTTTACGGTCCTGCTAAACATAAAAGTCCATGAGACATGAAAATTTTTTAAAAACTTATCTAGGGTATCTACCCCGGAGTACCTCTTACTCATCAGCTATAGCATACACTTATCTATATACTACATACTTAAAAACACGGCTATATTGAAATTGGATTTAGCATGTTAATGGCAAATTAATCTGACTAATTATGTATACGTAATACTAGACTCAGCTTACTTAAATACACAAAACATTGGACACTTGATTACTAGTTGAGTTGAGCTAGTCCAAGTAACATTAAAATTCTAGGAGAGAAACAATGTCGCCACTTACCGAAGCTGAAGTCACTTTGCGTTCAAGGAGTTCTTCCCTCGACGACACAACGGGTGTACTCTTTGAAACGGATGCAGAAACTTTAGATCGTGGCCTGGCCAAGGATAATTTGTTGTTGAAAACAGCAGAGAAACGTAAACAGAAATTGGTCTGGTTCAATATTTTCGCATTTATCTATCTGTATGCGGCCTCCATCTACGGCATTTGGTTAATTTTCACATCCGCCAAATGGCAAACATTCGCTTTTGGTTTCTTTGCTGCGATCATCTCAGCTCTGGGCATCTCGGGAGGAGCACATCGTCTATGGACTCACCGTACTTTCAAGGCAAATTTTCCTCTGCAGTTGATCTTTCTCTTTATGAACTCAATGGCTTTTCAAGGTGCGGTGTATATCTGGGCACGCGACCATCGTGTACATCACAAGTACTCGGAAACCGATGCTGATCCTTATAATTCGGAACGTGGGTGGTTCTTCTCCCACATCGGCTGGTTGCTGGTCAAAAAACATCCCGAAGTGAAGGCCAAGGGTAAACAAATAGATTTATCCGATTTAGAAAAGGATCCTTTGATTATGTTCCAGAAAAAGTATTATTTCATTCTGATGCCCATTTGCTGCTTCCTGCTGACCACAATCATACCCATGTATTGCTGGGGTGAAACGTTCAGCAATTCCTGGCATGTGTCCACTCTGCTTCGCTGGTGTAGTACTCTGAATTTGATTTGGCTGGTGAACAGTTCGGCCCATATGTATGGCAAGCGTTCGTACGACAAATCGATAAGTCCCACGGATGAAAATTTCCTAATTTGGCTACGCTTCGGCGAAGGATATCACAATTATCATCATGTGTTCCCCTGGGACTATAAAAGTGCCGAATTGGGAAAATATTCCAGAGATCTTACAACATATTTTATAAGATTCTTTGCCTGGTTGGGCTGGGCCTATGATCTGAAGAGTGTGTCAACGGAAATGGTAAAGAAGCGTGTAGAACGCACTGGCGATGGTTCTCATGCTGTCTGGGGATGGGGCGATAAGGATATGCCCAAAGAGGATATAGATGAGGCAACTATTACACATTCAAATTTGAATTTAACATAGAAATTTTTGAAAATTCTAAGATTAGAAGAGACAGCAATTGGAACTTTGTAGGATTTTGTGATTAAATTTTACTGGCTCTGTTCTTGTTTAAAGTCCATATAAAATCGAATAAAATAAAATTTAAAGCCGAAGAAAACAATCAAATTATTTTAGAGAGAGAAAACGATAAATCGCGATTTTCCTGATATAAATTGCAACTCATTTCAATACGCTTGCGGGAAGGTTCTGAATTGAAGAAATGAGCGGGAAATGGTCCAAAACCCGCGGAAATTAAAAAATAATCCCATTCATCCGATTGCAAGGTTGTAAAGGTTTCTAAGTTGAATTAATGGGCGAAAAATGATCCAAAAATCGCGAAATTTGCTAAACAATCAAATGATCATAATATTTGTGGTGAGGGTGGAGGGGGGGGGGGGGGGGGGGGGGGAAGGAGGGAAGGGGGGGGAGGGGGGAAAGGGGGGGGAAAAAAAAAAAAAAAAAAAAAAAAATTTTGGGATTTTTTGTTTTTTTTTTTTTTGAGAAGGGATGAAAAAAGGGTGGGAAGGGGGGGGGGAGGGGAAAGGGGGGGATGAAGAAAAAGGAGTTAAATTTTTTTATATGGTGTTGGGGTTTAAAAAAAAGGGGGAAAAGGGGGGGGAGGGGGGGGGTGGTTTTTCTTTTGGTTCCCAACTATAAGTGCATAAATGAAAAGGGATATAATCTAATAATGAATGTTTGTCTGCCTGTAAGTCCGTCTCTTAGAGTGAGAGTGTGACTTTTTTGTCGAAAAAATTGGAAATTTTAGTTTCTGATCATCGCTCAACATATACAAGGTGGGCCAAAAGAAGTCACAAAAGGAAGTCACCCTATTGGAAGATGCTCTTATTTTTATATTTAAAGGTAATTTGTTTTTTTTTTTGTTTTTGTTGTGTATTTAAAGTGGAATAATAAGTGTAAAGCTTTTCCTTTTTGAAATTCCTTTTAATATTTCAGGCTTTAAAGTAAGACACACCTAGTGTTTGAAATTTAAAAAAAAAACGATTTTTTTCATATTTCGGTAGATTACACCTTTAAAAATAACATATTAAAATTTCAAATCGATATCTCAAATAGTTTTTGAGTTATAGCAATTTAAAGAGCAGCCGCTCGGCAGCTAGAGAGACCATTATTTTATCTTTAAACGCGTTTTTCTCGAAACAGCATTTTCCGAATTTGCTGCAGTGATTACTCAAAAACAAATGATCCGATCACTATCGAATTTTTTTTTTTAGATTTCATACACGGAGAAGGCCGGAATCACTGCAGCAGTGAAGGACCTTTTTTTCGCGCCGTTGGAGATCGACTATAACTTAAAAATTATTTAATTTTTTTCTTCAAAAGTTTCACTGTATATTCTTGAAACATGTATAAATATATTCTTAAAATTTTGAAATAATTGATAAAGTATTTTTTTAATAAAAATTCCAAAAATTACCTTTTTTGGGCCATTACAGTAGGTGTGCTCCTTAAAGAACATAGTTTGGCACTACCTGCACGTTTTAGATGTTTTCAAGAAGTATTAGGGGATAGGGGGGTAATTAGAGTTTGTTAGCAGTTCTTATTATATTATAATGTATAACCCACCGGAGTTGATTCAATAATTCTTTAAAAGAACCTTCACCTCTTATGAACTGAACTTTTACTTCCTCAAAGATCAAAAGAGCGTTTATGGTATGGGCTCTTGAAAGTAAATTAAAATTAAGTTCTCAGTTGTAAACACTAAAGTCAATGTAATTTGCATCATTTTTTTAAGATTTTAATTATTTTAACTTAACATTGATACCTTTTTAATTTATCATTTCACATCTGTATCATTTTCCAAGCTGAATTGAAAATGTTTTTTATTCAGTTTCAACATTAATGTATCGACTTGCTAAATATATGGGTTAGATTATGCAGTACAGCTTGTCTTTGGTATTCCAGCTCTCTGCGGCACATGCTGCCCAATAGCGGTGGACACTGATATTGTATTTTCTCATAGGCATACGTATTCCCATTCAAGCCGCTAAACCGAAACTCACTCAAGGAGTTCACTGCAAATGTAAAATAGGTATAAAAAATCACTCTTTACAAAAAGAATTCCACTTACAGCAATAGAATCCTTTAAAAAAACAAGTTTGATGAGTGGATTGAATTGCATACTCCACGGGTTTTACTCCTGGCATAGTTTTGGTTACCACATACTTGGCAGTAGCAGTATTTATCCAATGTGGCCAGTGGGAAAGACGTTCGGTATACTGAACCGTATATCGCCAGTCATGGGCGTGGCCATGATCGGCCAGTATTTTGAAATTGAGGCTAGAAATGTAGTATATCAATGTGGCTCCTTAATCAAACATATTGAAATTAAACACTCACATTGTTGGATTAAGCAGACGCATTTTATTAAAGTCGGCCACATATTCCCAAACCGTTTCCGGTTTTGTATTTCCGATAATGCCGTCTATTTGATATTTGTGATAGCCGCTGGAGAATACAAACACATAGAGCACCAGGCACAGTGTGAGTAGAAGCGACAAGCGCTTGATATTCCAGCGAGGCATTCCATGCATGGCTGATGGATTTGGATATGTGTATACAATCAGCAAAAGAGTTTGAATTTCAAATAAACAAATGCGCAAGGGAAGGGATTCTGATGCGGTCCACTCTGTAACGAGGCAAATAGCCGACTGAAGAAGGCAAAATACTGGAGAGCAACATATGTGGAACAAGTGCATATCTTTAGAGAGCGAGATGAAGAGAGAGTGTTTACAGTTGCAGAGGCTTAGTTCGGTAGGGAAGTTATGGATAAGACTTTGTGAATTTGCTTAGACCCTGATGTCCCCTATGGCGATCTCACAAAGCTTTCAGTCACAAACTAACCAATAACAGAGTAAATAATGAGTTTATCTGAATTATAAAGGCTACTTAGAAAATGAGAAATCGGCCCTGTCTTTTGTACTTACTTTAAAAGGAAGATGACACTAGCAGCATTGAGAGATTGTTCATTTAACAAATACTCTATGTTCGTGATTTCATTTCAATGAGATATTTATTTCTTAACTTCTTTTGCGAGCTGGATACATTTTAAACGTTCTCGGCAACAGAAAGCAGCAAGCAAAAAGAGGAGCTGGTGAAAAAGGAGGAGCACAAGCGCTTCCATGTCTTTCAGGAGACACACAGCTATCATTTCGATTCAAGCGACCAAGAGCATCGACTACAGAAGACTCAATAATATTAACAATTCACTTTTTTAATTAAACTAAATTAAATGTTGTCCAGTTTGTGACGAAAAGAATGTTAGGCCTTTTTTTAAAAAAAATACCTCCAGTTTTAGCAGGCTCGAGGTCATGTAATGCTTTCGCATAGCTTTAAACAGGGACTCTCAACACCACAAAGGAGGCTAGTCGACCCTACAGCTGATTCAAGACGCACAAACATCCTTCATCATCGGCCTTTTGCCTGGCGACTGTCATTCCAACAGCCTTCTCTCCATGCCTGCGATACCCTAACTGCTTGGAAATTCCAAAGCAGCATGCGCGCAAAATCAGAAAGACACCGCCGCAACACCCCACCCGACAATCGACCTCGAGAACGGATCCGTTTTCGACATTTTCTAGAACTTTTTTCTTTCTAAACTATCGAGAACGTGTTCCGTTTTCGGTCCGAAAAAGAATTACCTGTCGCTCAGTTTGTGGCAGCAAAACGTAAGTTTTCGATACACGTTTTCGGATCCGTTCTCTACACTTTCTCGATAGCGAAAACGGGTCAAATACGATTGAAAACTAAAACTTACTTAGTTCTCGTAGATACGGAAACATACGAGAAATAGTCGGATGGGACACATCCGTTGTGCGTGTGTGTCCCCAAATTTCTGTATTGACTTCACAACTATTTAAATATCTTAACTTTTTGTAAACCAGGAAAACAAACCAGGAAATTTCAGCATTCACTTCGAACTTAAGGATCAACCCAAGCCAGATGTACTTCCGCTTAGTAATATTGAACCAAATTCTCTGTTATATATTTATTTTACTCAGTAATATTTAGCCAGATATAATTCTAATCGACGTTTTTCTGGTCAATGCGCTTTGTGTTGTGCCAATTGGAAGAAAAACGAGAAGGCTTAGCCCACTTCGGTTGCGCCGAAGTTTTAACACCCTAGCAAATACTCGATTTGATATAATGATTTCCAAACTTTTCTTCTTACTTTTCATATAAAATTGTGAACTTTAGGTTAGAAAAACGAAACGTTAATACGGAAAATCGACTCAAAATTCGGAACAGGGCCGTTTGACTTTTGGCTTAAGAATGAATCATGATATATGAAAGTAAGTACTTCTGTCATGCTTCCATTTCCGACTGGGAACTATGTAAATAAGTTTGTATAGTTGAAAAAGCTTTTGCAAAAGTGCAAAAGCTTTCGCGTAGTGCCACCATATGATGAGGTGCGGCGTTCAGTTTATAAACAACGTTAGCCGGTTGTGTGTCGTACCACCTCCTACCTCCTACATTTGAATATACCTAGATCCGCTTAAACAACAAGTGTGTCGCGGTACGGTAAGCACATGTACATTTGTATGTCTGTAATTGCTTATCAAATCAAATTGCCTGAATGTTTTATGCCAGAAACCGACCTCCAGCGAATTGTTTACGTAATCAGTAGAATTTTTATTAAATACAATAAAACAACGTTCATCAAATGCGCCTGTTGCTGAGACACGCAAACCTCTGGCTCCAGCCATCATGCTCGGCTTCAATTTCTCTAGCACGCCAGACGTCAACAACCGGTTCCCTCAAACTGGCAACAAGTGTGGATCTGAAAATTGAAAAGTCTCCAAAACTGGATAGAAAGGTGGGTGTTTCAATTTGAAATGGACAAGGGAAATTTGAGTTCCAGTAATATCGTTGTGGGAGAAATATTGTAAACTTAAGGCCTGTATCCAGATGTGAATTAATTCGATGTGTAGGTAAATTTTCATACAAAAATGACAAGAAAAGGAGAAAAAAAATTTTGCTTCAAAAATTTGTATGAAAAATTTAATTTACATCGAATTAATTCACATCTGGATACCGGCCTTTAATACGAGCTTAATTGTAAAATTTAAAATCTGATAGAAATCCTTTACCTAACCCATGTTGCAACTAAATACCGTCCCATTGAGATGCCAACTTAAATATATAATTTCATAAATCCCGACCCCGAACTTAAATTTAGAATTTTTGATTGTCTTGAAGAATTCTCAGAGGAATTCCTTCATGAACCCACATTTTTAACTCTATTCGGCTCCGAACTAATTTATAGCCATAATTATCAACTCCATCCCTTCCTGAAAAGTTAAGTTTTATCTCGACACGCAGCTTTTTCGAGTTCCTGCTTAACCAATATTTTCAACCTAATCCTGAACCTTCGCTATTCTGAACCAAAACTTCCGCCCCGATTTCAACCACAAATTTTAAATTGAATCCCTTTCCATCAAGATCCCTTAGATCAAGGTGAATTTATTTACTAGTTCCCAACAGCTGCTCTCTTTCGAAGGGCCTTCTGTAAGCAAAAACAATAACAAACGTAGAGTGCTCGGACTGTCATCTGATCTGAGAGAGTGAGGTGAAAAATTAAGTTTCCTTACCACTACGGAACACGTCACCTTGTAAGTAAATTCACCTTGCCATAGATTTTTTGGACTCTGGGAAAGTCTCTCGGCAATCCCATCACGAACTAATATTTTTAACCCTATCCCGCCTCGATCATCCCGTTTAGACTGCAGCATCGTGCAGCTTTTTCGGGTTCCTTGTGACTCTGGCCCTTCTTAATCAATATTTTTAGCTCAAATCCGTCCAATACCCATTCTTACCCAAAATTTCCGCACTGATTCCGATCTTTAGTGTTTAATTTGTAGGGATTAAGGTCGTACTTAATCTGCTATACCCGATTTGTTGGTTGCGAGCTGGCCAGAGGCAGTCGGCGCGAAGTTCGACACACTACTACGGAAACTCCTGGAGATGAGAGATGAATAGGCTTCGTGATAGTACTACCATAGCCGCCAGAGTGATCGGTTGTCTCTCGTGTCTAGTGATGGCAGAGGCGCCACAAATTCAATCACTTTACGTTGTATGAGTGCGCGATTCGCGTGTGTGTTAGTACTTCGCAATTTTTGGTGGTATCGAATTGTAGGGATTAAGGTTGTACTTAATCTACTATTCATGATTTGAGGCAGCCAGCGCGAAGTCACAGACCGATAATACTAGACTGTCAGATTGCTGTGCTGCGTCGTTTCTGACGTTGGCTTCGTCAGCTGATCGAGGCGCGCAGGTTTGAATTTTCGAAGTTAGAAATGAATTAAAGGGCTGCTAAATGGTGGAAAAGCCCCCAAAAAAGATTTTTTTTTTGCACAAATTGATTGGGCTGAATTTATTATGTATTTTACGATTTTTTGTACCTTTATGTTTATCGAACTGTTCGTACAATTTGTTGTCTTTCAGATACATACGCTCCAGAGCACTGGCCGCGCTCTTTTAGCAGCGACAGAGCTCAGTAAAACAGCAGTGATTCTCTCACCTCGCTCACTCATTGTTAATTTTCGATAGCTTTCCCCTCGCCAGCCCGTCTTACCCCACAAATGACTTTGTTAGCAAAAAGCACTGTTATTTACAGTAACTGTTTGGAGAATCTTTTCGGGGACTATCCCTTGCACAAAATTTAAGACAAAACATAAATCATTTGGTCTCCCTCCAACGCTCTGTTTCCCTTCTACCTAGCTAAGTTTCTATGTCGTCCAAAAAACACAACAGGACAGAATATTAGTCCGCTTCGAGATACTTGGGACCTGTTGCATAAAGTATCTTTTCGCGGACTATCAGTTAACAGAGCTCAATTTTGAGTGGCAGAGCAATATGCCAGTCCTGGAGATGAGAGATGAATAGGCTTCGTGATAGAGTGACCATAGCCGTCAGAGTGATTGAAAGTCTCTCGAGACTAGTGATGGCAGAGTCGCCACAAATTCAATCCCTTTACGTTGAGATCCCGCAGGTTATTTGGATTCTTTGGAAGTCACTTGACAACCCCTTCCTGAACCATGCTAAAGGCTCTCAGAAACTCCGAACCGAATCAATCTTGTCAACTCAATCCCGTTCCGTTTTTGCCTTTGTTTAAGCTTGCAAAGCAATTCCGTCCCGTTCCTATCCTAAAACAAATTCAATCCCGATCCGATTTCGATTTCAAATGATAAATTCATTACACTTTCGCCATAATCCCTTAGTTTTTATAGTTTCATGGTAAATTATCTTGGGAATTCCATTTCGAATCAATATTTTCCAACCTAATCTCGTCCCTATCCCCACTGATTCAAATTTCCAGCACAAGCCTTCCTCAACCCCGATCTTGTATCTCAAATTCAAACCCATTTCGCAACCTCTCCGTAGTCTCGCTGACATTTCTAGTTCTAATAAAGCTCCTGTACTTGACTATTACTTACCTAATACCTCAAATTTTTTCTAGAACTCACCTCTAACAGATTCCTTTGGCCGTTATCATACGTACCTGAGAATTTCCTTGACGGAACGATGCAATTTGCGCTGTAAGTGCCCGTGGTCTGGAATAGTTATCAAACCACTCGACTACAACTACAACGTGATAACGATTCACACCCACTTAAAGCTCTGGCTTAATTAAACAAAATGACGAAATTCATTTCAGGTGAATACTGTATGCCCGCTGAGGGTGTACCTCTACAGCCCAAATCACAGTTGCTAACCAGCGAGGAGGTGCTGCGTCTGGCTCGCATATTTGTGGAACAGGGTGTGCGTAAGATACGCTTAACAGGCGGCGAACCCACCGTACGTCGGGATATTGTACAGATTGTGGAGCAAATGAAGGCTCTGCCTAAGATCGAACATGTTGGTATAACCACAAATGGTTTGGTTTTGACTCGCCTTTTGCCCGCCCTCCAACGTGCCGGCCTGGATTCGCTTAATATCAGTCTGGATACTTTGAGGAAAGAGCGATTTGAAAGTATCACCCGACGAAAGGGCTGGGAACGTGTCATAGCGGGTGTGGATCTGGCCATTCAACTGGGCTATCGACCAAAAGTTAACTGTGTGCTAATGCGAAATTTCAATGAAGATGAGATCTGTGATTTTGTCGAATTTACGCGAGATCGACCGGTGGATGTACGTTTTATAGAGTACATGCCCTTTTCGGGTAACAAATGGCAAACGGAGAGGTTGATATCCTTTAAAGAAACATTGGAACAGATTCATCAGAGTTTTCCTGAATTTGTGGCTCTGCCCAATGGACCCAATGATACCTCCAAGGCATATGCTGTACCTGGTTTCAAGGGTCAGGTGGGTTTCATTACCTCCATGACGGAACATTTTTGTGGCTCCTGCAATCGCTTGAGATTAACAGCCGATGGCAATATCAAGGTGTGTCTCTTCGGCAACAAGGAATTCTCTCTAAGAGATGCCATGAGAAGTAATGTCTCTGAGGAGCAACTGGTGGATCTGATAGGAGCTGCTGTGCGACGCAAGAAACGTCAACATGCAGGTGAGTTTTTGGTGGAATTCTGTTAATGGAAGGATTGAATTGATTTGGAGGCCTTCTTCTTAGGCATGCTTAATCTGTCGCAAATGGAGAATCGCCCGATGATACTCATAGGCGGTTAATTCCAGGTGCTGTGCTCCTCCCTCAACATCATCATCTTCATCATTCTGCCAGCCCGGCTCCGTATTTCCAGTTAGTTCAAGTCCGTCAGAGCAGCCACCTTAGTCATGTCAACGCACAGGGTCAGGCTCAAATGGTAGATGTAGCCGAAAAGTCTACCTCTACAAGAGTGGCCCAAGCCGAAGCCTTTGTATGGGTGGGTGAACGTATTACCCAATTGATTAAAGACAATCAGCTAAAAAAAGGAGATGTACTCAACGTGGCCCAACTGGCGGGCATCATGGGAGCTAAGCTGACTTCACAGTTGATACCCTTGTGCCACAACATAGCCTTGTCCTCCATTAAAGTCGAGGCCAAATTAATGGAAAAAGAACAGTGTGTACGCCTTGTGTCCACAGTACGTTGTGTGGGACAAACGGGAGTGGAAATGGAGGCTCTGACAGCGGTGACCGTAGCAGCTCTTACTGTTTACGACATGTGCAAGGCTGTCTCTCATGATATTTGCATCAACCAGGTGCGTTTGTTGAGCAAAACTGGAGGCAAAAGGGACTATCAGCGACCAGAAGATGCCTTAGCGGATTAGACAAACATGCACAGTGCTTCTCAACATCAAAAACTGTGATTGCAGTTTGATTATTACTTGATTATAGGTCATAAAACTGTTTTCAGTAAAATCGTAGCTGCTCGGCTTTTTGAGATATCATCGAACTAGTTACACTAGTTAACAAAAATAAAAATCAATCATTTTTGCAACCATCTTTTTAATGATGTTTGGAATGCTGAACTTGAAAATCGAATTGAAAAACTTTTTTATTGTTCACGTTTTAGATCAATTCAGTATGGTACACTTGTAATTTTACCACGGATGCAAACCGGTTCTCAGTCTGCATTCTTTTCTTGAAAGATGATAATGGATCTGTCGTCCTTTACTAGACAATATTCTTAATTTTTTGTAGTACTTCTTCACCTTTATTTAATCTTAGCCAGGAGAGTTTATTCTCATACGATTACGAGGTAATACGATTTTTGGGACACCTCCGAATATGACGATATCTCGAAAAGCCGAGCGTCAAACCTTAATAATGTTGAGGAGCACTGTGTATGATTAGCTTGCTACTTACAATCTCCACTCCCAAATAAAGCATCCATCTCCAGTCTTAAGTTTCCAGAACTTTTCCTTTCTTTAATTTTGAAGGCGTTTGTTATTATGTGGTTGTGTGTTTATGTGTTGGTAGGTGAGAGATTTATGGGATGTGGTTTAAAAACTAAGCGAAAATATTACATATAACATTCCAAATAATCCATTCTGGTCAGAATTCCTTCAGAATTCTTTCTGTTTATACATAGACACAATAAATACGCTTTGCTTTCCATTGTTCAATTGGACACCAGCACATTGCGGTTCTCCGCCTTGGCAGCACCACTTTCCGCCTCTCCAGACTTGGCTCCAGACTCGGCACCCAAATGCTCGCCGCGTATTTTAATGTTGTGCTCCTCCTTGAATTTGTTGAGCTCTGTGCCCTTTTTGCTCAGATCCTCGGTGACTAGGGTAATGGTCTTGGCTATAAAGTCCTTGTTCTCCACCAACTGGGGAAGTACATCCTTGACTGTTCGTTCGCACAGCACGCCGCCTATGAGACGGAAGCATTTGCGTTCCGGGTCCGCCGATTGCAGGGTTTCTATCACAGTTCTAAAGCAGGAAAGGATGTGGAATGATATTAAAAGCATACATATAGGTGGCAGTTTATGATGACTCACTTGTGCTCTCGCAAATCCATTTCCAGGGTGTTTAGACTATTGGCCAAGTTTCGTTGGTCGTTTCGCAGCTGTTGGAACTGAGCAACAATCTTCTCCTGGCTGAGTGCCGCTTTAGCTGTTTCGGTGCTCATTGTGCTTCCTGGATACTTAATAAGCTTGGGCAGGCAGTTGGGGGCTTAATTAAAGCGGGTAATGCTTGGAATTCTTGGTTTTTTATTAATAAATAAATTCTACCACGAGGGTGTACGATGGTGGCCTATCGTTATCGTGCCTAGTGATGAGCACATATCGGCGTTACAGTGATTGCGTCGCTGTGACTGTGACTGGAACTGATATCGATAGTTAAAGTTTTAAAAATGGAGTTGAATCTAAAAATTGGTATCGGTGCAATATAGAGCCTTCAAAATTGATCGTCGTCAGAGGTGAATCGGAAGGTAAATTACTTGGCAATTTGATGCAGCTGCAAGAACTTGACCTGCTTGGCCTGATATGGATTATTTTACTGAAATGATTTGTGATAATCTCAAAAATTTGAAGGAACTGAGCCTTACGGGTTCTTACTATGGAAAAGATGGTGATATAGAAAATATACTCAAACTAAAGCAACTGACCAAATTAAGATTGGGCAATGACAAGCTCGACAAACTTGAAATTCGTAAACTACTCATTGGTTTGCCCAAGTTGTGTAAACTTTGCCTTCGCCTACCTCGCAGGGACAGTTGGGTTTAGAAGAAGTTGCCAAAATACGTGGCGAGGATGTGGTCACGGTTTATATTTACGACCTTAAGGACGTCTGTACTCAAACGTTGTTACAACTACCAAATCTACGTACATTAAATATCATTGGCGGATTGGATTACCATGCAACAGCTCTTACATGCTTGCCCCGCCTAGAAATTCTCCAACTCACATGGAATTCTTTGAACCACAACAAACTTTGGGACATCCTTGCAAAGACTCCACATCTTAGTCGTAAAGGTTTTTCTTGAAATGTACAATAAATTGGAAAGGGCGCTGCAACGACGCAGTGAGCCTCTAAGTCTGCGTTTTATTAATGTGTGTAGACCATGGAATTGGGTGAGTATATATTAACAGCTTTTTGGATTTCTCAACTAAAACAATTTGTTCTCTGAGGCTTTGGAACACTTGCAGCATCCCAATTTGGAAGTTTCCTTTAAAAAAGAAGCATTGATTCTCCCGTATTATAACAATATTATGATAGAGTTTGAACTTAAGCATGTCCCTGATGAAAACCTTCTCAATCGTCGTTTGGATGTGGCGTTCAACCAGAGGTCTCCATACACTTTTCTAAAATTAATAGAAAGAATTGTACAATACTGATAAAAAAGTAACTTTAATCTAGACCAGCAATGGGTAACAAATTAAACGAAAGAGCTTTAGAACATAATTCGATTTTTTTCAACTGTCGCTTGCCTTTTGTTGTTACTTGCAAAATTAAGAAGCAAAATCAAAATTTCATTTGATGAAGAGAATGAGGAGAAGAATGAGTTTAGATAAAGCATTTGGCATATCTTAGTAAACTTTTGATGATTTAAGGATATTTATATTTGATATAATTTCTTGCTTAAGTCATATTTTTGGGACTGTCAATTGATATTCACCCCTCTGTTCGAAACAAAAGGCATTATAACTGCCCTTTGAAGTCAATTTCCAGAGTTTTGCCACTTATAGATTTAATTGGATTAAATTGCAGCTGCTTGAGATTTTGCATGAGCTTTCCAACCTTGCATAACTCTTCCACGCCGTCATCAATCAACGCACACTGACTTGTCGTCACCAAAACTTCAGGGGCGTAGCAAAAAAACTTTTTGAGAAACTTTGAACACAAAGCGACATTAAAGGCTTTAGCCCAACATTCCTTAATATTGTTGATATAGAAGTTTTAAAGCAGCTTCATTCTACATATATACCAATCAAAGTTGGGGGTCAGATGACTCGAGCAGCAATGGAAGAACATGTTAATGTGTACATATTTTCTTAAGACGGTTCCAATATAAACTTTTTGCACAGCCCAATGAAGCAAAATCTAAAATTAAAAATGTTAATATACCCCATCCTTCCCAGCTACTAAAAATAATGAGAACTTTGAAGGTTTAACATAGAAACCTCTAAAAGAATAATCTACACTGAATAAAAGGTAGTTGTCGATGATTCATTGGATGATCTTGGTATCCATTAGGACTGGATATTACTTAATACTATTTTTTATACCCTGTTCCCATTGAAAATGGGAAAAGGGGGATCATGAAGTTGTGCAAAAGTATGTAACAGGTAGAAGGAAGCATTTGCGACCCTATAAAGTATATATATTCTTGATCAGCGTCAACAGCCAAGTCGATTTAGCCCTGTCCGTCCGTCCGTCCGTTCGTCTTTCCGTCCGTCTGTCCGTATGAACGATAGACCTTCCATACTTTATATATATTAAGTAAGGACCAATATCTATCTATTCTGAAAAGATCACTAAGATCGGTAACAGAGTATTTTGTAGGGTATTTTGTAGACGGGGCACTCTACAGCATTTCCCTTACTTTTTGATATTAAAATAGTTATTTAATGTTAAATTGGTCTTAAATTATTATCATACGAAGCTAAAAAAACGTTAAAGGATATGATAAAATATAAAAAGAAAGAATATCAAAATATCCAGACCACATGGATCTGATGTTTTTCTGTGCATTACAACTAAAACTTCACGCCATTTTAAAGTGGCTGGGAATAAGATTACGTATAGAAAGAAAAGAAAAAATAGGATACAATTAGATAAATTTACACAGAAAAGAAATAAAAGTTTGATGATCCCAGGGATGATTTTGCGTTATACATTTTTACTACATTTTTATACATTTTTACTGGATAAGGTCCATTGGATCTTTTCGAAGTCGATTGATTTTTTAAAAAGGATATTAAAATATCCATAGGAACAACTATCCAGTCCTCTTTTCATATCCATTGGATCTTTATTCAAATTTCCTTTGATCTTTTATTAATATCCTTTTTATATCCATTTGATCCTACTGGATATGTTAATAATATGCTTTTAATAATTCTTACGAAATTGACATTTTGATGCAAATTAGTCCTAAATCTACTTACTCATCACCTGGTAAAGTATTATAGCGATAATCGCTACGGTTACGGAGATATCACAGTTTCAATTTGATCGCATGTACCAGTGCCACGAAGAGTAGAAAAATCGCTCTCCTGTAAAATTTAGTTTTTGGCACATACGATATTTTCACGAAAATACGAGGGAATCGTAGGTTGCAGAGTTAGTTTAGGTGAGAGTCGCCTAGGCGTGCAGCATGTCTGCCGATAAGACAGTGACACGTTAAGGTTCCCAGCAGAAGGAATATGTGTTCCCTTCTGTGGCGAAAAAGTGTGGTGGTAGGCTTTAGGTTTACTGTTGGCCACGTGAGCCACGCTACCGCACAGGAGGAAAGGTTTTTTCATCTATCCGAGCTTAAATGTTGCCATAAGCATCCCTTTTGTGCTCTTCTCTGAAAGGAGCTCGATGGTGGTTCCTATTCTGGCCAGTTTGTATGGAGACTCGATTCCTTCTATGTTGCGGTGTCCAGGCACCCACATAAGGTGTATACTGAAGTCACGTGCGATCTCATTTAGAGATGAGCGGCATTCAATAAGCGGATTAGTATTGTTGGTATATGAGTCAAGAGCCTTAAGGGAGGCTTTCTTGATCGGTAGTGTGCTAAGGTAGGTATTTGCTTCCTGAATGGCCACCACCTCCGATTGGTACACGGAAGGCGAAACGATAAGTTTGAATTTAAGTTGGTGGAAAGACTCCCCTCTTACTTTTCTGTCAAGCTTAGAGCCATCAGTGTAGATGTTGATGGCATTCGCTCTGCTGTAGGGAAGGTTGTCCAGCTCGTGTCGGCTTGGAATACAGACGTCGTATGATCGCGCGATCGTCGTTTGTGGCATACAGTAATCAGTATTGCCGTTTGGTCAATTAGTATGGTGGAGTTTCCCGACTTACCCCCGTTTCAGGCATCGGATTCTCTTAGTCTGAGGGCTGTTGTTATAGCCAAGTGCTTTGATATAAGGTCTAGTGGTAGGAGGTGGAAAATAGTATTTAGCGCTTCTGTTGGTGTTGTTCGGAGAGCGCCGCTAATACCAATTTGTGCACTTCTATATACCTTATGCAGATTGTTGAGGGCTGATTGTTTCTCAAGCGCTGGCTACCATACTAGTGCTCCGTAGAGTAGTATGGGGCGAAGCACGGATGTGTAAAGCCAGGGTACTATGGACAGGCAAAAACCTCATTTGCGGCCTATGGCCTTTCTGCAAAAGAAATTGTTGCATTTTTTATGCGTTCGTTTATGTTGTCATTCCAGAGTAGTTTACTAACCAAAATGACTCCCAAGTATTTGGCATTGTCTCAAAATTTAAGGCTTACTCCATTGATTTTTAATCCCGGAGAGATAGCTGATGAGAAAGCGAGTAATAAATGTTGTTGGAGTGCTTCTCGAAAATTAATTTTTCAGTCTCGTTAAGGGCGGATACGATTATAGGGTACATTTCCTTCTTCTTCTTGTTGGCTGAGAGAGAGGTAGTGTAGCCTTTAAACTGCACCACTTCATGTAGATGGACGCGCAAATTCGGTCTGAAGTTGACTTTGATGGTCTTCCATTAGTCCGTTTATCAGCAGGTTACAGTTATATCTGACACTAAGCATACGGATTCCCTCATACGCATACGTTGCAGGCCGTTGACCAAACTGGCGCTGCGTAATCCAACAAAGATCTGCCAGTGGCCTTGAAGATGACCAACAGCTTCTATTTTTGTTTACCCCATTGATCTTGAGTGCCCTTTTTCTCACTTTTATTTTGTGTACTTATCAAGCCTCAGCTATTAGGTATAGCCAGCTGTCTCAAGTATTTTTTGAAATGCTTTTATATATTTTCAATTGAGAAATGTGTTCTATTAATCGCTTTCGAACCAAAAACAACACAAGTCGTATGGAAACTTGGTGGTTTTTGGGTCGGAAGCGATTTGTAGAACACCTGGGATAAATAGTTTCTAGGTGTTTTAAAGGGGACATAAAAAAGGCAACCCACACACCTACATTTTTACAATAAGATATACAGCACTGTTCTCGGATCCAAATTCATTTGATCGGAATTAATTAGAGTTATGATTTCCAGGGAACGATGAACGAATTCGGTTGAAAAGTTATGTCATTAAGGGCCGATTTCACATCTATAAAAATAAACTCACAATTTACTCTGTTATATGTTAGTTTATGTATCAGATAGTGCTATGTGTAAGATGTGAAATCGGATATAAGTGTACAGAATATCTGGGAGTTTAAAGTTCAAAGCTGACCCATAAATCAATTCACGATTCCCCAAGATTTGATCGAAAACGGAAACAGGCCAAAAGTGTGAATAATAATTATAACACTTTTTTCTGACGGAGCTATGTCGTTTTGAAACGACTTTTAATGTCGGAATTTTATCGTCCAACCCATATCTCTCATTAGAAAGAATCCATGTATGTCAACATTTAGTAATCGTAAATACTTTTCAATTTTGAATGCTGACTTCCTTTTAGCAAAAATTTGATAGTCCACAAACCGGATTTAAGTCAAGAAACATTCCCCAAAGTTATAAATAAAGGAAACACACATTTTTTCGTCACTGCTTCTGAGTTTCTTAAATTCTCATATCAATTTAAATCTGTGGTATTTTCTTGAATCATTCCAAGCCTCGGTGGCACAATTATGTACAGCTGTCCCCTCTTCCTGAGACTCTGCCCAACTCCCCCATTTATGAGTATGTACATATATATGCGGTGGCTACGCAAATAAGTGGCTCGCTTATCAATTCAATTGAAATATATTATTAATAACAATACTCAGGCTTTATATTGCATCAAGACGAACGCCCCTTTCTATGGACACACATGACTAAGCGTACAACACAATAAATATGCTGAGAAGAAGAAAAAGTCAAGAGTTTACGATCATTAAAAACATATAAAATTATTTTTGTTTTATTAATTTGTTTAATAAATATACACATACACAATATATATATATATATAGAACTATAAAATATCCTGGTTAAAAAAAGGCGGTTCCCATTTGGACTACGGTTTTTAGTACGTACACAAACATACATATTTTTGTTTATGGTTTGACTTGGGTTTAGTTTAGAGTTTTGGGGTCATTGAGGTTTGCTGAGGGTCTTAAGATACTAATGATTTTGTTTTAGAACGGAAATAAAAGTTTTGAAGGGAAGAAATTGATTTTTTGTGTCGTTTGTGGAGTCTGTATTTTAGTTACAAAACCCTTCATTATGTTTTAATAAATAAATTTTATCTGTGGCTTCCCCTGCTCCCACACCTGCTAGTCAGGTAAAGGACAAAGGGACTGAAGTGTCAGTAAATGAATGCTTTTGTCCTTGAGACGGACGAAAACAGAAAAAGTTTCAAAATTATGTATAGTTCTTCGTATGATCTAAAAAGGGTAATTTTCTTGAAAATGTGGATGCTCACAAATTATAATTCTGGAAATGATGAATCGTTCAGAAATTAGCATAAGTGTTTTCTTTTGAACGTCTTGAAATTCGAACTGAGATGTAAGTGTATTTTAAAATAAAGTCAAATAAACTGCACCATGACTGGACCAATATTAAAAGCAAAAGCTGAGACATCATTTTCTCTGAATATGTGAACCAAATTTAGATTGTGAATATAATAATTCGTCACTCGAAGCGCAATAAGCGTGAAGCATTTCTTATCCAAAAAGTTGAACTTTTCAGAAATTAGAACTACCCCAGAAACAAAGTGGATCTAATTAGCGAGCGTCCACAATACCAATTCCAAAAATATTCCTAAGATAAGGTCAGCGATAAGTAATCTTCCGCAGTTTTGGGTTTATTTTAGAATTTTTTAAAGAACAGCGGTTCATTCCAGATATTTATGTTTCGCAAATGATATGATTTGAGATCATTTTTGATAAACAGAGAGCATAATACCTGAAACGAACATTGGTATTAGAGCCCTGCACGAAGTGCTCTTTCAAAAGAACCTTTCGAGTAAATTAGTTCAAAAAATGTTTTCGGTTCGATATGCAGCTCACGGGCTCCAAAGAATAACGATTTGATCTATGAAATGTCAACTTTATTTCAAGTAAAGCCATCGATTTGATTTCCTTTTTATTTGCATAAAGGGAAGGGATATTTTCGATTAGCTTTATATAAGAAGCTTGCGGTTCAGTACATTGTTTGATTAAGAAATCTAACAATTACTTTTGAAAGCGATTGAAACTAGCAATTTCAGACGAAGAATTATCGGTTATAGATAGTAAGTTAGTAATAAATAGTTTTAGGAAGCTAAAGCATTGCTTGACCTTCTTTAATTAACGAATATCTAATCTAAGCTCTACCTTCCGACTGGGTGGCTTTTTCGGTTATTTTAGTGCGCAGACCGCAAAGGGAAAAACGGTCAACTGTTATTTGCGAGCTCTGGTATTAACACATTGAATTGCTTATAATTCAAAAGGTGATAAAAAAGCTAAAACAAGATCAGTTCTATGCTGTTTCAGTAATTGTTACCCATAAGACACAGTGGAAGAACTATATAAGATCTAATTTGGCAAAATTTTGGGATTTGGAATTTGTTTCTTAGCTTAAGACCTCTCAGACCTGATCCTCATATTAAGTTTGCTTTGCTGCAAAAGGCACACATCATTTCGTTATCCTCATCATTAGTCTAATTTCAGTTACATTTACACACAAATCAATTAATATTTTTTTAAGATTTTTAGAACATGTTTCGAAAATTAAAAGTTTTTTTTTCATATTTTGTGCTTGGCACTTGTAAAACTGCTGGGTTTTGTGCTGCAATCCTCTGCTGCTTCTACATTCTCTATGACCAACCACCCGTTAATTTGTGGAACATTTCCTCATTCAGTGTCTGATTATTCTCCTTGGAACGCATCGACATGAATATATAACCGCCTATAAACTCATGCACCACCTTACAATCAGCCGATTGGCAAGAGAAGACAACATTCTCATCATGGAACTGAATCATCATGCACTTGATACCCCAATTAACATTCCAGGCTTTCATTGTATTGTAACGCCAGGCGTTGATGTGATCTCCTGAATTCAAATCCATGCGCATGATGCGATTGTGGGCCACACCCAAAAGTTCTTCCTTCTTGTGACCATCGAATTTGATGACAAACAGCGTGACACCAAAGTCTGGCAACGATTGCCAGGCTTGTATATATTTCAATTTGGCTTCCATGAGCGGCAGCTTGCTGACATTGGCATGAGCTTCGAGTATACGCTGTACCGCTTTGCTGCTGGACAGTTTGCGTAACATTTTCATCGAGAGATAGTCCAGCGGTTCCACACTGCGTGGATTGATGGAGAGTGGTGCAGCACGGGCGGTAGGTTTCTGCATTTGTAACAACGAACGAATGCCACTCACCTCGCTGTCATACGAACTATCGGCTAGGGAACGACCCTTGGCGGCCAGACGACATGCAGCCATCCATTTGGCATATTGCTCCTCATTCTCACATCTCACCCAGACCTCCGTATTGGGACCATTGCGTCCCTCTGGTGGCACTTCCAGACGTATGCCGAATTTACCCTGAGCCAATTGAACATCTGGTGTTACCTCACAACCACGTAGATTGATGCTAATGGTGGGCGCACCACGTCGTGACTCCTCCTGAGATTTATACAAATGTAGATGCAAATCGCGATAGGCGAAAAAGTATCTTTTGTAGCCCTTCAGGGTAAATCTTTGTGGCCTCAAGAAGCGCAGGTAATCCGAGAGTTCAGGTATGCGTGTTATATTACCCAAATCCTTGCCATTGCTGGGCCCCTCTAGGGTAATCTGCAGCTCGTTTAGAGCCGAATCTATATCATCATCTCCGCCGCCATTCTTAGACAGCAAGGAATCATTGCCAGAATCTAAACCGGGTGGATTTAAATCTGTTTGGTGATTCACTTGAAATTGCAGCGCGGCAAACATTAAAGTCTCCTCTTCGGTGCAGTCCAGCTCTTCGTTTAGGATAGACCATTTGGCCTGCTCGTACAGTTGATTAATTCTCACCTGATCATATTTGGGATTCAAGTCAAAGAAGGTATAATATTTGAAACGCAAACAGAGCGTATCATACTCGCGCACTCCCTGCTCCATGATGGACAGCGAGGAGTCCAACCAGCCCACATTTAGACGTGCCTTCTCCACCAAAGTCTTGGGTTTGACCAGGCGAGCTCTGACATCCGGACTGGGTGATCGTGGCGACATGGCCAGATTCTCCTGATAGTCCCCAAAACTGGAATTGGAATCGTAGCTGGCATAGCCATTGGTGCTTGGCTTCCAGGTGCCTGACGGTGAACCAATGGGCGTACCCGGCGCCGTAACCGCTCTTCTGGGTGTGGTGGCATACGGCGACAGTAGATTGCCATTATGTCCAGACCTATCCAGACTACCCTGACTGCCCTTGTAGGCGGTGATGGGCACAAACGAATTGGTATCCGCTGCTGGCTGTAGATACGACACTCCATTGGCCTCGGCCACCGGAATCTTCTTTTGTGGCAACTTGGAGAAATTCTTTTTCAAATGCTCCTGCTCCAGTGGCTTGCACAGCGACAGCTCCTCCGGATAGCGTATGTCCAAATCCTTGCACAGATGCACCACAGCACCAAATGTTTTGGACGAGAAGTTGACGCGATAATCCAAATATCTCAAATCCGGCAGTTGAACCCTCAGAGTTTTATGCATGGGTGTGAAATGGAGAAAGGAATCGGCCTGTACTCCCGACTGATCCAAGGTGGAACGTGTCCTCGTCAACCAAACATTCTTCGAGGGCCACCACAAGGCATGATCGGACCAATCCTTTGGCATTTCCGGGTCCACCAGCTGCAGCATGACACCTCCTATATGCTGATCGCCCTTCACACGTAACGTCTTTTCCACCTGCAGATCTGTGATCAGAATCCTTAGGTTCCAAGTGTTTTCGCCCACATGAATCATTTTCGTTGTAGGCGGAGGAGGAAAATCTACAACAACAATCAAATGAGTCTAAAAATTGCTCCCAAATCGATGACGTAATCCCTACTTACGTTCCAACAAGCTGCTCTACGTTTTTTGCAACAACAATTTGCTGTGTGTGTGTGTCTGTTTGGGGATGAGGGGACGAGGCCCTTATCTTGCCAGATGTTGCTCCACTTGGCCACTACTGGGCGCGCGCGACTATATGTATATTACTCTCCCCCCAAGGTTATTTATTGGGTTTCCAGTTTGCGAGCTCAGATGCTGCTAGCGTTGTTTTCCCTACCACGACACAACAACTACTAAAATGCTGCAAATTCCACAATAACACGTTCACTACAGTAAGAGCGATAGTGGGAGAGAGGGAGAGCAGCGCGTAGGGAGAGCGAGCACGTAATTCATAAATAAATCTTACGCCTTTGAATGTTTATTTATATTATATACACATATACGATGTATATTGGCGTGGTGTAAACATTTATATTTTATATTTGTATTGGCGACAGTTTTCTTGGTTCTGTTTCTTTCTATTTGCGCGATTGTGTTTATAAAAATTTATTGTTTTATTTATAGAATAGGGTTGTCGCGGGGTATTTAACTGAGTGCGTCAAGGTAGCGGCAACAAGTTGGTTTCAATTTGAAACGAAGAAGTGAGGAACGCGATGGCAGTTTAAATTTTAAAATATTTTCATATTTTTTAAAAGTCAACTTAAATTTATTTAGCTAGTTTAGCTGACTACCCGGCGTCGCCCGGATCCTTATGATTCTTGTGAGAGCGATTATATTCAAGCTAGTGCTGGCTGCAAAGGGATAAACACTTTCATAAATACTCATAGGGCTTAGAAATTTTAGCAATTTTTGGACCTTACAAACCCTTGCGGGCAAGCGTCCAAACATTGCCTAAAGTTTCATCGCAATCGGATGATATCAAACATTTTGAAAATTTCGCGGTTTTAGCACCATTTTCCGCCCATTTCTTTTACTTGAAAACTAAAGAATAAATAGCTAATTTCGCGGTTCTCGGACCATTTCACAAAAATGAGATCCCTATAACACATCCCTGAAGATTGGTTAAGCGGTTCAGCCAATATAAAAACATACACATTCACTTTTATATTTATTGAGAAGTAAAAATTATTGGCGAGCTTTCTTTTCCATACCACTTTTTCCAGGCCGACGTCTTTTTAGCCGACGTCAAAATTTTGTATTTTGAGTTAATTTATTAAATTTCAAATAAAAAAACGAGAATTTAAGCACCGGGATTTCAAATTAAATTAGTTTATGAAAATTCAAAAATTAATAACTGTAGTTAGTTTATGGCGTTTTAGAGCAAAATTTTATGAAAAAGAGTCGAAAATTTCTATGGATTTTGGGCCATAGCTTCTAA
The DNA here is from genome assembly GCA_018904265.1 of Lordiphosa collinella. NCBI lineage: Eukaryota > Metazoa > Arthropoda > Insecta > Diptera > Drosophilidae > Lordiphosa > Lordiphosa collinella. The sequence continues at coordinate 756,017 of JAEIFV010000029.1, read as the reverse complement.
AAGCTGGATTTTATCAAAAAGTGTAAATGTGTAAATGGGAATACAATGGTCTAAAGCGATTTTTTTCGATTGGCAGATAAATTTAGGGAATTTTTTTAACATGCCGGAAAAATGTAATTTCTCAGAAAAGTTCATATTTTTCATATTTAAATCAAAAAATTTGTATCTTAAGAATTCAGAACAAAACTTAGGTTTTTGTGATCATTATTCAATTCAGTCCACGTAAAAACAAAATTGGTTTGAATAGGTTTATTTACGTGGCTGCAGGAGCTAAAAATGTGAACAAACCTCGTCCAACACACGTTTAAGCAAATTTCTCTTAAACCTGACCCTCTGTGGGAAAACGGACAATAATAAACCAATAAATTAAAATTTTTGCGTTTTTTAAACATTTCCTTGAGAGTTTCGTAGTCGGTTTCACCGGTTTTTGGACAAGATTTGCTCCCAAATCGCAAACCTTTTTGAGAAAGTGAATATGGGAGCATGGCTGTATTTTTTTCTCAAGTATTGTAATATCAAATCAGACTATCCCTCGTACAGAGCTTTGTTCGTACCGGAAGTTTCATCACGTCGACTCTTTTTTTTTGTGAAAGCGACATTTATAATGATATTTGGAAAATCTGTGATACGTAGTTATGTTTGAAATTGTTTCTGTGCTCCCAGTCGTTCCTAATAGACGTTTACTCAGCGACGCTAGCTTGACAGCAGAATATAAACAATGTGAATGGCGAAATGGGAAGTTTTTAAAGTTAGCATGTTTGCTTAGTTTTATAGATTGATAAGATTGATAAGTTATACTTAGACCAGCACACGCTTTGCTCCGTATTCGACATTACCATGTCGCAAATGAATGAGGAACTTAAATTGAAGCATCTTTTTGATGGCGGCTTTTTGAACGTGTATGATCCCAGCATATTGAATTTGGGTGTGGGTGCACCAGGCACTGATCTCCTAGAGAACTGCTGTGATATTTTCCAAAAGGCCACCCAACATTGTCTGGTAAGTGTATGTTTTTACGTTTCATATTTATCAATGACCTTCTCATCTTAATTAGGATCATGAGCGCTCCAATCAGTCGCTAATCTTCCAGTATGGCCCCACCAGCGGCACTTACCAAGTACGCCTTCAGATAGCACAATACTTTAGTTCCATGTATGAGAGTCCCATGCTGAGGTGAGTGTTTTTATGGTTTTACGATTGGGCTTATCGTTAAGCAAATTATGTGTTTTTCCAGTGAGGATTTGATCATCACCACGGGGGCTACACAAGGTCTACATTTTTTGCTCTCCACACTGATTGACTTCCAAGGTTACATCTTTGTGGATGAGTTTACCTATATGATTGCCCTGGATAGCATGAAACATTTCACTAGTTTGACTTTGGTACCAGTTAAGCTAAATGATGATGGCGTAGATCTGTGCGATTTGCAGGAGAAGGTGTCTAAATATCGTTTCAAATCGGAGAGTAAAGAGTTTTGGGCTTTTTACTATACCATACCTACGTATCATAATCCCACGGGTATTTTATTCTCACCAGGTGAGTTGAATGTGTGTGTTTGAACCAGTTTTTGTTGTCTGCATTTTGTGTTTTGCTGCCGGTTTTTTTTTTTAAATAATAACACTAGGTTACAAGGTCCAGTATCTTGAATGGTTGGTAGTGATTCTAGATGATTTTCGTGTGCTAAGCAAGACTGCGTTCTCAGAAATTGTCCATTTTTTTTTAGAAATTTGAGATTAAAGTTGCTAAAAGTGCCTATTTTACCCTTTTTAGAAACGTTTTTCGGGGGATCCGTTCTATTGTTTGGACTCTCTTTGATACCATCGGAAAGTACCACTCCTTAGCTTTGAAATGAACCATCCCAAACAATTCTGCGATTTTTTTCAATGGAGATATACCTCTTTTAGCACTTGTGTAAGAATCCAAAACCAATCAATTGGATCTAACTAGAGCTGAAATCATTTCAAGTTCATTTCCACTTGCAGAGAGAATTTTACATTGACAAAAAACTTAAAATCAGTGTACAAATTTTTTGGAATGTTCTTTATTCAGGGTTGTGTGAAATGGTACAACAAAATGTTACATTTGGCTTTGTTCTTTGCGATCCGAGTGTAAAAATAGAAAAGCATCCAAGTTTTCTGTCTTAAGATTGGTTCGCCGTTCTTCCAAGACACGATTCGCCGAACTTAAGCACTTTTCACTAGAAGCGCTTGATGCAGGCATACGTAATATTTGCCTTTCGTATTTTTCAATAAGGGAAAATTTCATTCCGTGCATATTCCACCAATACAATATGTTTGTACATCCAGCTGAACATTTATTACGCTATCAAAGCTTTGTCTATATGTATATCTCTATACTCCAACATGTCATCGTCAACTGGATCATAATCTTTGCTTGCGTCACCTTCGGCCAGTTCATCCATGCCTAATTGACCATCGGACGTTTCAATCGATGCCATAGAAATCGAAACAAGTTATTGGTTTACAGGTTAGAGATCTCCTCAAGTTCTTCTCCTTTTAAATCGCGCAGCTGCTTAAACTCTGGCCATAAAAAAGCTGCAATCTTCTGTTGCACAGCACATATACAACAAGGCCCAATGTATTGGCCTCCGCAATTTGCTTGAAGAATTTCTACACATCGGTGGAGCCATTTGCTTCAATTCGCTTGTATTCTCCACACTGGATATTATTCTTTCTTTCTGGATATGTTCATTTTATTTTTTATATATTCCCGAAAAAGCAGTCAAAGCACATACAACGCAGAAATACTAGTACGAGATGAGTGAGTATATGACTTGACTGCATATTTTGAGTGTCGTCATACCGCATATTCTTTTACAACGGGTACACTCGAATCGAGAAAACAGGCACTCTTGCTGATCTCTTGTGAGGAAGTTCTCATTCCGAGAATTCCAAAAATTCTTTCCCATGTGCCCTTTGAGTTTAAGCGAATTCAATTTCCATGACGATTAACAAATCACAAGGTCAATCCTTGAGTGCTTGTGGTATGTTTTTCTCATGGTTAATTGTACGTGGCATGTTCACGTGTCGTCAAACCATCCGCTTTCTTTGTTCTTGGCCCTGTTAACCATACGAAAAAATGTCGTAAATCACAAGGTACTTCACAAAAGAGAATCAACCCAAGTGTAATGAGCTTCATAAATTTGTTGCATTCATTTAATTACGGTACTTAAAATTCATAAATTAAACTTAGCTAAAAGGTATCACTACATTCATTAACTATTAAGCGGTACGAATTTCTCCGGGCTATCTAGTTGTAGATAAAAATGTGTTGAAAAACATTTTGATTTTTCGATTCTTCATCTGCCAAGTATAAAATTGGTGTACGTTTGCCTTTTATTTTTTCATTTTTAATCAAAATTCTTAACATATTCTATATTTTCGATCCCCGATTTATAAGTTTTCTTTTCAACTTCCAGCTGTTTGTCGTGGCATTGTTTCCCTGGCCCGCAAGTTTGACTTTTTGGTGGTATGCGATGATGTCTACAATATCCTACACTATGGCGAGAAGCCACCCCATGCCCGTCTGCTGTCCTATGATACACGTACGGATACCGATTATGCAGGCCATGTCATTTCCAATGGAAGTTTCTCCAAAATCATTGGACCTGGAGTACGTTTGGGCTGGTTAGAGGTGCCGCCTCGCCTTAAGCCACAACTAGAGCGTAGTGGTATTATCAATAGTGGTGGTTGCTTTAATAATTATACATCTGGAATTTTGGGTAGTTTATTTGAACTGAAATTGGCTCACACGCACATCGCGCGCCTTTATGAGGCTTATATGGAACGCATGTTGGACACTACCAAAGTACTTAAAGCAGAGCTTCCCGAAGATTGTAAAATGTTAAGTCCGCAAGGAGGTTACTTTATATGGATACGACTCCCTGATCAGCTGGATTCTAGAGAATTTCTTAAATATTGTTTAGAACATGAGAGCATTTTTTTTATACCTGGGCCACGCTTTGCCTTAGAGAAAGATAAGGGTAAGCAATATTTTCGCTTATCCATAGCTTTTCATGGCAAGGAGAAACTTCAAGATGGAGTAAAACGTCTTTGTAAAGCCTTAAAAGATTATAGGAAAACTTTGGAAAATGTTAAGAAATAAGGTATGAGCCAAGCTGAGACCAATAAAAAATTTTTATGATAAATGAAAAAGAGGCCTTAAAGTGTCTTCAATTTATTCTCACACCAGCGGAGGTCATCAAAATCTAACAAAAGGGTAACAAAATAGGTGCTTTGCATCTCATCTCTGCATATTTAAGTTTCGAGAGAAACAAAGAGCCAAACCTCGAGGTCACCGCTGAGTGCCCAACGTTTACCATTTATGAGGGCTTATTTAAAATATTTATATTCGATTTACTGTTTGTTATCATAAATTAAAACTTACAAAGAAATTGTGTCTTAAGCCTAATAACTACTTAACAATTATAATTATAAGCTATACAATTATAAAGTATTTTATGTATATTACGATTTTTTTGGGCACAATGTTATAAAAATATCACAAAAATCTGATAAATTTATACAAAACAAAATAGTTCAACAATTAAATTTACAAGTTTTACACATGTACAAATTCTTTAGGCCCTTTCTTGAGAATGTCTACCGATTTTTTGTTTCTATTTTACTATTTTGTTCATAATACTCGTTTCATTTGTATTGGAATGCCGCTAGGCAAATTCGATGAAAAACAAAAAAAAAAAATAAACAGAAAAAATTACTCGGAGAAGGTCAAGACAATCTCTCTGAGGGCAGTATAAGTGCCTATGACCAGACCCAGTATACCCACAATGATCAAGATGAAATTGCCTGCAAATTACAAAATATTAATTGGTTGGAAATTGTTACAGTTTATTCAAAAATACTTACTCAACAAGAGCCAGGCCTTGCTTAAGCCCTTTCTCTCATACCAATGCGTGCAGATCTGTATCAGAGCAGGAAAAGCCAAACCCAAAGCAGACAAGCACAGGGCACCAAATAGGGAAATGAACAGCTCCAGATTTGGTATAGCCACGGCCAGTAGAACTAAGAGAATATGATTGTTTGTAAATATTTGACAAGTCTTTGAAGTTTGTTAGTTACTTACAAGTGATCAGGACCAGACCTGTACGCACTGCATACTCCCAGAAAAGTCTGTTGCGCTGCGGACCCAAAGCCTTGCCCACATAATCATTCCAGGTGATATCAATAGCCACATAACAGGCTAGACCATGGGTTATATAAATAGCAAAGGCCAACATGCCCTTAACGCACTGGGCAAGACTAAGTGGAGGAAAAAAATAGAATATTTTAGGGGAAATTATAAACGAATGCAAAAGTCTGTCCCAAAACACTTTCAATTTCGCTTCTGTCTCAGGGCGCAACTAATCGGACCCAGAACAGGTTTCATTTTAACCAATTTGATTCAATTCTAAAACTAAGTTTACACAGTGAAGCAAAAAGCTACAAAGAGCCTTAGTTTGTAGCAAAGCTGCATAATGGGATAGACGACACACACCACTACAAGCAAGAACTTTTTAAAAACTTCATGAAGTCTGCTTCATCTTGTAAGACCCCACGGGTCGAACTTTCGTTTGTAGGAAACAGGTGTTGTGGTGTCGCTTGTTTTATACCAGTGTTTATAAAACTGCAATAAGTTTAATTTTTTTCTGCTTTTGACTGGCTGCTGCTTCTGAACAAAAACTGACTTCCGACAAAAAGCAACAAGTGCCATTAGTAGTCGGTACACGCTTTTTTGTCATTTTGCTTTTCGCTGCTTGAGCTCAGCATTGGCAGTTGGAGCTGCTGCTTTAGGTCAGCGGCGCCAGTGGGAGTAGCAGCAAATTCGTCGGAAGCACAAGCGCGATAGAAGTTGCTCGTCTCTTTCGGTCAGCAGCACCAGTCGACAAACAAAATGATACCAACAACAATAATAAAGAGAGAGCGAGTGAGAGATTGTTACAGTGAGCGCGTACGCACAAACACATACAAATATAGTATGTGTGAAGGTGCTGCTGTGTTTTTATATGATTTCACTAAGTTTTACAAGTATGAGTCTTTGTGGTGAAAAATTGTTCAGTATGAAGTGCAGTCATCCGCAGCCTGGACCCTGTATAGTTCTGAGCGCAAGCAGCGAAAAGCAAAGTGACAAAAAAGCGTTAACCGACGACTAATGGCGCTCTTTGCATTTTTGCCAGAAGTCAGTTTATATTGAACTGTTGAAAACAGTTGAAGCTGTGAAAAGTAAAAATTTGGCGACTTTTGCTGCTTCGACTGAAGCAATTTAAACCCTGTTTTAATATCTTCTGTTTGTAAAATGTTGATTATTGCTCTTTAATAATCCAGGAAGGAAAAACGGTAGATTAACTTTTAATTTTCGGTCAGGGTGCATATTTTTGTGGAAGTGCCCATATACAAAGTCCGCATTCCTGAATGGAGTTTTGATGTGGCTTCTTTCAGCAAAGTTTTAGTTCAAAGTTGTCCGTTTTACGGCTACCTAAAGTTTTAGGTCCTTAGAACTAATCTGACGACTGTAAGTGTAAGGTAAAGCCTTATACGTAAGTCTAAGAAGATTTAATCGCCATTTTAGAAATTGACGATCGTTGCTACACTCTAACCCTTTTAGAAGACGACCGAAACATTACTTTACAATTGTTTTGATGGTAAAATTTTTATGAAAAGTATTCGTGCTTTGGGAAAATGACTTAAGATTAACTTCTTGCTTCGAACCTTTTTCTAAAAAAAGGAGATCCGGTTAGGGTGGTCATTGAACTTTAAGGTTTAGTTCAAGATAAATGCCTAAAAGCTTCAAGCTCATTCTCATTTGGAAACTTTAGCCTCAAGCTGTGCATTGACACCCATTAAGTTTGGCTTTCTGTATTGTGAGTCCAATTTTGCTTTCATTGCTCTTTGCAGTTCCCAACTGCTTAAAGTTCTGATTGCATGGAATAGACTCAACGATCAGGAGTCATTTAGCGAAACGCCTTCTGATGATTGGATTGGACATCCATTAAACAACTGTAAAGGTATCCACGCTCTTTTTGGTGTGTCAATGCATAAGTTGTCTACAGTTGTGAACAAACGAAACTTCGAGCCAGCTAAGCTCGTTACTAATTACCTACAAAAACTCAATCGAATTGGTTCTAAAGTGTTCGGTTTTAGATCGATTTGCATCCCTGGCTTGGAGGAAAAAGTCTGGAGAATGTTTAACTTTGTCTCAAGAAATACTCGGGCCTGTCCCCAATTCCGAATTAGATTGATCGGATATGGAAGATGGTTTGATTTTCTAGAGTCGATTGGAACAATTGGTAAAAACTTGTAGCCGTCAGTATAGTCGAATGAAGATAAATTAAAATTTGAAGTTAAAGTCCGAATAACACAGACCGTTTTCGAAAATGATAACATTTAACTATTTCTATTCCGCATGATTCAAAAGGAATCGCAAACGGAAACATGCCTAACTATTTCACATCTATAACTTCGATTGAAAATTTTTAAACTTTATAATTTCTACATCAGTTTAGACCAGCGATTGTTCTCCAACCCAGGGGAGCCTAGTATTGCACACGTCTGTCGCTTGGCGAAGTCGGGCATATGAGCGTAAGCAGAGCTCTTTTGCCTTCATTGCTGCAGCCGTCGTTAAGGCAGTTCAACTGGGCGTATCGCATAATCGCACTCGATACCTATTTTTGGCCTCGCCCTTCTTGAACATCGCTGGTTTTGACGTCCTCTCTAAAGCAGCTGCTGAAGCCACGCGTGGTAGGCAATCGGGAATATTTATGGTTTGGACAACACGAAAGTCTTCGGTTGGGACATTCGATATTTTCCAACAGCAGAACATTTTGAACAGCTTTCGCCACATGTTTTCGTTAATCGAGCCACTGTGAATCGGAATATTTATGTTCACAGATAGTAGAGCTTTGATATCAAGACAAAGGGAAAGGAAAGGAAAATGAACTGAAAAAAGTAGAAAAATGTTTTAAGCATAAAAAAAAAGAACTAAGTTTTAACAAGTTCTAAGAACCGAAGCTTCGTCTTGATATGAGTAGAATTGGCTTTATATTAGTTTTCTCTATTATAAGATGAAGATTTCAGAAACCGGACTTTGAAAGAGGATTAAATTCATTTACATTTGGACATTTCCGTATCTTATAAGACCTAATATTGTATTTGAACTCATTTCACTCTAGTTCCAATACTCACATTTCATGTTCCGGCAGGTTCAGCGTAATGGAGCCCAGCACAGAGTTACCATAGTTGAGATAACCAAACAGTCCCATGCCCACATACAGGAACACAATCAGGACCATCGATACATTAAGCACTCCACAGTTGCCACCGAATTTTTGAGGTGATTTCATCTCATTCTCCAGCGGCAGTATGACACCAATTGCCTCCAAGGCAAACAGTACTGTGCCAAAGAAGAGTGGAAAATTCTCAGGCTCGCCAAAGGCATCTTTACCCTCGACCGAGAGAGGCTCACGGAAGATATAATAGCAAATGATGCCAAAGGAGACCATGGTAATGGCATTGGCAAGTGTTGAAAATGGTGCCAAATACTTCAAGTTTCGCACCCAATTGATGAGAATCAAGGGTATTAGTATAATAATCATGCAAAGACGCACATCCACATTCGTATCCCAGACGCCGTCCACAATCGATTTGATATTAGACGCCACAAATACCACATAGACACAGCAAGTGCCCAGTTGATAGATCAACAGGAAGGTATTCACTATAGTGCCAATGTAAGGAGCAAAGTATTTAAAGAATCCTGGTCCTTCGGATAAAGCAGACTCGGCTACGGCAGGATAATTCATGCTGGGTATCTGAAAGATGGGTGATGTTATAGAAAGAATACATTTGGGTAGGGTATATTAAGGTAGTCACCTTCTTTCTTCGACATAGTTCAAACTCTGCCTTGACCAGTTGATGTATACAGTAGGTGCAAATGAATCCTATGATTATAGTTCCTATGGAGCCGGTGATGTAGCCTGAATTTCGAAATGCATTTGGCATGGCTAGTATACCGGTACCCAAAGAGCCTTTAAGCAGATGAAACAGAGTTTCCGAGTTGCTAGAAAAAAAGAATGATATATAATTTCGGTATTGAAGCAGAGACAATGTCAGAATTCCATCTGCTTTTAAAAGCAGAAAGCTCTCTGCCCATTGTCTGTATGTGAATCGAGATATTTTCTCAGATGCCAGTGGCAACTTTTTCTGCTCACATTGCCGATCTCAGACTTAATAACTTACGTGGTGGGATGTTCCACTTCGCGATGTTCATAGGGATTATAATCAGGATCTTTGGCTACTATGGCTGCCTTGTTATTATTTGTACCCTTCTCCGCCAACTCCAAGGAATAGCTCGTCTTGTGTCCAATCGGTTGCTTAACCATGTCCACATGATCATTGACAAATCCGGCATTGCTGTGGCCATTTTTACTCATGACTGCAAAAAAGAAATACAAATACAAATTCTTTAGAGAAATGATTCCTAGAAAGTCCCATAGCTTGATTATATATTCCATACAGCAATGCATGCATAATTCATTTCGCATCCTACTTGTGTTCCACTTAATACATTATGAGAACCCCCCGTCCCATTTACTAAGTCTTAACTCCAAAAGTCACCCAACAATACTCGTACAAAGCAGATTTTTTCTCACTCTCTTAATTACTTCCGCATATCTTCAACTTATGAAACTGGCTGTACTTGAAATTATGCATGCATAAAGTTCCAAATCAATTGTGTGGGTGTTTTTTTCTGACATAAAATCAAACACCACATTAAAAGATTCATTCATGAATCATTGGCTTTTGCTATTGACCTTTTCGCATATTTGATATCAGATGGTGCAAGTCTAGAAGTCAACTCAAGCAATTTAAACTAATTGCAATAAACCGGAAAACTTTTTCAGCAAATTACCAAAACATAAATTTTTAAGATTTTCCTAACTTAACTCAAATTGGGCTTGTCAACCATAATTTCTAATTAAGATATGGGCAATTGTTGTTATTTAGTCTTTAGTTAAGGAAAGTGGGTAACTAAATGAAAATCACAACAATATCCAAAGTTAGTGACAAGTGACAGTAAAATTGGCGACAATTACGAGTGCTTTGTATGTTGCTGTTGTTGTTTTCTAGCACGTTTCGGGCACGTCATGTAGGTAGATCCGTGTGTGGGATCTGTGTGGCCACTATGGGGCAACGCATTCGCTTACATTGAACTTGACAGTGGTCGAGGTCTGGTTTTAATTTAGAAATATGTCAGCGTTACAAAACTATTTTAAGAGGCAAGCAGACATTATTGCAGTGCATTGCTCGCACTTGTTGAAAAAGTATTTCAATCTTCTGATTTATTTATCTTTCGAAAATTTAAGTGAAATTTTGTATTTGCTTAGATTGAATTAAATAGATTTTGTTTTAACATTTGCAAATCTGAAAAGTTTACGGGCAAAGAAGTAAAATCGACTCCATAAGATGTCAGAAGTTGGTCGATCACGCATTTTCTCAAGCCCAGTATGAAATGATACCGAAATGTTTATCTTGATCCCTCCCTCAGCTCAGGTAAGACTAATATCAGATCAAAATTGACATATTCTAAAAATCTTCAGGATTGATTTTAACTAGTTTGTTAATTGAACTCGACTGGATCCCAAATTCGAGTCCCATTAAGTAGGTCCGATATTGACTTAAGCTCGATAATCTTCTTGATGTCTGCAAAAACTCCAAATTGATAATAGTTCCATTGAATTTGTAAAGAAAGCCCAAAACCCTAATATAGGATTCCTGGAAGGATCATATTATTATTGCAATAGGAAAAGCATACGAAGAACTAAGACAACTAAGATTTAGTTAAAAATTTCTTCCCGCCCAAATAATATTATTGATAGCAAAAACATTTTTGGCAACGAATCTTTTTAATGGAATGGAAGTACTTGGTATTGGCGACTCGAATAGCAGTGGAAAAATGAATGTAACATAATTAGTAATATTCAAAAGAGGAGGACATAAGGTAAAGGTATCAATATGATAAGTGATACAATAGAGTCCAATAAATAAAAAATACGCAGAAAGCCATTATAAATAATTGAGTAAAATATACATAATGATAAACAATGGGTTTGATGTGGATAATACAAGTTGAAGACACAAGAGTGGCTAGTTAAGTAAACCTTTGATTACATAAAGATACTGGAATAAAGAAATTATAAAAATAAATAGTGACTATAAAACACATACAAAACAATTTTCCTAATCATAAAGACCAGGACTTACAAGTGCAAAGGGAAATTAACTGAATAAAATAAATACGATAGGTAAAGGTAAAGTAGTATAAGAAAAAGTATTAGGAAATACTGATCAAGTAAGTATTTATAAAGAAAGGTTAAAAAGATTTAAGACTGAAGTAAGTAGATATAAAATTTTTGATCAAACTTACTTTTAATTCAAGTCCCGTTATAAGAAAACATTTTTTGAAGTCTTATAAACTCTAAGGCCAACTGAAAGAAACTTAAACTTTATCAAACAAGAACCAAATGTCGGCTAAGAATAAAATACTGAGACTATTCAATTAGTTCTGATAGACAGAGACCTTAAATCTAAGAGGTTAGAAAGATAAGACAAGAGGTATTACTTAGGTAATATCTCGCTATGAAAAAGGGTTTAAGAAAGACAAAAGATAGGGTGGTTTTGGGTAGGTTTATTACCCTAGAGGTGCGTGCCAATAAACTGACGATGCTATAGGGCTTATGGAAAGGGTCATTGAAGAGAAGAGAGTTAAATAACACAAAAGAGCTAAATGTAAACTTGTTAAGTATTATGTAAACACCAATATAAACAACTGTGAGTAGAGTTTGTTTGGGTGGCAGTGTGGTGGACGTTTTTGGTTTTGGCTACTACTAGATTAGAATAGGAAGGGGTGGTCGTAGGTGTTCGTGGTGGTGAAGTCTTTTTGCTTCAGATCGGCTAGTTCGTGCCGGGGCTTGTGGGCGTGCGTGGTAGCGGTTGCAGTGGCCAGTCCAACAAGGAGACGTCTTAAGGTTCAAGGAGCAATTTAGTGAAGAGCCACTGAAAAAGACTATGAACAACCTCAATGAAAAATCAAGAACAAGAGGCGGCTAACAAAGAAAGTAAACAACTTGTACAATGACAACAAGGTGAGGGAACAAAACGAGTTATTAACAAGCTCATTTACAAGTTTGACAAGGCTCAAGTTGAGACCAAATGTGACACTGATAACCACTAACAACTCTAATGACAACCAAGAACAATGACTGAAAACTGAAAGCAAGAGTGAGTGAACAAGAACAAATTAACAACTCTGACTGAACAAGATCCTAGAACAATGCAAATGAACACCTGAAACAAAAATGAGCAATTAATGAAAAACATTTTTAGTTTAGAAGAACAACTCAATTTTGCTCACTCTCTCACTCATGAACAACCCAACACTCTTAGTTATACTCTTCTATGCGGTGGCTAAGTTGTGTTGAATCGGGGTCATTTCATGAACTTTAGGAACAATTTTTCCCAAAAATTCAAGAGAATCTATTGATCTCATTTTGAGTTGAAGGGCTTTAGGCTTTTCTTATTTTATTTAAACTTCAATCCGAAGGTCTATCAAATCAATTTAATAAAACTTAAATTTAGCTACTCAGGGAACGAAGCGACAGTTTATTTATATTCCTCATCATAAAAAGCCAGCAATGAATTCAGCGTTTTTCAAATGAGATGTCGCTTTTAAGTTTTCCATGTTTACGCTTCTTTGTTTACACCTTTTCTAATTTACATAACATACACTATTTTAATTTGTTATAAATATTTCCACCCAATTCTTTGTAAGTTGCCTTTAACTAACAATGAAATTAAAAGTAAAAAAACCTTTCCTATTGAAACTAAAACTTTCCTCTTGAGTAAGCTTACCTCTAACAAAAAGTAGAAGTTACTTCCGTAACCCCTAAAAATAGGTTTAGAAGTCGCCATCTTCATTTTATGTTCAGCATCATTAAACTCGCTTTTTACGCAAAACCAAAATTCGCAAAATACTTTCAATAAATTTTTTTTACTATAATTAATGCAGACACAGCTACAAAAAAGAATAATACCAACGTCATAGTTTGTTTTATTAATGAAGTTCACCCAGTTTAAACTGGATTATCATTCATGGCGGTGGTTATGGCAAGAGGCGAAAGACATCATTAGACAAGATTTTATTTGCCCAACAAATCACAGAGATTTTGACTTTTTTTGCGCATGATTTAATGTAAATTTTCTAAATATACATATCTTAGATTTTTCCCTGAGTCAAAACGAATTTTCCTCACGTGAATGTCAATAGCAATGCAATGAGTATGTCTGGGGCTTGGCAAGTTCATTGAGCCAGGTCTGGACGGCCTTAGCTTGATTTCAAACTTCAATTGTCAGCGTCTCGAGACTTGACTTCTAAACTGGTGAAAAAGTAAACGGCCTTGCTCTGCATTGCCGTTAACTGTTCGATTAGAGTTAATTCCAGGCACCGAAAATAAATGAAAAAATAACTAATAAAATTCTTTTGGAAAATTTTAAACTTTAATTAATTGCCTCCAAATTGAATATTATTAAAAATCATGTAAGAATATTATTTTATAATTATGCCACAAATATTACCACACACTTACACTTTGAGACCACACACTGTGCACGCTTCAGTGCTCCTCTTGCAATTTATTTTTTATTAATCAAATTATATTTTGCCATTTGAAACGCTAAAAGGTAAATTTAAAAGAGAAAAATATTTTGCATATGGAAATTGAATGACTGTCTGAGTTGGCAGCAAACGAGCAAAGATCTTTGGGGTGTGGTAATGTCAAATGTCAGTGGGCAGTAAAGTAAGTTGTTGGAAGCATAAGCCAGTTCAAATGCTATCGTTTTACTTGATTATGACTTCTTGATCATGACTTGCGAATGTCAAAAATTTTCCATTTATTAGACAAGTTTCAGGTATGTCGTTTATGTCAAATGCCAAATAAAAGAAAGAAAAGAATTTAAAGTAAAAAGTTGAAAGAATTGTGAGAATTGCAGATTATGAATCTTTTGTAGCAGAAATGCAACGAATAAATAAAACAACAAATAAAAATATATCAACAAATAAATATTTCTGCTAATAGTTAAAAAAGTCTTTACGAAGCTTAAACGAAATGTGTAATTCATACTGGGAGGGGAGGGAGATATGCATCGGATGAGACGATCAAGGCAATACAAAACAGAACTTATCAGAAGTGCTTCGAGGGCTAGAAAATACATTATGTTAACTCTGACCTAGATCTGAAAGGAAGTTCTTTGAAGGGGACAATATTCATATTGACGAATAAATAAATCAATAAATAAATTTTGAATAAAATAAGATATTCAGCTTACTTTTTGAACTCACATAGTATGTATAAAATCTGGCTGCAACACTTAAAGGAGTGGTGCTATTATCAGTTGATTTTTGTGCTTTGACACGATTCTGATTCGAAAAATGCTCCATTATGACAGGTTTTTGATAAAACGAAGTTCAAGTTTGCAAAAATTCCCATTTTTTATATGTTACAAGCCAAATAGCCGGCTTCGCCAGGGTCAATTCAAGTTTCATCTGGGTGCAAGTCGATATGTATTAACATTTGAGCTCGTCCAAGCTTTGCTCGAACCCAGTTTTAAATATTGAAAATATTAAACTACTTATTTTCAACCCACACATCAAAATTCCTTTTTATAGCTTAAATAATTTCTGAAATTCGGAAATCGTCTAACCCTCACATTATAATCCTTCAGAACACTTTTTTAATCAATATTACTAAGCTATGCAGCGAATTTCTTCTTCTTTGCGTAAAAAACTACTGAAATTTGGTTCTGAATCAATTTTGAAACGGTTCGATACCGGTTCTGTCACAGTAAAATAGTCAACCCCATAATACCAACCTACAGACCGAATTCAAGTCCTTAGCTTAAATAACATCAGAGATATGGTTCTGAAGCACTGTTTGAAATCGGTTCTGAACCAGAAAAATTCTCCATATTTTCAACCTACTGACCAAATTTCAAGTTCGAAATGATATGGCTCTAAGCTACTTTTGACCCGCTTTCGAACCGGTTCCCAGACATGACACACAGCCTCTTACTCTTTTCTGATCGTCAACTTCCAATCTGTGAATTGGTGATGCATCTCTTAGAAATTACTAAGTAGACCCGAATGCGTTTCTTTTTGAAGTGAGTTGGACGGACGACTTTCTGAACTTTTTTTTACTGAATTTAAGTTGTCCCTTTTATATTGAGAGTGCCCGAAATTCCAACTTGAGAGTTACAAGTGGTCTAATCTATGCGGCAAGAAAGAAATATTGTATATATTGTTGAATACTTTTAGACACTTGTTAGACTCAATTCAATAAAAGTAGCATCTTTGAAGCACAGCTTGTCGCGACAGCGCAACGGTTAAGACGGAATTACAATAATTTTCACTTAGTCCTAAGGAGCAGACTTTAAATTCACACAGTAAGTACAAAAATTCATATGCCAAATATATATAATCGTTTATTTTATGGGCATTCCGCGTAAATTTGGTTTTTTTTTAGGATGAAAAATTTTCGGATCCAGGAAGAAATGTATTCTGTTCCACATAAAGATGCTTCCAAGTATCCTGGAACAAAAAAGCTTTTTTATCTCAAGGAAGAATCGCCATTTTATTCCGATTGAGGAAATCCCTTTTGGGTATCTGAGAAGATTGAGTTTCCCCATCTCCAGAAGTCTTTTTTTTTCTGAATGCTACAATTTTCCCAGGCACAGCGATATAGTTACTGGAAAATGCTTGATTCTCAATACAAATTTTGCTATGTCAAAAGAGCTTCATTTCTTAATATATAGTAAGCATTTTTGTTCCCGACTTTGTTGATCTAAGAGTTTTCAAACCTATACTCTTCGTTTAGTTACGTTTTCTATTTCCAACTAAGTAAGATTTATTCTCGATTTCAAGTATAAAATGAAAATTCCTCTACTATTCGTTATATAAGTGTAAGAGAAGAGAATATATTTTATACCGAATTTTTATCTAATTTAGTACCGATAACTGTTGGTGAATGTGTTTTCTGGAATAAAACTAGAAACGTAAAAAGTATTTTGTGGGGTCCATGGGTCGAACACAAGACCGCCAGCTTATGAGTTATGCACGCTCTATGCCACTGAGACGTTTGAAATAGGTCGTAAATAGTTTACTACAAAAGTTAATACCATGAATCATAAATAGTTGTTAAGTAGCCCGTTTGCCATTTACTATTTTACGAGAACTAGTACCCTTTTTATATACCTTATATTTGATGAAAGTTAAAGGTGAAGTCAATATAACAAACAGTTTGTATGCACTTAAAAAGTGTATTATAATTTTGTCAAGAAGTTTGGAGAGTACACATATTCTTGATCAGCATGACGCGGTGAGTCGATTGAGCTTTGTCCGTCATCTCTTGGCTGCGCACTGATAAGATGTCAGAAGTTCGGAGATTGAATGACCACTTCTTGTAGCTGCCATAGGAATGATCAGACGATGTTAGCTTTGCTTTCTCGATTTTTATATCCCCAACAAATCAAACCTTCTCTCAAATCAAAGATATGCTCATTGTTGTATAATAAATATGTAACACAGTTGACCCACAGCAAGTAAATCAACTTTTATATAATTATGCATGTCAACGAATGGTGGAGTAAAAATGTTCGACCGTGACAATAAGACCGCTCCATTCTTATATTTAAAACTTCAGGATCCCAGACATAGGAAAGACATAAAACTATATCCCAAGCGTTTCGGAATCTTATTAAACTTAAATAAATACAAATTACTAGTATTAAGCCTTACTTTGTTCTAGGGAACTCATTCATTTATTGCACTAAAACAATTCTCAAGCTTTAACTTATCTTTTGTCAAAAAATTGATTCACCAAATGTCTCATCTCTCGCACTTTAGGCTCGACTGTGGTCTTTCCGGCCCCACTAAAACTTTAGTCTTAATTAATCACATGTTTTATGCGTTGAGCTCTGAGTCTGTGAGCTATTTTTGTGCACTTGATCAATAATTTGCGTCAACAATTTGCTAATTTTAAATGCAATTAATTTGAATTTACAAAAGAAACTTTTGCCCAAGTTAAATAGTTTTATTCATTCCGTTTCCATTTAAATCAACAAAAACAGAGAATGTGCACCGAAGCCCGGCTTTGTCTTTCATTGCTTTGTACTTCCGTTGTAGTAATCAATTAGCCGAAAATTCTTACTTACCGAAAGGCTTACGAAATAATACGAAAATAGAAAATGTAACAACTTGCGGCGGCCTATTGTCGAATTTTGTATATTGTATATCACAGTTGGGTTCAACTTTCAAGTGGAGTTTTGTAATGGATTGATTGGTTTTTCAAGATTACGGCAAGGGCACTTCTGGTTGTGGATTTACATAAATATTGGTAATTAACTGCCAAAACCAAAACAGCAAAGGCACACACTTTTATTAAAGTATATTTTTTTGTGTAATTTGTTTTTAGTTTTTCGGCTTCGATCTGCGGATCTGTGTGGTGCGATGTGATCGTGTTGGCCGCGCGTTAACGACTAAATCAAACCCAACGTGGGTCACCAGTTTTAAAGCATCGCGCGAAACGTTGCACGACGAGTGCTCGGTGGGGCTGTGGGGCAGGTGAGCTGGCAGCAAAATAAATCTCTCAAAATTTTTAACTAACGCAGAATTTAAACTATAATGTGTGTGAGTGTGTGTGGACAAAGAGTGCGAAAGGGAGAGGAAGATTTGTTTTAAAAATCGGGGTAATTTCATTTGCGGACGGCTTCGGCTCACTTAATGTAAATTATACGTCTGTTCTAAAGTTTATGCATAAGCTGGGAAAGCTGTCAATAAATAGTAAGAAAATTTTATTGGATACATGACTTGACAGATTTTTAACTATTTTTTGCTCTTCTCTTATTTTTACACTTATTTTATTAAACTTTTTGTTTCTTTCTAGCTCTTTCCCGTTTTCTTCATTGCTTAATAACATTGTTTCTTTTAGAAGAGCGGTCAGAGGGACGAACAGATTAAGCTATATCGCTATATCGTTTCGGCTGAAAATGCTGATCAAAAATACAAAGTTCTAACTTTCCATTCTTCTATCCCATTTTTATCTAATTACTCAGACAAAAAGTTTACAAGCTACCATTGAAAGCAATTGCCAATTTTTTCTATTTTACTGAAATCAGGCAATTATTTGATACATACAATCTTCTGCTACTTACTTTATTGATGACACCAGTAACTATAGGAAATGGCCTTTTTATAATCCATTAATTATTGCATTAAATAATATGGACACATTAATAAATGTATGTAAAATGGAAAACCTAACTATAGTTAATTGGCGTCCACAATGATGTTAGTACACCAAAATAATTGGTATAAATATGAATTTTTTGTCAAGTTGTCTTAAATTGAAACAAAATCCAGTATCGTTTTTTTGGTATCAATATAATCCTAGAGAGTATCGAATTGATCTTTTGGATATTAATTTGATTTTAAGAATATTAATTTGATATGCAATAGTATTAATTTGAAACAGAAACATTTTTATGATAAGGGTATTCTTTAGGTCTAGTAAAATTGTAAAGCGTAAATTTACCACACACCAGCTACTGAGAGACACCTTGTGATTCACTGTAGTAGTTTTTGTTGTAAACCAAACGAGCTATTATTCGAGTGCCAAAACTTGACTGGTGAATATTAATCAAAGTAAGACAAAGAGTGCAACAAGCTTTGAATAAGCGACTTTGCTCTTCATAAACTAGTATGCAAAATAGCTACATCAATAAGGAAAATATTTATTAACAATTAAACCAATGTTTGGAGTAGGTGATGGCGGCTCTCTTGGTCTTGTTACAGACTGAGTTTTATTGATTGTATATTTTTTAACATTTTTAAATCTTGTGTGTTCACGACCCCCAGTTAAGCTACGGAATTGTTGAATTGAGGAATTTTAAATTTGATGGCGTAGAGTTGGAGGAACCTTTTGCAGCATTGATCAACTTATCGGCCAAGCACTCGGCCATGATCTTGGTGTACATCAGTAGGCGCTGGACGATTGATATTTAGTGTTTTATTTTTACTGCAATCACATCGGTGTTTCGCTTATAGTAAAAGCTATGTAAAATAATCCCCCAGATTTTTTTTTAATACGGAGCACAAGCTCTATATTTACAAGGTCAGCAGCTAAATATACATACATCGTTCCTGGCACACATTTGTAAATATCCAAGAAAGTCGAAACAAAGTCAGCTGCACAAGAGACTTGGTTCGCGTACGCTGTAGTGTCAGAACCATTACTAAAGAAAGTTCTCAAGCTGGGACAAATGCACAATCATGCCATCATAATTGGGGGCAGCACCAAATCAGATCGGCGGACTGTTATCTCAATTAGCTTCTCATGAAGCACATCCATACAGTGTCTTCTGTATGAATAACATCCGTGTTGTTATGTGAGGGAACAATGTTTTCCATAGTCATAAAATACATTTTGTAAGAATGCAAAATGCAAAATAATCAGTATCAAAATGTTTATGTTTTATTATTATCGGACTTAAAAAATGAGTATGAAACATACTTAAAATGAGAACATTTCAACTTGATTCAAGTACGTTTCAAACTTAAAATAAGTTCGAGTTTACAAAAAAATGCAACATGATCGTCCCTTAAATTAAGTACGTGCAAACTTGATCCAACTTCAAGATTTGGGACAAGTACGCGCATACTTGATCCAAGTAATATTAAAACTTCAAGACAAGAGAATGGGAGAAGATCATGAATACTTGGCCCAAGTACACTTCCATACATTTCTACACTTCCATAAATTACTTTTGCACAAACTTAATATACGCTGTGTACCTTCAGAACAGAGTAAATAAACAGAGTTATCCAAAGTTACAGAAAGTTAAAGGTGGCATAAAAATAGTAAACGAAACAAGTTGAACAGATCAATGCTGCGAGAACAAAGGGAAATAGTAATCGACTTGAGAAATCCAGATTATTTTGAAATATTCATACAGCAATATAAATACCACTCGAAAATTAAAGTTTTCTCGTTTATCGTTAAGATATTGAAAGCCTACATGAGCGTGTGGAAATTCTAAACGAAAATTTTTGCTCAAAGTCAGTGCGAAAAAGTTATGTTTTTAATTTAGAAAACTGTTGCTCGCACCAAACGTGTTCTTGATCCCAATCGCTCATTATCGCTTATCGCTTCCCTTAATAACTGTGACTTGCGTCAATGCAGCGCAAACAATTAATAATCGTATGGGCTAAGATGACGGCAATTGTGTCTTTATTCCCGAGACAAGGTAAGTAAGTTGTTAGTACGAGTCCCAGACATGGTAAGCGAAAAAAAATTAAGTTGTTCGTTTTTCAGGAGGAAGCCCTTTGCCCACTTTGCGCCCCTTCTCCCCACAATACCCTCCACCCCATACTTCCGTCTGTAAATAGTAGGTATAGCAAAAGTAGCATTTTTTTTTTAATGGACTGGGCCCTAAATGTGTAAAAAAGCTACATGCGCATGTAGAAATGAGAAAGTAAATGCGGCAAGTAGAAAACCAACATAAACAGAGTGGGTGGAAAATCACTGTCAAACGTGTAGGAAATAAACTACATTTGCGTTTAGTTATCAAGCTGAGTCTCTATTGGTTTACAAATTCGTCTGTCTACTCTTATAAAATTGTCCCAACGAATGTTCAAATCTTCGACCACTGTATAACGATTACAAAACTGCAACTGAACTACAAAAACCCTGCTCTGAAACTTAACTTTGAGAATAGGAACGTTAAAAATCATAATTAGTAAACAAAGTCAGAGAATGCGCAGCCGTTGAGTGCCTCGACTACAAAATATCCTATATTCTAGTTTTTTTTTGCATTTATAATTTACTTTAAAAATATTTTTTCAGACTGCTGGCTCTGTGGTTTTTATGCGGTTTGTTGGCGAGAGGTGGAATAATTTTGAAAACTTAAAAATAAAATTGATCTGTGTATAATATAATTTAAATAGTCTCTGAGAGTGCGCATTCTTTCGGGGATATAGACAGACGGACCTGGCTATTTAAGCCAGGTTTTTCAAGCTGATTAAGAATATGTATAATAAGTATAATTTATACGGTCGGAAATGTTTCAACACCCGCGTTTTATATAAATTTGCACAACAGCATGAGACCCTTTTTGCCCATTCTTATCTTTTTAGACATTTTTCATTAATGCACCTATTGATATATATCAAATTGCAAACCGATTAAGATGCTTTATAACTTTAATCTTTAAGTGGTTTGTAAACTTAATCATTATCTACCTATTAGCTTGTTGTTTTATTGATATTCAATAGCTTGTAAAATAAGGGACAAACAACTTGAACCTGTTACCTTAACAAGATGTCTTTCTTTTTTTACCCGTTATCTTGTATCCGCTGCACTTGTTGTCAACACTTTCCAGTCTTGGCACCAAGTCGTTGCCAAATATTTCGCTCGCTTGTTTGTCTCCCCCCCAAATTATATGGCCAGACCACAAAAGAACCAGTAACTTTGGTAGTTAACTTTTTTGCTGTTGCATTGCAATTAACATTTTTGTTGGGGACTTGCAGTGCCTTAATACACTTTCTCAGGCATCGACCGGTTTACCCTCTTATTCATTGAAAGAGAATTTCATTTGACGGCCTTTTCGCATCTTATTATGCATGCATTGCGCATACGCAGTGTGTAACAGATTTTGCGGTCTATGAAAACCAGTCCAGTTTTCTGTGACGTCAGGGAAGAAGAATCAGAGGCGAGCAAACATCAATCAATTAACCGAAACAAATTTCTAATGACGTATGTTGAATGCGGTTCTCCCAATTTCATGAATGGCTTAATCTTTAGGCACAACAAATAAAAAGCCGCTAAAAGGTTGCCTTACGCTTAATTGGTGCTAATTTGTGTTTAGGGTGCAGCTATAAAAGTATACAATTTTTATGATGATATTTTGATTTTAGTTTGTGTATTTATGCCATGAGTAGGTCGACGCATTGACGTACTTTTTTTTAAGTAACCAAAGATGATTAAGTTGAAGGTAAAAAATGTATATGAATTTATTGGACTTATTACATTCGGAGCAAGCAAATGTACTGTTTGGTTATTTTCTTAAATGGAATTTTAAAGGTAAGACAATCATTATGCGGCCTCTCCAGCTCGAACCATCTTTATGCTGGACATTTGATGATGCTGCCCCACTTTTTAGGGGGTATTGCTGATTGGAAGGCTGTTTTTGGACCTTTTTTTAAAAAAATCTCATTGAAAAATCATATTGAATTAAATAAAAAAATTTTGTTTCCTTTGTACGGGGGCTGTTCAAAAAGTTGTCGGCCTTAAAAGTTGGACGTCGGAAAAAAAAGGTAAGCTGCTGGCGGCACAGATAACTCCACTTCGAATCATCTGAAATGGAAAAACTAAACGGCGTTAGATTCAGTACAGATGTAATTCAGGCCCCTATTTCAATCATAATTTTGCGATTTTTTTTTACAAAATGGCGGCCATTGAAAAATGAAAAATGGGTTTTGGGAAATTTTTTTTGTAGTTTAGTGTAAAAAAAAATTTTTAAAAATTTTTTTAAAGCTATGATTGAAATAGGAGCCTTAAGGGTGACAATTCTGCGTCGATTGCACTTTGTTTCATCAAAATCGGTTCAGAACTAAGGGCGCAATCAGTGCCGCCAGCTTGAAAAACGTGGTTTCGAGATAAACGCGTTTAAAGTTTGCAGTTGCTAGGCAAATCGGGTCACCTTGGGTCATTAAAAGGAATATTTCTTCTAAAACATTTCGAATTTCAAAAAATTCTTTTAGGACGATATTCTTAAATATTCAAGCCTTAAAAGAAGCGAACGAAGAAAGCAAAAAGTAAAAATGGCTTGTCAAGTTGACACAGCCCCAAAGGGCCAAATCCGAGCTTCTCTCAATCTCTTGGCTTCTGCGCTTCTAATTTTCGAAAGAAGAAAAATAGCTTAGCTTTTGTTGGATTCTAATTATAATCAGGGATGCAAACCGATTGGAAATAAGGACTGGTTCGGTTCAGTGGTTCATACAGTTTTTGAACCACCGGTTCGGTTTATTACATGGTTTTTGAAACCAACTGAACCGCGGTTTCAGTCTCTATTTATTATACATCTAATGAAGGCCCTTAAGTTTAACGACCAGATATTTTCATATTTATATTTAAAAAGAATGTCAAACACTTATTTCTAGGATCGCCCTAGTTCCCGCCGAACATAAACATTTAAGGAGAACGTCCCGTATGTTGCTTAAATCTGTTCGAAAATCTATGTCTTTCCAGACTTTCGATGGTAAGGCAGTCCAAAAGTTGTCAAAAATGCATTTCTGTTCAAGGATCGGTTTTAATTTTGCCTTGTCTCAAGTCCTAAGCCATTTCTTAAGTATAAAGCCCCAGTTTGCTCTAAAGTCTGCGCGGAAAGATATTTTTCCGAAGTTTCGAAGGAAAAGCAGTCCAATAACGTGTTAAAAACTCCATTATTTTCTTGGATTGCCCTAATTTCACCCTATATCAACACTATTAATGCCATTTGTTGAGTATAACGTCGGAATTTACCCTGAAATCTGCTCGGAAAGTCATTTTTGTAGATTTTTGAAGTTTCGGCAAGTCCAAAACTTCTTTTTGTTCTAAGATTACCCTTTATTCCACCAAACCTTAATCCTTTAAGCCTTTTCTGAAGTCTAACATTCAAAAATATCCTTAAATCTGTTCAGAAAGTAATTGTTTAGGACTTTTGAAACCGCAGAAGTTTAAAAAACTATAAACCTTGGTGGGACATACTATTTGATGAAAAATAAAGTAGGATTCGAACACATTATAAGGTACCAGTTCTGGTTTTAAGAAGTATTACACACCGGGTTTTTGTTTGAACCAGCTCTTTTTTTGGTCTTGCTAATCTTTTAAATTTTGAAAATTTTCTCTGAGCAAGCTATTTTATACCGAAAACCTTTTTTAAATATTAAAGCTCGCCTATAGTGTCTTTTCCCCGAACTTTGAAATATAATGATATCTAAAGTGATTTGTGACTTTTCGACCATTTCGATACTGAATTTCTAGAGAATTGAAAAGTTTGAATAGTTGGATGCGCATAATGATATCACTTTATTAGCTCTACTCCTGGCTAAAAATGGATTAAGGTGAAGAAGCTTAACAGACTAATGAGAATATTGACCCGTAAAGGAAATTATATATGCAAACAAATCGATTAGCAACTTTTAAAGAAGGAATGTTAACTTATAACAGGCATATTCAGAGGTCGGTGTTTCAAAATGGTTGGCTGCATAAATCCGGCATTGATAAGGACTTATTGTAGCAATTCGATCAAAATTCCCAAAATTTGTGCGGCATTTGACTAGTCAGTGAACTGAACCGAACCGAACCGTTTTCATTTGTGGTTTTCGGTTCGGTTCAGCATTTTCGAAGGGATGCCGGTTCGGCTTGCTGTTCGGTTTCTAAAGCTGAAAAAAGTGGTTCGCACCGGTTTGCATCCCTGATTATAATGCAGAGTTTTCATGTTCTAAGAATTCTGTATATTTCCTATAATTTAAAACTAAGGTTCATCCTGTATACGTTTTGGAAAACACTAATATGAAAAACACTGTACAGCCAATTCCAGAGAATCATTTGGGAATTTTCTTATAGGGGTCGGCAATTAGAGCAGAAAAGTTGCCACAGAAAACGGGCAGAAAGCTTTTAAAAGCTTTTTAATTTGCTCGTCCGCTGTAGACGCAACAAGCAAAGGCAGAGGCAACCGTGCTTCCAGACTTTTTCTTCAAATCACACAATGTTTGCAAATGTGAAAATGGGAGCATGGCAGATAGGGT
The DNA here is from genome assembly GCA_018904265.1 of Lordiphosa collinella. Lineage (NCBI taxonomy): Eukaryota > Metazoa > Arthropoda > Insecta > Diptera > Drosophilidae > Lordiphosa > Lordiphosa collinella. The sequence continues at coordinate 731,105 of JAEIFV010000029.1, read as the reverse complement.
TTTAAAGGTCTTTGGTTGAATGTGCTCAACAAATTAACAACTTTTCTCTGCTGAACCTTGTGCAATAACTGATTTGAAGACGTCTTCTCTGCTCACATTGCGGACCCCTTCTATAAAGTGAAACTAAACTATGCAGTGCTTTAGTTAACTACTGAATTTTAAATTTCAAGGAAGCGTTGAGGAGTTAGTTGTATTCCCGATTCCCTTGCCATCAAAAAGCTAAAATATCTCGCATTAACCAAACCTTTTAACAACATTAAAGCTAATTTTTTGTTTTTTTTTTTTATAGAAATGACTAAATTTCCACACTTAACTGTCACATCAAATACCGGTAGATAAATATGCATCCATCTCTACTATAGCACTTACTACTAATTGACTGCGAAATTGATCTAATTTGTTCTAAAATTAAATATATAAATCAGCAAAAAAAAAGGGACAACAAATACCAAGTTAAGTGAAGGCCACAATTGAAAATTGTTTTCGCCCTGAACTTGTGCTAACACAATACAAAACACACGTGTCGTGCGTTTATGCTGTTGCCCTTTTGACCTTCCCCTCGCACTTTCTACTTTCCCCAAGCAAAGCCATTGTTTGGTTAGTCCAACCTGTATATGGTTGGATCTCTGTGTAAATTCTGTTCAATTGAAAAATTACTTTGTTATTCACACAATTTGTGGCGTCTCTAAACTATTTTAGGTATTATAATATTTAAAATGAAAAATGGCGCATAAAAAAAAGCAAATCACATTTTGGTAAACTGGCCACCACTTCTACTCATGGGTGATGCCGTTGATGAGTGCTGATTTATTTATTATCTTTATTATTATTATTTTTTTTTTATTTTTGCTGGAAATTACAGTTGAAGGAAATGAGAATTGAGAGCAACATAGTTTTAAAGTGCAATTCTTTTATGTGACTGGAGGTTGGAGGTAGATCAGAGATCAGTTGAACTGTGGCTCGGGCGGCAATCGTTTGTCCCTGGGTAAGAGAAAATTACAAATATTAATCGATTGAAAATGGAAGCTTGAACAATTTTAATAACAAATTTGTGTGTGTGCTTTGTAATTTAAAGTTATGAGTAAACACAACAATTTGAAAGCATCTTAAGACACATCTAAAACTTGCAAACATTCAGAACATTTAAGGAAAGTTGAATCAAATTGTCTTTCAAACTCCGATTTAATGCTTTCCACTAAGGTTGGTAACTAGTCGTATCTTCAGGCACTTCACGGGTTGACTTCGATTCAGGGATGTAAACTGGTTCTGAATTGAACCGAACAAGACTGTGCCGAACCGGTTATTCATGCTCTTAAAACCAATAACGGGCACAACCGGCATCTGCTTAAAATATCTGAACAGAAGCAGTTCGGCTCAGGAAATTGTAGTAGGTATATCATCTTTAAGAAAAGACTTGCATCGTTCCAGTGACTTTTTCTGAAAAAAATTGCATCGTTCCAGTGACTTTTTCTAACTACCTCTAACAGGACATCGATCTAGGTCAATCTACCTTTCGTCCATCTCCTGCAATTGCAGTCTCATTTCTAACAAGTCATTCATTGCTTCTTTGGAAGTAGGAAATGGAATTTGCTGAGTTCTCTACATTCTTATAACTCATATAGTTTCATTGCACTTTTAGGCATTTGCAAAGGTATTTGTACGTGTTCTCCTCGTCTTTCAAGTCGGCAGGTGTCAAACGCGCCGATATCTACTGCATTTCCGTTCTCGAAGATAATTTTGAAAAGGCGTCGGCATTTCCGACGTTATATAATTGTGTACATGAGAATTTGGAATTTATAGTCATTTTATAGTTAAACGTCAAAAATTTCTAACACTTTATGACACTAAAAAAACCCGGGATGAGACACTTAAATTCCGATAGAAGGGACCTAAATAGATGGTAAGTAAATTGTGTTGCTAAAACCCAAAAAACCGCTAGATGGAGTACCATTTAACGATTTACCCACAAACCACTCCATAAAGGTCATAAAGTAGACCGAAAAAAAGATCAAAGTTAAAATTGTTCTCGCTTTGTGTTGCTAATACAAAAGTAACCGTAGAACGCGAACCTAGGGTACATCTGAAAAACTGGGTATGAGGTGGTGCTTACAAAAGTCCCTTCTTTCACAATTCACGGGTCTCATCCCGGGTTTTTTCCAAAAGTTGGATTTTGTCATACTGTGTAATAGTCGAATACTGAGGGTAAAACACTGAACCAAACTGAATCCAAAACGCCAAGAATTACTAAACCTAACGAGTCCTAGTTCCTGATCGTTTTGCAAGCCTATTTTGGTCCCATGCTACATGAAAATTTAGGATTGATTCATGGTTGTTTTGATTTGATTCACATGGTTGACAGTTTAAGCTTTAATTTAAGTCTAATAAGAGACTTCCAGCTCCTCTTCTTTATTCTCTACAAGTGATTGAAAATGAGCAAAAATTGGGTTTTTGAAACTTTAAGTCCATTTTTCTCAAAACCTCAACATGTTGGACATTTTTAGAGGCCAGATTCGAATTCACCGATGAAAATCCTCCAAGAATATTCTTCTCTGCTCTTTGAATCAGAAAAATTGATAATTTTTGTCGAAGGTCATACTTTGCTGATTGATCACGAAAGTAAATCCTATGACATGATTAAGGCTTAAATCACTTTTAAGAGATAAAGGTAAGGACTTTACCATGAGAAAATCAAATTTTTAGAATTATTCTTTTTTTTAGAATATTTGGTCCCTGGAAATTGGGCCAAATTAGCTATTTTCTGCATTTTCATGTCTAATTTACAGGTAATCCATTGGAGATATTGAGTTTTGAAAGCAAGATTCGGGTTCAGCAAGAAAAATAGGGGAAAGCTATCATCGGCTCAGCCGCAGTTTTGTATACCTTTGCAGCCTCCATTGAAAACTAAAATGTATTTCTAACTAAGGCTTCTTTTCGTAAATTATTTTTCTAAGGGGGCTGTACTATAAAGATATCCGATTTCGACCAGACTTACAGGAATCGTTGAAAAGCATAACAAACTAACAAGTACGAATTTTTTAGGCGATTCCATTTAAAACAACAAAATTATTCTCACTAAAAATTCTTCTTAGACCGATCGTTCCTATGGCAGTTATATGCTATAGTCATCCGATTTTGACCAAACTTTGTAGAAATGTGTGGGAGCATGTAAAACATTTCCATCGAAAACAAAAAAGTTTGACTAACTAAGAATACTTTTCAGACTCTACTTATGTATCTATGACAGCTATACTAAAGAGTCAAAAACTGGGAATCATGGGAAAGCACATAAATTGAAATACAAAGTTCGGAGACGTTTCCATTGAAAACAAAAAATTTTTCTCGCTAGAGACTAGTTTTTCGACCGATCGTTCCTATGGCAGCTATATGCTATAGTCATCCGATGCGACCGGTTCCGACAAATGTGCACCGAATATGTACCAAAAGAATTCGTGCAAAGTTTGGTGAAGATAGCTTTCAAACTGACGGAGCAGATAGCATAGAATCAAACAGACGGACAGACAGACAGGGCTTAGTGAATTCAGCTCGTCATGCTGATCAAGAATGTAAAAAGGCTTGACACAGCCCCAAAGAGCCAAAGCCGAGCTTCTCTCAATCTCTTGGCTTGTGCGCTTCTAATTTTTGCACAAGAGAAAGGGACATACAGTTTAACGCCGAATCCGAACGGCAGTTTGAGAAGCTTTTCATGGCTAATTACTACAAAGCTGGCGCCAACAGCAGAGAGGGGTGGCCGGGTGTAAGTTAATTCAAAGAAAAAACTTTTCATTAGATGTTCCGAGGAGGGATCGAACCCACGACCTCTTGCACAGCGGTCGCGCACTCTAGCCGCTGAGCCACCCGGCCTCCTGACCAAGAATATGTATACTTTATGTGGTCGGAGATGCTTCCTTCTATGTGTTACCCTCTACAAGAGTTTAAAAGTTTGTCTGAAATCAATCATTCTTATAACATTTGAGGTCCTGTGCTGAAAATAAATCAATTTAATAATGTTGTCAAAATACTTACGCCAACCCCCATTTTGACAATTCGAATTATATTTTCTTATCCAAGCAGCTGATTGTGAACTGCTTATGTTTTATTGATAGCTTACTTTCATACCAGTATTCAATGCAAATTTCAAAATTTTACGATTTTTGGTTCAAAAGATATAATGGTTTATTTATAAAAATTTTTTGTTTTCAGTATAATTAAGCCGACTAGTGTACATTGATTGAAGTGTTTTACACCAATGATGCTCGAGATGACAGTTCATTGGCTGCGATAGAATATCGCTAGATGGGTCGTGATAAAGATGATCAGTGATCTACCGACCATTTCCAGCAGCAATTTTGCTGTTATGGGAATCTAAATGGGTTAGAGCGAGACACAGTTGTTGAATTCGCCGCACAATAAATTGTTGCTGATGGGAGAGCTGCCGGCAGAATTGTTTCCGGTAGAAACAATGTTGTCGCCAGACAGAAATTTGTTTTGGTTGCTGTGTTTGATTATGTTTATAATGTAATCATAAGGACTAACATGTTAACTACGTAAAACAAGTAAGAAAGTCAGTCAAGCCCGATTATAATATACTGCCCATAATTGTTTGTTTTCCTTATAACTGGACAATCGTTCATCCGGTCGTTACCATTCCTTTGGCAGATTGATTAATGATTTTGATTATTAAATATGTCCAAAAAAGGAAACAATATTCTATTTATAAAACTATGGGAGATATGACGTTTTTTTTCAATTTCTGGTTATCTTTGGTATAGAGTATAAAAATACGAAATGTCAAATAGCGCCTATAATTTTACTTTAATATCAAACAACTGAGACTTTTATGTTGAATATTGTTTCGCTACATTTCAAAGGGATAAAATGATTTGGACTTATCTAAGAGTTGAATTTTTCCAATATTAAAAAAAATATACTTGTACCGAAACCGAAAGCTGAAATAAATTGAAAATCAAAACAGAGCCTCTAACCAAAACATTCATTTCGGGACGTACCGGAACCGGTACCGGAACAGAAATTCGTTTCGGTACTAATCCTTGGTTAAGATAACAGTTCTCTGAATCTAAAATGCCGACCAAGATTTGACCCCTGATTTGGTTTCTCTTCTTTCCTGATCATGCTTCTTCTTTTTTGGTTGGCGCGAGGTATTCAAAGTATTCCTGTTCCTATAAGGAAAGTTCGTCGCCCACATTAGCCAGTAGCTTTGGGTGTCGCAGGTCTGCTACCAGGGACCGGATATCGGTTAAGATTTTAATGTTGAGTTTAAAAATTCATCAAAAAAGTCTCAAAAGAAATTCAGATTTATAATTTCACTTAACCTAATCAAGTCACAAAGTAAAAAAAAAACTCCAACTAATCTGAGCCACTTTTGTTACTGTTGTAGCTGCTGTAGTTCTGCCTTGTGATAAGCAATGCCTAATCGCTGCTTGCACTGGCCTACAATATTGTCTCCATTTTTATCTTAATGAACACTTTGTCATATTTTTTGCGTCACATTCGCACGTTTTGCTGTCTGGGCTATGGAATTGCAATAAAGGCAAAAGATGTTGGAGTACCTGTTTAAGTATTACTAACAATTACGAACGATCAATGCTAACAATGCTAAGCCACAATCATTGCCACAGTTATTTCACTCGAACAGCGGCGACTCGAGCGAGTTCCGAGAGTTTTTGAGTGGAGCAAAAACACTTAACGTTTGTTTTAAATTCAGATTCACGTTTTTATTCTGTGCTGGCCAATCGGTCTACAAACAACATACCCCGCTGGTTGACGTTTACTTGATTTTCAATTGTGTTTTGATTTGAATTACGATTTGGTGCAATGACAGTGGCGGTGATTAGCGGTTCGGGCCAAGCCAGCGATACCGTAAGTTCTAATCGGAGTTAATCAGTTGGTCGAAATATACCGATAATGGCCGTATAATAAATCAAAATAAATTCAAAGTTCACACGAAATACTAAGTAGTTGCATTCCCAACTATTTCTCCATTGTTATCCAGTTTACTCACTATAATCAAGTGCTAATTTGTGTAATCTTTTCTGCCTGCCGATAAAAAAATAACTGTAAACAGTGCTAATGATATTTCGGTAGTGTCAGACTGTTATCATAATCATCATCATCTTTCTCAAATGTTTGATTTGGGTTTATGTTAAGTCTGGAAAAGTTTAGCAATTGCCTACTGTTTGTTACCTATTTGGTACTGTAAGAGAAAGCAAAACATTAAATAATTTTTCCATGAGATTTTAAATATACCAAAACAATTTGAGTTACTAATTGCGGGTTCTGTCTTTATAGTTGAGTTCGAGTGATTTATATTGAGGCATTGTTTGGTGGGTGGAGCTGTTGTGTTTTTTGCATATTCCCGTTCAACTGACCTAACAATTACTTATGAAACTTCCGCGTTGCACATTTTATTAAATGGAAATTAGTTCAAGTTGTTGGCTGGAGATAAGTTTTTATGTCTTGAAAATTACAAATATGTTGGAGGTGCTATTGTGCGTATTTGTGTAGATCTCAGAGTCTATCAGAGATAGAGCCACCGAGTTTTGCATGTAGATAAAGGTGTAACATAAGCTGATCAAGTTTAATTCAGATCTGGAAAATGTTTCTCCTTCCATCGCATAAATCTGTGAAAGGAATACATTAAATTACGCCTAAAACCGATTTAGTTTCCAAATTCTAAAGAGACCCTTCAATAAATACGGAATGAATGAGTAAACACAAAATTTAGGCTACATGGAACTTGACTGGTCATTGGGATTTTTGATGAATTATAAAGTATCTTCGCTTCATCATTACAAGACGGCGAAAAAACTCTTTCGTATTCCGATTAATCATCCGCTAATACACATTCACCACGGATAGAGGTTTAGTGAGCAATTACTTAAGTAAAATATTCTTTCACTGGATCATTTAAGATGCCCCATCCATAGCTTATATCATTTAGTAGATTTCGATCTATTTGTCACTTGATCTGGCATTACCACAGCGGTATTTAATAGTCTAACTATTGAACAAAGAACTTAAGACCAGGCCTTTCGAAAAGGGATTCCGGGCCCAGGGGGTTTTTCTCATGTTGTACATAGTTTATTTAAGTTTTCGCCAAAAATCCGAGCTCCGGGGCCCACTCAGATGTCCGGCCTCGGGGAGTCACCCCAGTCCCCCCAACCTCTCGGCGGGCCTGCTTAAGTCCGATGAACTGTAGCAATCAGATCTCTTGAACAAAGAACTATGGATGAGAGTTAAGCGAACTAGCAAACTATTGAACCAAGCGAACTAAGTCCTGAGAAATAGTTAAGTAGTTCAGACCAAAAATGAGTACATCCTGAAAAAAGCAGAATGCTTAATGTAAGTACGAACGCTCATGAAAAAAATCTATTTGTTCTAGAACTTTCAAGAATTTCGCTCTTGAAATCGAGCTAAATTCGTTCTCAGTTTGGTGTTTTTAGGCAAGGGAGAAGAGAGCAAGCACATTTGAGAGAACAGCGTTGAGTCCGCTATCACTGTTACGTTTTTATAGGAGAGAGGTGTGTGGGGAAACTACCAAGCGGAGAGTGCCACAGATTTTTGCACTCATGCTGCTTTGGAATTCCCAAGCAGTTATGGCATTGCTGGCATGGAGAGGCGGCAGTTAGATTGACAGTTCACAGGCAAAGACCACTGCTGCTTTGTGTTGATGTGTGTTCCTCGAGACGGCTAAAACTTGGTACTTAGTTTGTCAATTAATATTCTCTCAATAATTTTCTACAAAATGAGAAAGCAAAGCTAACTAACTTCGTCTATGCCATAGTTTTAATACTCTTGAAACAGAAAAATCCTATGGCAGCTTCAAGAAGTAACCATCTGATCAGCGCGGATCCGACTTATTATCAGTGTGCAGCTAAAAGATGACTCTGTGCAAAATTTCAGCAGACGGACAGATGGACGGACAAAGCTCTATACACTTTTCAAGCCCTACTATAACATACTCTGTACCTGTGAAGTGCTGCCCATCACCGTTGCGATCGGTGATGCCTATAATTGTTTGTTTTCCTTATAACTCAACAACCGTTCATCCGATCTTTACCATTCCGGATCGGCGGATCGATAAATAATCCTGATTACTAAATATGTCCAGAAGAAACGAACCGTCTATCTAAAAAACTGTGGTAGATATGACGTTATTTCCAATTTGCGGGGGCGGGAGGGGGCGTGGCAAAATTTAAAATAAACTTGATCTGCTGCAAGTATAAGAAACATATGTCCCATTCATGTCAAACCTCTATCTCTTACCATCTCTGAGATCTGTTTGTTGATATAGACAGACGGACTGACAGACAGACAGACGGACATGGATAGATCGACTCGGCTGTTCATGCTGATCAAGAATATATATACTTTATAGGGTTGGAGATGCTTCCTTCTGCCTGTTACATACTTTTACACAAACTTAATATACTCTGTGTACCTCTGGTACAGAGTATAATAAGAAAAAACAATTGATTTTAAATTCTGGTTTGATTGTTATATGGGCGCCCTTACTTTTGAGTCTGTGGAGCTTTTCATTCAAGAGTGAACGATCTTACTCTTAAATCTGATGAGCTCTTGATACAAAAACGAACATTCTTTGTTTTTGACATCAATCGTTTACGTTTAGTCCTTGATTCAAAAATACTTCTACTTGAACACTTGGTTCATGTATTGAAGCTCTTGCTTGACTTGGATCAAGTATTTCGCTCTTGGATCTAGAATTTTAGTTCGTATCGATCTTCTGACATCAAACTTTCTTGATCAAATTATGAAATTCTCTTTTAATTTCTCTGGGTCTACGATCGATCTATAACATTTAAGTTAATTGAACGAAACGTGAATTTGTGATCAAACCGCATTTAGATTGTAGATTGTTTGAAACCGCTGAACCGTACAAAAACCGCAAACAAACACGTTTCGGTTTATTTATTTGATAAAGTTTGATATATTTGTACAATGCGGTTTTCAGTAAGTTTTTGCTAAAAGTTATGAAACTTTTCAAAAATGTGCCAAATAGCACATCTTTTAGTTCCAACCCCGAGGGCATCAAGATGTTTCCGTAGCTAGAGTTTACTCAGAGAGTAGGGTCGCTGCCCTGCTGCTCTATCCTGGTGAGTCCAGGCCCTATAGTTATCAAGCTTTAGCGATTTCTCAGCCTACTTACTTGATTTGCCTTCTCACAATTAGCTCACCACGAACCGGAGTCCGTGTCTACCCAGAGGACACTTGACTTGTTTTATGGAGTCTGAAGTTTGTGAGCTGCTTGAGCCGACCGTACAATTACAGTCGACTAAAGCCAAATTGCTCATAAAGCTAGGTACTGAGATACCTGTGAAATAGTTTTGAAATCAGAAATCCCATACAAAAAAAAATTATTTCGTACGAATTTCGCAGGTTGTCATTCCGAAAGTGTGTATGGAGTTGATGTGCGAAATATCATATCGATAGCACAGAGTTGCCACCCGATGCACAGCGTGTCACGCAATTGTCTATCGATGATTGTTTATTTCGAAGGTTCGAAATATTTCTAAACCATATATTTCGTAATCAACTGTACAAGTAAAACAAGTGCCTTGCAAGAGTGCAAAAACCACCAAAAAGCATAACTTCTCAAAAGAGGAGAAGGTGGCCCTTGTTAAATTGGTTAAAGGGAACCCTGTGCTGTTATTATTGAATTTAATTATGTTATTCACAATTGTTGGTTTTTTCTTTTCTTGGAGGCCAATGCAAAGCGGCCAGATCCTGTTAAACAGCTGCAAGAGGCGTCCAATGCTATCGTGGACTTCTTGTCAAAACAACAGGATGCCATCACACAAGTTGTTGATCCAGTACCTTCTCTGGTTGTGTCCAAAGACCATCATTTGGAATTTGCCTATTGGAACAAACTGCTAGATTCTATGCCAATTTTACTTTCGGTGGGATGGCATCTGGACGTACGTCTCGTTTGGTCACTAGATATTGCTCCACCAGGCCATACAGTCCGTTAAAGTCGCTACAGCTCATGTGAAAATTTTCATAAAACACGTCTGGATTCTGCACCATGCTTTCGAACTATTTAATGTACAAGCATTAATTGCACTTCATGCATTTATACACACAAATACTTACGTCTGTAGCAAATCTACCCCTTTTGGATCTTTCCTGCAAGTAAGGGCTAACCCAACACTCTCTTTTGTTGGTTGTAATCACACACGGCTTCTAGCAACTTATGTAGAGCAATTGTTGCAACTATAGCTGCATTGCAAGCCAACAAAACTCTTCACTTTTTATTTAAATCCATTTTGTTTTTTTTTTGACTTGATTAAATTTGTAAACAAAACAATTAGAGGTGAGCGCCTATAAAACTAGAGATGAACGACTTATTTCGCACTTGCTATAGACAAAATAATTAACAGAGATTTCGAGACTATTTCGCAGGTATCTCCGTACCTAGCTTTAAAGTGAAAACACTTTTCGTGGCTAAGGAACATTTGCTTGTGGACATTGTTGAGTCAAAGAAATTTATTTTAGAGAATTAGATGGGTAATGCGATAACTTGAAAGCAAAACGCCGAGGCTTGGCAGAGACTTGGAGATCCGTTTACCGCTCAAGCGAGAGTTCATCATCCCTGGAAATCTTGGAACAGTTGCACCGTCTTGCCGAATAAACGCTGACTTCAGAGAAGTCAACCGCAATGATTAGAATGTTTTTGTTGAGATATTAATTTGAGAATATCAAAATCACAAGATTATTTTGTGAACTTTAAGGCCGCAGTTGATGGTTAATCTTCGTTTTATTCGACCAAGATTTATGTAAACAAAGTGTCGCCACAATGTAAACGAAATGAAAATGATTGATATAAAAGCTCAGCTCAGCAACATGTGTGCGCACTTTCAAAATTATCGGTGGGCTGAAACAAATTCTCTTCTCAGGAAAGCTTTTGGCTCAGCATTCAGTTCATCTTTCAGCTGCATGTGTGCGCGCGGCCTGATAAGTACTTGAACAAATTTGTCATCATCTATATCAGTAAATAAATAGGCTCCTCTTCCTCTGGCATTATTTAGTCGTTGTTCTGTATTTCCATTAGATCTATTCCATTTCAATTAACGAGCATGAGGCTGCGGTTAAGTTTGTTGCACGGTTTTCGACAAAACTCAGCATTAGATACTAGAATTCGACTACTGAGAAATAGTGCCTTAGTGAGATGGTGCAGTGCTATACCAAAATGTTCTGGGATCAATTGCCAATTGCTCTTTCTTTGTTTTAGAAAGACTTAAATAAATCAATTTATTGGATACTATAAAATAAGGAAAATCAGCATATCAGCGCTGTAAAATAAATACTGTCATTCTAAAGCAATTTTAAACCCTTACTCGGACCCACAATGTTCTAAAGATCTGCTCAATCAAATTTGTTTCCAAGTTGAGTATAAAATGTTCCCGAAAGCGAAACTTATCAAGTTTTGGAATACTCAAAAAATTATTCTTGAAGTGAAAAAATTCATTCTAACTCAGCTTTTCACAACGTTTGTGCTCATATTGAGTGCATTGTTCTCGGATTTTTCTCTCTAATTACACTTATTACTTGTCTCATTTTAAGGGTTTTTTTTTGTAGTCACATATCAAGCCACAAACAGGTCATATAAATTATTACTCTTAGTTATAACATTGATCAGGGGCTCAGCTGTTTTGCTAAATGCCACAATTATTGTTGTTTCAAATAAGAGTATGAGTAAACTTCACATGAATCAACCCGAACCACTTCTAAATGATTCTTCAAAGTTTTTGCTGAGTTGGTATACGAAAATTATAGTTCGACCAAAGCAATGATTGATGTTTTAATTGAATTAAGTGAGTTACTTTACGGTAACGTTCGGATTACGCATGGCTAAAGTTTTGGTCTTACTTTTATGTGTCATAATTAGTTCAAACACATTCACCCTTTCAATATAGGAAACGAATTAAAGATTTTTGAAGTAAAAACAATTTCGATAAGAAATAACGTATGTGAACCAAGTTTTGTATGATTCATGATCCACTTAACTCCATGAGCTATTTATATAGAATTATATTTAAAATTACAAATCAGATAAATGTCGCTTATTTTTGCCATAGATATTTAATTAAATCAATTCTCTTTTGCTTGGCCCGCTGATGCGCTCACAGAGTCGGGCCTTCATTGATCTACCCGTAGCCTAGCGACTGTTTTTTCGGTATCAGCACACCTGGAATAGATATATTGATTAATTAATAACGTCATTGAATTTTTAGAATATGGCGAAACTTTGTACCCTTGCCCTTACGCAGAAGTCTTATCCAATTGGTTTCTTGGTTCGTCAAAGTCTAGTCTGGGCTACAGTTTGGATTTCAGTATTAAACGCGTTGGTCGTGCAACGGTTATAAAAGGTGAGCAGTGAAGGATTAAAAAACCAACCAAATGTTATAGAAAGTGAAGCTGTGCCTGCTGTTATTTATTACAAACAATTTCAAAGTTCGAGCCCCAAAGTCAACAACCTGGAAGTAACAAAGCAGGTTTGGGGATTTTTTTTATTGAATCAGCGTCAGTTTTTTGTGAATGACTCTCAAGGATGTACTTGTGTGTTTTGCATACAAATCAATCAACGATCTTGATGAATTCATAACAAATCGGTGCATTGAACAATTTCTCTTGCAGTTTGCTGTAACTGCAACTGTAATTAGGGTCAATCTGTTCCTCTTCAGTCTTAATTTTTGGTCTATTTTTGCACTTTATATTTGGTTTATGCTAATTTAAGCTTAAATGCCATTTGAGTTTTGTATTTTTAAACTAATTTCCAACTGCTTGAGATTGCCGTAAATTAGCATTCAAGTACGACTTGATTTTTGTTGTTGATTTTCTGTAAGTGTGCAAATTGTTGCAGTGTTTTTTTTTATTTTAAGTTAAGTAGCTAAATTTGCTCAAATCCGTTCAGAGGTCACTTAAATTAAGGCGATAGCTGTTTTGCAAAGTAAAAAAAGATAATCAATTAAAATATGAATGTAAAACTGTCAAGATTTTTTAGATTTTTCTAAAAATAGGATTTTTGCACTGTTTTTATAAGTGCTGTGAGAGCTCAAAGTTGTATAAGTAAGTGAAATGAAAGAAGGCTTGTTGGGAATGCAATGCTTGAAACTTGTACCCTTTATCGGTACTTTTGGTCTTTTTTTAGTTGGAAGAACTTGATCTAGATGCCTTAACTGACTTAAATGGGACTAATTACTTAGCTATAAGACAACAGATCTTTGATTATACGTCTATGAGTAAAAACCATATAATTATTAAGCGAAAATAGTTTGTGATATTTTTTCTGGTTTGGAAACAAATAACAGTCGAGGGGGCAAAGTTTAGAGAATATGCCGGAAGGAGCATCTTTTAACAAACTTTTGGCATGGCGACCGTGCATTGTCATGGCATGGCGACCGTGACTTGTCATGGCGACCGTGCATTGTCAAGAGGAAATTCGGTCATTCGCTTTTTCTTCTAAAGGTAAGCGATGTAAATGATATTCACAAGACTGTCGAAATGATCTTTAATGCTTTTCATGGTGCAAGTTCATCCGGATAAGTTCATTGCTTCGACTTTGTCTTGTCCTCTAGTGTTTTGTGATGGCTCCATGATTTGGCAACAGTTACGAATTGACGCAATAAGTAGGTGGGATTGTTGTTATATATATATAGCAAAACACTACTTTCAAATGGTCACAACGCTGCGCTATCGGGGCACTCATCGCGCAAATAATTATACCCTTGCAGAGGGTATTATACAATTGTCCTGTTGTTTGTAACGCATAGAAGAAAGATTCTCCGACCACACAAAGTATATATATTCTTGATTAGCATGGCGAGCTGAGTTCCTTTAGCCCTGTCCGTCTGTCTGTCCTTTCGTCCGTCTGTCTGTTTTAATGCTATCTCTTCCGTCAGTTTGACGGAAACGTTTCACGAAGTCTTTTATTAGTTATGCGCTGCATATTTGTCGGAACCGACTGGATCGGATGACTATAGCATATAGCTGCCATAGGAACGATCGGTCGAAAAACTAGTCTTAGTGAGATAAACTTGTTTGTTTTCAACGGAAACGCATCCACGCTTTGTGTTTCTTAGTTTGCTATGCTTTCCCATGATTTCACTAAGTTTGGTCGAAATCGGCCATCTATAGCTGTCATAGAAAAGTGATTTTTTTTTTATTTTTTAAGAGCTATAAAAATTCAGAAAAATGCATGAAATCTTTATTTGAATCGATAGTACGGTCCATATAATTTAATGTTTGATGATTATTTCATGCAAATGTTGACCGTGACTGCGTCTCAAATGGTTCATCCGCTTAGTCCAATTTTGGCATACTCTTTCCAACATTTCGGCCGATATCTCACGAATAAATGCTTCAATGTTGTCTTCCAGTGCGTCAATTGAAGCGGGCTTGTCTGTATAGACATGAGCCTTAACATAGCCCCACAAAAAATAGTCTAAAGGCGTTAAGTCGCACGATCTAGGCGGCCAATTAACCGGTCCCGAACGTGAAATAAAATGTTCACCGAACTCGCCTCTCAATAAGTTCATTGTTGCGCGTGCTGTGTGGCATTTGGCACCGTCCTGTTGAAACCACATGTCATGCAAGTCAAGCTCTTGCATTTTGGGCAAAAAAAAGTTGGATATCATCTCACGGTAGCGCTCACCATTCACAGTTACGTTACGATTCGCATCATCTTTGAAGAAGTACGGTCCAATGATGCCACCAGCCCATAAAACGCACCAAACTGTGACTTTTTCTGGATGCATTGGTAGCTCTTGCAATGCTTCTGGCTGATATTCACTCCAAAATCGACAATTCTGCTTATTTACGTACCCATTGAGCCAAAAATGAGCTTCGTCGAGAAACACAATTTTTCGGTAAAAAAGTGGATCTTCGGCCAACTTTCCAAGAGCCCATTCACCAAAAATTTTACGTTGCGGTAGGTCGTTCAGCTTCTATTCTTGCACCAGCTTTATTTTGAAAGGCTTCACACCTAAATCCTTCCGCAAAATTTTTCACGTTGTTGAGTAACAGAGGCCCAATTGCTGCGAACGGCGACGAATCGATAATTGATGGTCATCATTAACACTGGCCGATACAGCTGCGATATTTTCTTCAGTTCGCACTCTACGTAAGCGTGTTGGTGGTTTAATGTCCAACAATGTAAATTTGGTGCGAAATTTAGTCACAATAGCCCGAATAGCCGCTTCAGTGGGTCGATTAAACTGACCATAAAAAGGAAAAAGCGCGCGATGAACTTTCTTAACAGAGCACGCATTTTGATAATAAAATTTAATAATTTGCAAGCGTTGTTCGTTTGTAAGACGATTCATGATTAAATTATAGACCAAACTGAAGATGTTTGACAGTGAAACAAAACCAGTGTTGCCAAAAAGATAATAGCTAAAAAATCACCCTATATTTTGAAAGAAAAATGTACCAATGATGCCTCGAGACCAAAATCCGCACCAAAAAGTAACACGTGGTGGGTGCATTGTCTTCTCGACGACGATATGCGGATTTTCTTTGCTCCAGATGCGACAATTTTGTTTATTAACATAACCACCGAGGTGGAAATGTGCCTTATCCGAAAAGATGCTTTTTCGGTAAAATTCACCATCTGCGGCCGAAACGAAGATTAATGGGAATCCTAGCGATCTCTTCATTTCCAAATTCCTTATCGATTTTTGGAACATTTAATATATATCGAATTTAATTTTATTACTCGTTATATCAATTATTCGTGGAATTGTCCAGTTCAATTGGCACTTTGAAAACTTAACATTTTTTTGGCTCTCTCTGGTGCAAAAAATTAAAAGTTTTTATAATCCGTAGAACGCTTGGTGCGCCACTGCAGTATACAATCTTTAGCTGCCCCAGAAGTATGCAATGCTTTCGGAACTGATACACCAGCTTTGCTATTTCAATAGAGGGCGCCACCAAATCCAAAGCAGCCCTTAAAGTAGGCAATGAATAATGTTGAAACCGTTACAATTTTTAAGTCAAATGACCGTTAAATATCTAATTGAATTTAAACAAAAGATGAACATTGCCGCGCTTGAAGGGGCCTTCTTCACTAGAAAGTAAGATAAATTGGGTAGGCAAATCAATTTTGTTTCACAAATTGAAAAAAATTCAAAACCACAATTTTAAAGTCAAATTTTTAGTTAGTTCGGACAAAAAGCATGGCATTTGCAAGCTCTTTTAGCATGCGGAAGCTACAGGGGAAGACTCTCGCGAAGAAAGAAATCAACTAAAACTTTAAAATATATCAAATCAAGGCTAAACAGCAGCGCTTGTACTTCATTCATCTTTGCTTTATTAAATGTTTACAAAAATAGTCCCCAATTGAGGCAACATCACACCAAAAAGTGGCTGAACTCCATAAACTAGGTCATAAAGTAGAATGAGGGTTGTAAATTGATTAAAATGATATATCTATTGATTTTAGGGCTGGTAAAATCTTAGTTAAGTAAATTCCACAATATAAAGCTTCTTTTCGGACAACTCCAACAACATAGAACAAATGAAATGCACAACAAATTTACGTGGAAATGCCATAAACATTCTATTTTAGCTTAGTTCAATCTATGATTCGTACTCAATAATTGGCCAAAGTCCCATGCAAGGCCTTTCCCTGATCTTTCATTCAAGGTTGCATCAATCTAATCCATTTTCAATAGTTTTAGTTTTCATTTAATCTAAGCTCGGTCAAGTTGAAATCAGATTTTTCTGATTCATACAAAAAATTTCCATAAATATATCCAGGGACAAAGAACTGAACCGCCTTTATCTGGTTTAAACGAAAAGGGGACACGGGAGCCTCTAGACGGAACATCAGTTGTTCGATTGCAGTTGTCTGGCAGTTGGCGCACGTTTCAAATTACAAACATAAATAAATGCGACGCAAAAAACTAAATTGATTTAATGGAAAGCAGCTGAAATTCTTTGATTTGAGTTTTTATTTTTGGCAATTGAAGAGGTCGCACGTTTCAATTGGCAGCCAATTAAGCGGACGCACACGAGACTCCAAAGAGAGAGAGAGGAGGGATAGACAACTGATAACACTTATTAATTAGCTAATTAGTTTATCTTAGCTTATCTACCTGCTGCATATTTATTATGACTATTCATTATTTGTGTTTGCAACTAAATGAATCGCCGCGTGACGCACCCGCCCGCCTTATAAGCCAAAAATTTCAGCGGAACTGATTTTAGCCACATTTGAGCTATCGATAAAACAAGCCTAGAGCATGTTTCGTTTTTCATGGATGGCAATATCAAGGCAAAAAAAAAAAAATAACGGCAACTGCAACTCTCTTCCACAGAACACTCTCTTTGCTTTTCTCTCTCCCTCTTTCTCTCTCACTCTCGGGTGAAAAATTTGAATTCGTGGGTTTTACTCGCTCGTTTTAGTGCATAGGTTGGCATTCTTGTTCTGTTTCTCAAACCGTGCGGTTGCTCAGAACTCCAACGGATTGTCTCGCAAGTCTCGCAAGTCTCACAAGTTGCATTAGTAATATTGCATTTTCATATTCTTTATCAGAAAAACAAAAAAACCAAAACTAAAATTCTTTTACCGAGTCTCGAATTTATTGCATTAAAAAATTTCCCCATTAAATTCTATTTTGTTATTGTTAACAAGTGTTTGGAGGCGTGTACGTTACACGCACTGGATTAGTGGGATTTTGGCAGCTCCTTAAGGATTATTTTACGCGAACTCGCCATGAGTTTCCACAAAAGCGACTCTCGGACGCCGCTGGCGCCGGCTGAGTACACTGTAAGTAGAGTTCATTCATTTAGGCTAATTGAAACAATGGAAAAAGGTGTTGAAAAAAGGGGCAGCATGGGGTCCTGCCTGTGTTTCTAATGATTCAACTGGGAATGGGTGTGTTTTGAATTGATATTGCGTGTGTGTGTGGTGTCAAAATTGCAATGAATTTAAAGCGAAAATTTAACACGGGTGGAAATAAATTAGCGAAAAGTGAATTCTCTTCTTATTGTTGGCACTTTGTCATCTGAACTGGAACTCAAAACGGAAGCAAATTAGTGAGTTCTCTTCTACTTTATATCCTGCTCCCATTGGCCTATTTGGAATTTGAAACAGTATCCCTTAAACCTCTGGCATCATTTATATTCAAATTTTTTGTTTATGTTGAACTTTTCAATTTGGATCTAATTAGTTTTGAATACGATTTGAATTGAACTGAATCAAGTGCGAACTAGTTCTTTTCTGAGTCGATGAAACAGTGCTTATCGATGTTAAAGTTATCGGATGACAGATCCTACCGCCTCTGATGGTTTTTCGGGGGGGGGGCGGGTTAAAAGGGGGGGGGGATTTTTCAGATTTCACTTATATATAAAATATATTTTTTAAGCTTAAACTATTTCCCATGAATTCTATTT
The DNA here is from genome assembly GCA_018904265.1 of Lordiphosa collinella. NCBI lineage: Eukaryota > Metazoa > Arthropoda > Insecta > Diptera > Drosophilidae > Lordiphosa > Lordiphosa collinella. Next base: position 712,673 of record JAEIFV010000029.1, on the reverse strand, counting down.
TACTTGCCACAAAATTCGCTTTTCTTTGTTATTGACTATGTTTCATTTCCAATTCGTTTTGCTATAGTCTACAAGGCAAAAGGAAATTGGTTATCGTCGCACCCAAATCACAAGCTGTTTTTGTCAAAAGTTGTTCTGTCCCAGCAAACATTTTTATTTTAATCGGCGAAGAGTCTTAGGCGACTCGATGAGTAATCGCATTCTGATCGTCTCTTGGGAGAAAGTAAGCCGCTTCAGCGACACTTCCAGAAGAGTCGCGAACGAGTCTTCTAGAAGAGTCGCAGAAGAGACTTTTAGAAGAGTAGCAATCTCCACGGCGACTCTTTTCGGCGATTGTTTGATCGCCTATCGCCTAAAAGAGTCTTCTGGGAATCGCAGGGAAGATCTCCACGGCGACTCCCAGAAGACTCCTTTCGGCGATGGGCGATTCAACAATCGCCCAAATGTTTACAGGGGTTGTTTGAGACCTTTTATAGTGTTAGTTAAACAATTTGTTTAAAAATTAAGTCAACAAATCAAAACAAAACAAAATTGGTTCACATTTCCCATTTGCCTTACATTTACAAAAGTCTCATATCACTGATTGCAAAAAGGAGATATCTTACGATTTGCGATTTAGAGACCATAAAAGTCCCCAAATATTATTTTATTGATGGTTCGTACACATGGTACAATAACTAAATGCGCAGCTTCCTTATTCTTGTGTTTACCGCACATTTTCTATTCTCTGAGATGCGATGTATATAGCAAAATGGCTGGCGTCGATTGCTCGTCTGCTCCGGCGTTTCTGCAGCTCCACTTGTTTACCGAGATTGAGATTGTTGCGCAGTTTCAGTAGCCCTCTGGGATGCAATGAATGCTGTCAAAAGTGTAGGCAACGACTCTTTGGTTTTGTGTGTTTTCAGCCCTGGGGTTTAATTAATTCTCGCTATTTTGTAGTTATTGTCACATGGATCGTAGATATATGCAGTAATCTGACCTATTTAAGGGAGATGGGCTGTACTTCCCACAATTCCTCTGTCGATTGAATCGACTTTATTGTTTTTTAAAGTCCCGTTGTGCATAAAATAAAACACACAACATTCAAAAAATGCTTGAAATAATATCATCTCCAATCCAAAGAGAGGTTTTAAGACAATCCCCACACTCAGACTCCGTCTGTCTGTCCGTCTGTCTGTCAATCTGTCTGTCCGTCTGTCTGCCCGTCTGTCTGTATAAACACCTAGATCTCGGAGACTAAAAGAGCTAGAGCCACCAAATTTTGTATGTAGACTTCTATTCCCTACGCAGATCAAATTTTGGCCACGCCCCCTTCCGCCAACACAATAAAAATTGTTGAATAACTCCTACAGTTTTGAAGATATCAAGATCATTTTTGGCAGGGTAGTGCATGTGCACAATATCTACAATCTCTGAAAGGTTCATAACGATCGGATAAAAAATGGCAAAGTTATAAAAAATGTTGCATACTTTTTGGCGCCACATGCCTTCAGTTTCGACCAATGGGATGCTGAGGTCGTTGTGGATACACTCATTGCGAATGTACCATGGCGCTCCAGTGATGGTTCTGAGAATTCTTGATTGTGATCTTTGAAGGATGTCCACACTGCTCGCACAGGCATTTCCCCATAACTGCGAGCCATACGTCCAGGCTTTATGATGCTTTTGTACAGTAGGACTTTATATTCCAGTTTAAGAGGGGAAAGGGAGTTGATTAGCCAGTGAAGGCTGTTGGCCTTTAGCTTGATTTGAAGCTTTTTCGACTCTATGTGTTTGCGCCATGTGAGCCTTCTATCGAGGTGCACACCTAGGTATACAACATCGTTTGAATGCGGGATCTGGGTTGCATTTAAGGATAGCTGGGGACAGGTGCTTCTGTTGAGTGTGAACGTCACATGTTTACATTTTTGATCGTTGATTTTTATGCGCCAGTTGGCCAGCTACTCTTCCACTTTAGCTAGGTGGCTTGCCAGCAGACTTGTAGCGTTAATTGGACATCGTGATCTGCTTAATATTGCCGTATCATCCGCAAAAGTACTTATTGTAAGTCGGGGGTCTGTCGGTATGTCGGCAGTGTACATTACATATAGGAGAGGACCGAGTACGCTACCCTGCGGCACTCCGGCTCCTATAGTGAACTCTTCCGTTGTGTACTCATTTTGACGAACTGTAAATACTCTGTTACTGACGTAACTTTCTAGTACTTTGTGAGTATTTGGGGGAAGCATTGTCCTTATCTTGAATATAAAACCATCCAACCAAACGCGGTCAAATGCTTGGGCAACATCTAAGAAAATTGCAGAGCAGAATTCGTGGTGCTCAAACGCAGTCCGAATGTCTAAAGTTAAACGGTTGACTTGCTCATTAGTCCCATGCTTTGCTCTAAACCCAAATTGATGTGAGGGAATGATATTTTGTGCATGGGCATCAATTTTACTGAGTAAGATCTTCTCAAATAGTTTTGACAGGCAAGGTAGCAGACTAATGGGTCTGTATGATGACGCTTGTGTTTTATCTTTTCCTGGTTTCTGAATCATTATGATTGTGGACCTCCTCCACTGAGTTGGAAAGTATCCACATCGCAGAACAGCATTGAAAAGTCTTGAGATATATGTAATGGCAGGACTTGGAAGTTCCATAATCATTTTAGGTGTAATAAGGTCATGTCCAGGAGCTTTCCTGGGATTTAGCTCTCCGATGGCATTTTTTATTTCTAGCGAATGAACTTTGATTGGGTCAGTTTGTGCGGCGATCGGAACCAATGGAAGTTCATAGCCATTGGTTGCAATAATAACTGCTTTTGGAAAAATCTTAAAGTTTTTCGCGATTCCGCAAAATTGTCTTAAATAACTCAGACTGGTCTTGTCCAAGAAATAATTGACTTCGAACTTGAACGAACAAATTTGTTGAGGAAGTCTTATACCACTTATCTACTCTTCAACTCACCTCCGAAAGTATTTGTTTGTCAAAATAAGCTAAATCGTGTGCAGGTGTATGCATTACTTTCTGTTGCTTCTCTTAACTCGCGCATTATGTATACGGCATGACGTTTCGCCCGATCAGATAAAGCACAGCATCGATTTGATATGACCTTCACCTTTACCTTGAGCAAAGCACGTCCGCATACCACAGTCATGGGTAACTCTTCAGCATGTAAATAGTTGAGTTCACCGTTTTAATCGTCTTCAGATAAGAAGAGGTGCTTAAAACCTGCTTAACAATGTAAGGCCGATCAACTACCATAACTAACGTAATGTAAATATGAACTATTTATTTTATAAACTTAACAATTCTGGCGAGGACCTAACATTTAACTGGGAAAACCATATTTAATTACTTATTGCCAATGGCAATGACTTTGCCAGGTAATAGGTTATGCCAAAATAGAATTATTACTCATTATGGGTTATCTAATACCTAAAATATGGCTTAGTAGTTGGTTTACAAACCTAATCATTTGCTCATTAAGCTCTCTAGACAATGAATGAGTAAAAAATACTAATCAAAATCATTCATTGATCATTCCTAGCCTTAATGGCAGGGCTTTCCTCTATTAGATAAGAATTTAATAACTCTTGCATTCGCTTAGATTGTGAATAATCTTTGGAACATGCCGCTGGTATACGCCTTTTACCTGTTATGACGAAACTTTTGCCAATACAATGACTAAGTACAAAAAAGTGTTGTTCCCGTAGACTTATCTAATTAAAATTGTCAACCTCAAAACTGCATAGAGCGAGAGAAAGAGAGAGGGAGGGAGAGAAAGAGAAACAAAATAACGCTTACACATGCCATTGAACTTACATAAGCAAAAAATGCAACGGTTAGGGGGGAACTTCAAGAGAGAAAAACGAAATCGAAAACGGCAAACGCAAACAATTTGTAGTGGAAAATTTTCCATTTTTTTTTTTTTTTATTTGCAAAACTTTGCAGCTGAGTTTTTAGCATTAAATCACGTGGCTCAATTTTCAATGGAATTGGCTAGCAAACAGCAAATAGAGATGCAACATTTTGTAAAAAAGGGTTCAATAGGAATTTTCTAGAACCACAGCGATCAGCATGCACCGAAAGAGAGAGAGGAGAAGTCAGAGAAAAACTGCAGCGCTTTAAATTACCCAAAAATTTATGCACACTTGGCGCAAAAACGTAAACTTTGACGCAGCAGCCCGAAAAAAATTACGATTTTGCCACGAAATTGAAAACGACGTGCAAGTTGTAAGAAATTGAAACCCTGAAATATGCTGACTAAGTAGGTAGACGGCGACAACGTCGTCACTTGAATGCCCTACTCACTACCAAAATACCCAAATACCCACATACCGCACCCGAGACACAGGCAAACATAGAAGTGCCAAACGAGCAATGGAAATTTCCACTCACTTTTAGGAGCGCGAGGGTGGGAAAACTGTTACTCATAACAACAACATGGAAAATCATCCCCGAAATTAGACTTTAGTTTTGTTATCATTTCAAACAACTTGGGAGAAAAAGAAAATTTTATGCATAAGCAATTAGCACGAAATTCCCATCGATCAATAAGTTATAAAAAAAAAGTCATTAGAGAATTAAAGTTGATGGAGTGCTACGAATCACATGTCTGTTATTAATACGCGATATCGGTAATTATGGAAATTTCCCCTTGGGCCACATTTCAAAGAAGGCTTCAAATTGCAAACGATAAAAATTAATCATGGAATTTGATATTTTTGTATTTTGATAAAGCGTTTTGTATACAACAATATAAAGAAAGTAGATCGATTCTGCCCAAGCAGAACCTAGAAGTTTCAAATTCCCTTTATTTTACCGCTTTTCAGTTTAAAAACACTTTTCGAAATGTTTATTTTATGGTGGCGCCATCTATTGAGCATTAGTTTATTTAACAAGGAACCGAACCAAACCCTTTGGATCAGCTAATGGAAAAAAATCGTTACAACTTTAACAGATGTTTTCTTATTTAACGCTTAGATCTGCCATTGCTAAAAGATAGAAAAAATACTATTCTGCATTTTAAGTATGAGTTTGTCTTGTTCTTGGCCTCTACTTAAAGAAAGTTAAAGCCAATTTAGGCAACTTCAAATTAAATTATTATTCAGCCGAGGTTCTTTAAATCTCTTGGCTTAAGTGCTTTTCAATCGGCTTGAGAGTTTTCCTCATAGACTTATCGACTCAAAGGCATTTGACTGTCTTACGGAGGAAGGTAAAATTAAACAAAAGATAGGGGAAAGTTAACTTCTGCTCGGCCGAAGTTTTGTATACCCTTGCAGCTTACATTGAAAACAAATAAGTTTTTCCAACTAAGAATTCTTTTTTGACCTTACTTTTCTATGGGAGCTATTCTATATAGATGTCCGATTTCGACCAAACTTAGTATATTCATGGAAAAGCTTAACAAACTAACAATTACGAAATTTGGAGGCGATCCCATTTAAAAAAAAAAGGTTTTTCTCACTAGAACTTCTTTTTCAACCGATCATTCGTACTGCAGCTATATGCTATAGTCATCTGATTTTAACAAAATTTTGTAGAATTGTTTGAAAGTATATTAAATAAGTATATGACAATGATAAGGACGTTTCCATTGAAAACAAAAAAGTTTTTTTCACTAAGTCTAGTTTTTCGACCGATCATTCCTATGGCAGCTATATGCTATAAACATCCGATTTCGACCAAACTTAGTGAAATCATGGGTAAGGATAGTAAACTAAGACAAACGAACTTTGGAGGCGTTTCCATTAAAAACAAAAAAGTTTTTCTCACTAAGACTAGTTTTTCGACCGATCGTTCCTATGACAGCAATATGCTATTTTCATCCGATCCGGCCGGTTGCGACAAATGTGCAGCGTATATGTACCAAAAGATTTCGTGCAAAGTTTTTAATAAGATAGCTTTAAAACTGACGGAGGAAATAGCATAGAAACAGATGGACAGACGGACGGACGGACGGACGGATCCTTCAGCCGCATGTGCGCTAAGTGCGCCAGCTTTTTTCCCGGTCCAAAAAAGATGAAAGAAGTGTATTTTTAGTCCATTTTATCCATCTCACTTTTACTTGCTTTCAATTTACCTAATATACAATTTCGTACCTCAAGTATCACCAAATTTCATAGTTAAAGTTACCAGGAACCAGAATCATAGCCTTCTCAAAGCACGCATCTGCTAAAAATATTTTGAAATAAGCCTCCGTACAAGTTTCTCTCGACTTTGCGATCCTTAACTGCGGAACACCGTTCATGGTACTTTCAAAACTAAACCTTTCCGGACTCATGGGATAGTTTGGCCACTGATTAAACCACTTAATGAACCAGAATGACATCCTCGATTTTTGAAGTTTCTCGTTTTAGAAGAACTTGGGAATGGGCTCAAACCAAGAACATTTTGTACTTGCTTGAAATTATCATTTTTATATCCTGTTCCCATTGAAAATGGGAAAAGGGGGATCATGAAGTTGTGCAACCTATGGGCGGCACAAAGTGTAGTAATTTGTGTGAGATAAATAAATTTAAGACTTAGTAATATTGCCATTGGATAATATCAAAGAGAGGCAAAGCAAAAGTATAGTTTCTCCACAAAACGCGCCTAAAAAGGGTCAGAATGGGCATTATAAGCTACTTTAGGCTCTAATTTTCTAAAAATCTTGACGTGATAGGCCATTCGTGTTCACGAAAATCATCTGGACCAACAATATAATATACAACAATCTCAATTTACAGGACCGTGTTGCCTAATGTATTTGTTGTTACGTTGCTGACTGCTGGGAGCTGTTGATTTCGTGACAGAGTTTATTGAACAGAGCCAAGACTTCTTGTGTGTATATTAACTATTTTTGGAATAGTCTTACTAAGAGGTATCACGTTGCAATTTTTCATGCAAAATTAATTAATGTTTCGAAAACAACAAATATATTTTTGTTGACTTATGGCCCAGTTACTTCTTAATATCAAAATATCAAGTATTGAATTTTAAAGGATTAAACAACTCTCACAAATTCAATTTTTGTGCGTAATCTTTATTTTTCCATATTCTTATTTCTTTAATAAAATGTTTCCTTGAATCTTGCGTCTAAGATGATCCTTTGTGAAGGATTTGTATGATCTTATGATAGGAACCAAGCGTTATATAATCCGAGCAATAAAGACAAAAAAGTTAACATAAACTTACAAGTTTTGCTTCAATTCTCAGTAAACTTAAAAAAAAGGGGGAAAACTAGATAACATTTTGCAATTTTTCCGCTGTATTTGCGGTGATATTTAATCTTTTGTTTGCCCAAAATTCCTATCTAAATGGTTAAACATGAATCACAATTTGCCGATATGTGCATTTTGGCCATATGCCTGCAATGTAGTCTCCATTTTATTGTTCTCTGCTTATCAAAGCTATTCGCTCCATTCCATTCTCTCTCTCTTCTTTCGGTTCATTATTCTCCTCACATTCGTCACACACGAAATTTGCTGCACATTTTGCATTCATTTTGAACTTGAATTGAGTTAAACGACACGTGTACCTCCTCCCCTCCCCAAGTTTGTTTACCTGCTCTTTCTTTATTTTTCCGTCTGTTGTTCCCTATTTTTTCTCCCGCGGTGTTTGTTTAGCTGTTAGACGATACATATCGACATATTTAGTGCAAATTCCACATACGCAGAGAAAATGCAACGCAAATTTCGCACTTAACTTTCAACTCTTCCACTCCCTTAAACAATTGCATGCAATTTGACTATAGAGTAAAAAAAAATGACGTTTTGTCTCAATTAGTTTGCAATTGCAGCTGTCTAATTATTGTCTAAATTATTTATTTATTTATAGTTTACAATTTGCGCATTTCAAATAAACTTGTCTGTGGTCCATAACAAATGCTTACTGAGGCGTAACCAAAGTTTGACTATTTAGGGTATAATAAAAAGCACAGGCACATATATAGATGGGTTTATTGGTTTATTGTAAATGCAAAACTGAGGTTTTTGTTATTTAATGATTCTTTTCGAGAAATTTTTGATTAAATTTATGCAAAATTTGAAGTAATTAGCTAAGAAGCTAAAGTTACAGTTTGCACTTGTACAGATGGCGCCACTGCAGTTGCGTGGAATTTGAAATTTTAATTTGCTTTTAAATGAGCTTAAACACATGTGTGATGAATGGCTTTTATCTATAACTCTATGCCTGCTCACAGACAAACTAGCCAACCTAGCAGACTAATTAAGTAGGGTGGTTTTTACTTATCTCAAAAAGTATTGAAAGAAGTCTCAATTAATATTTGTTTATCTTTCTTATCAATTAATTTGCATGTTAAATTTAATTGTTTATTCTCTCCGTTCACATAACGGTTAACAGTCGCTTCATAACAGCAAATGCTCGCTCTGTAAAGGCCTTACCGTTGACTGTTAATGTTAGCTGTTGAACAGTTTCCCTTAGCTGTTGTATAGATGGCGCCACTGTTACTTCAAATAATAAGCATACGCACTGTTGAACCTAAATATGATTGAAATTAAATAAACAAATAAGGAAAAATATTAAAAAAATAAAAAGAAGTTACCCAAAAACATCGAATTTATCCGAGGAATTCTCTTTTTACTCAAATTCAAATAAATTTTAAAAAATAATTTGCAAATTGGAAAAAAAGTTATTTAACTTGTTATGTGTAGTACTGCTTATAGAATGTTGATGTTTAGCCGGCTCGAGGTAGTATGTACTATTTCGGGAATAGCTAATAATATCAAACATTTTTAAATGAAAATGTTTTTATTGTTTTTCAAAAAAGTATTCATGAAAAACTATGCACTTTTGCATTAGCTCAAACCAATTTTCGAAACTCTATTTCCACTCCTATTGAGGCCACCTCAAAAACATGGGTTTCAGGGGCATCAACAGCTTCGTACGGCATAGAAAAACGTTCACCATGCCATTTACTTTTGATGTTTGGGAATAAAAAGATCTTACGATCAACATTGGGTCCATCAATTCGACGTCAATTCGACGTTTTGGCCTGCTTGAGCTTAGGGAAAGGTGGGCTTCAAGTGAGTTATGGCTTGCAAGGTTCTTTACAAGGCTGCTGGTCAGGCATTGCTTATCGAGCAGAGTGCAGAGGGCTTTAACTCCAGGTATCTGAGTTTCCTCCTGAAGATGTTCTTAATGGGTCATGACTTGTTATCCTGGGACAGTCCTAAAAACTGCGCCTTTAGAACGGTTGCTGAATAAGTTGGCCCATTGTGTTATCGCTTGCCGACTTGGCTTCTGTCCATTCCTCTAAATAGTGGGGCTGAATGAAAAGGTGAAGTTCCTTCAGACAGAAACTTCGTATAGATTAAAATGCCTTAATGAATCCATTTCTGAGTTGTCTAAAAGATATCCGTTAGAGCTTGTAGATAAATGAGGAGATATGTCAGTCTTTGTCGGAATTTTATTTGTAAAACTGAAGAGTATGGAGTGGGTCTCCTCCCACGTAACTTCGCAGCTTTGTGTTCTTGATTGGAGCACAATGGAATAAAAATGCAGGACCTTGGCTTTTTTAGACTTCTTTTGTTCTCTTTGAATGCTTCGTAAGACAGTCGGACCTATGCAGAGTTACCTATGTATAAGAGCAACTCCTACCAGTTTAGTTTAACATAATTTTTGAATTCGATTCTGTTAGGGCAATGCTTAAATTGAAAGGAAAAAAAATATGCATACTAATAAAACATAATTGAATTATACAAAATTGAAACCCATTACGTTTACCTTTTTGTTTTGCCTGCAATTTTCTAATCAAAAAAGCTTTCGCAGTTTGCTTTCATTTAAATCAATTTGCGAATAAACAATTTACATAAATGTTGTTTTTGTTTAGTTCTCAGCATTTTTTTTTTTTTTGTTTGATTTTTCGCAAAATAACTGTGTGACACAAATGTACAATTTCCTCATTAATTTCTGTTTACGTCGTCGCATTGTTTTCACGCGCACCAAATACCATTTTACAATTTTACTCGCAAAATCATTTGCATCAATGCAAAACCGTTGAGAGCTGCGAATATGTTGACCTTTTTTGTTTTTGCTTTGCTCATCGGCTGCAAAATAAGCACGTGTGCCGTCGGCGAGTGAAATAGTAAAGCGAATCTATTCAGTGTTCGATGACGTCATTTAATTGTGGCCACAAACTGCACCCACTGAACGTGTTCGCCACTAATTCCCCTCACACGGATCACGCGCAGCCTGCAATTGGGTGGAAAAATATATCTGATCTTATTTTTTGTTGACACTGGTAAACAAAATAAAAGAATTTGTGGATTAGGATTTGAAATTTGCAATTGAAGGAAATTTTGTTTCTCCCAAATCTACACGCGAAAGGAAGTCTCACGAACTTTTCAGCCAAAATTTTGGAAGTATTTTTTTTTTATCAATTAACACCCAGCAATATCAAAAATCTACTAAAATGATCAAGGCAAAAAAATCTTGGGCTAAGAAGCAGAAGCTAAAATCAGTTCAAGTTAATTTAACCGAACCCCAAAGCTTCCCGGAATTGGGGCTTAGTTATGCTTAAAAAATTATAAGAAAAATCTTTTGTCAACCCATAAAATATATAATACGCCACGCAGACGCATTAAAAATTGCCTTGTCATCTCGCACATGCTATCCGAACTCGAACCAAAAACAACAACAAATATATTGCGTATTCGGGGCGTTATTTCGCTTCGAAGCGTGGCAATTGCACTTGTCGATCTCTCTCGTTGTCTGCGGCGTCGCCAAAAAGAGAAGCAATTTTGAATGCATCTGCGTGGCGCCAGTTGCCGTAAAATAACTCTCAGGAGCAATGGGAGCACGGGCATGCCCACCGCTGGTTTCGACTATAACGACCTTACTTCTTTGGCTTAATTAAGTTTCATGAATTAAAGTTAGGCGACTTAAATTTGGGGGAGGTTTTTGGTGAACATCTTTGGCAAGTATGGAATATTTTTATTCTAAAGCCTCGACAATAAAAAATATTTCTCATTTTCATAGTTGTAAAAAAAAACCGGAATCCTTAGAACAATCGAAAGAGTAAACCAACTTTGTCTCTTTCCTCTCCTTAATAGCTTTTTTCTTGAACAGTTTAATTTTCCCGGTATGAAAACATTGAGGCAAAGGGTAAAAAGTAATATAAAATCGGCTTGTCAAGATGACAACAGCCCCAAGGGGCCAAAGCCGAGCCTCTCTCAATCTGTTGGCTTGTGCGCTTCTAATTTTAGCACAAGAGAAAGGGACCTACAGTTTAACGCCGAATCCGAACGGCAGTTTTTTGAGAGGCTTTTCATGGCTAATTACTGCAATGCTGGCGCCAACAGCAAGAGGTGTGGCCGGGTGTAAAGTTTTATTCAAAGAAAAAAACTTTTTATTAGATGTTCCGAGGCGGGATCGAACCCACGACCTCATGCTCAGCAGTCGCGCACACTAACCGCTGAGCCACACGGCCACAAAAAACCTTCTTCAGGCTTCCACATTCCGCATACCCCTTAAATTTGTTTGCTAATGGTATTTGAAAAGAAAAGGAGAGAACAAAAATAGCACTAAGCAAATTATATACGCAGCGGCTTTTGTGACGGTTATGTCAGGGATTTTTGTGTGTTTTGACAACATGCTTTTCGCTTGAAGATTATAGCGCATCGTGCTGGGGTTAAAACCGTTCCAATTTAAATTCAATTTCCATGCAAAATGGTCAAAACTGCGACTGCAAAAACAAATACATGCAGTGTGTGTCTGGTTGGCCGACTAGCCCCTCGCGAACAAGAGTTGTTTTTTTCTGTTGTTGGACTGCTCTGAAAATCAAATATCGTGCCAACCGATGCTTTACAGCGTATACACTTAAATCTTATTCTAATGGACTAATATTGTGCCTTTGGCACTTCAAATCTAGAGCCTCTGTGCTTTATTCCATCTAGCTTGCACAGAACTGTAATGGTTTAAGCTTTCTGTAAAAAACTATCTGTAAAAACATTGTATATCTGTAAAAAAATTGAGAATATGGCCAGAACAGATATATCTACTAATAAAGGATATTATTTATAACACCCGACTACCATCATTACAAATTTAATGTCATTGTTTCGCTTTTCTCGCATTGAGCCTCTTTCTGGAAAGCTAAACAGTCTTAGCATCTTTGTTGCATAGTATATGTGTTCTCAAAAAAGTCCGCTTGTACATGAAATTAAGTAATATGCGCATCTACACATCTGTCCTACAAACAAGAGCTTTTTCAGAAGTATATGACAAGCTGCTAAAACTTACTTTGCCTTCAACCCATAGTCTGGGGGAACTTAGATCAATGGGCGCGTTCAGCAGGTAAATCCTATTTCCGATTACTGATTTACGATTTGCGATTGCTTATGATTCTCTGCTGAAAAACACTGATTGATAAGTTTAAAAATATATTACAACTATGAAAAATTTAGGAAACATTTTTGAGTGCTTTTAACGCTGTAAGTTTGTCAGTACATTTCCAGTTATAGGGTAAACAGTTAGCCGTACGATCGGTTAATGGTCTCACCAATCATACCTTTTAAATGATTCCATCTCAGCAATCATGATTGTCAAATTTATCAATCGCAATTTTCGACCACAATAACACTTTCTTTTAACCACTTAGAATTTGTCGATCTCCAAAATTTGTCTGGGACCTTCGATAAGAGGACAGAAACCCCGAATGGAGCAATCTATGTAAATTTTACGTATGAAGTTCCTATAGTCGATGACGGAGGGTCTGGCCCATCCATTGAAGAAAAGCACACAGATAAATTTGGGGAAAAACAGCTAATTTCAATACTTAAATCTCATGACCAAAGTACTTGAGTACATTTATGCAAAATACTAGGGCCTCTTTGAGTCAGTGCAGAAGCAATTTCTCCAGATCGCCTTGAGTAGTTTAAATTGGGAACAACGGAGAATAATGGTCGACCTTCAGAGTCCACCTGATAAGCTTACCTGCCTTAAACGTATAGTAGTAGTAGTCTTTATTAAAAAATAAGTAACCTTTGCATACCTACCCATGGCATAATTGCCGTCAGCCTTAATCGATAAATTGTCGATTATATGTATGTTAATCTTAGTGAGCTACAGGAAGACTTACCCTTCAGAGTTACACCACCTGCCTTCCCCGCTCATCGCGATGGGGCCATCCCAGGCTCTTAAAACTACTAGATTTTGGCGTAATTGATTCCTAGAAAGCTTCCGCCAAGATACTTGCTCTGTAGTTTAGCGCATCCAGTAAATATTTTCCCAGCCAATCCCATGACTGCCCGTTCAGCACAGCCTTTAGCTCTTCCAACGAAAGCATTGACTTTCCCAGCCGGTCTATTCTACGCTCCTTCAGAATTGGACAGATAGCTATGAAGTGTGCAACATCATCTCTTGCACCCATATTGCAGAGACTGCACAGCGGATCACTCTCGCGTACACCTGTACAATACGAACTGTAGATCGGGGACAGCATCTCAGTTCCAGCTCTAAAAATATAAGAGATGGTTTAGGTATCGTGTTGTTGCTCGAATTATGTATAGTCTCCAAGTTCATAGTCAAGAGTCTTGTACGTGTTCCGAGTGTTGCTTGCACGTGTTCGTTGAACAATCGTCTTATGTTTTTTGATGCGAATAGCACCCAGCATTTTGAACTATAAATCTTTCCAATTGGAGCGATTGGAAACAACCAAATCCACTCTGTGCTTCGCTGCAAGTTCCTACCATTTTTGAAAACCATCTGGTAACGACATAACTTTGGTCACATAGATGAAGTGTCTCAGCATCGTGTATTGACTTCAACTTATAAATGGATATATTGATATTACTTTTCGTATAATTTGCATGCTATATAATGACTTTTATCATTCTAAGTGTTCCATGTTTGTAAATGTTTCTCAAAATTTGAATACAATTATCTAATCAACAATTGTAAATCGTTGTCTTCGCCCTTTCCTTGGTCTTCTTGAGGAGAAAGTTTACTGCGTTCTTTTGAAGCTTTTATGCCAGCAATGGGCATGACGTGGTCCGTTACGCCCTCGCAGCTTGACCAGTTGAATACGAATTTATGGGCATTTTGGTGCTGCTGCATCTTTCTGTTATATTTTGGAATTACACATCAAATTTTTTTGAGAAATATTTCAAACTCTCTTATTTCATGATTGAAAGTATAGCATAGAAACTGCAACTAGACGGATGGACTCAAGAATCTAGCTTTTGGGGCCAAAGAAGCGTTGGTCTAAGCGCTTCTACCAATTGAACAAAATGATGTGGTACAAAAACTATTTGTGTATTATGTGCAAATCAGGCTAACACATAATCAACGATTGTTTCAATACGTGCTTTTCAGAATTCGATCAAATTCCCTGGTTCTATGTCAAGCGCCTAGATAGTCAAAATAAATAAAAGGAACAAATATTGCCAAAAAAGTTGTATAACTAGTTTTTCTTTCTTAAAAAACGCTTATAAAAAAATAAGCTCAAACTTTTGAAAGCGGATATTTTAAGAATAATTTGGTTACAAATTGGTAGTGCTATGTTGTTTTGTGTAATTTCGGAAACATTTGAGCAAGAGTTGAGATCTTCGTGTATATTTTTTTTGTTGTTGCTCAGCTTGTAGCCATAATTTCCCTTAGCTGATCATCAGGTATCGAGCTAATCAGTAGCTCTTTCTCTCAAAAAAGAGAGGGAGAGATCTACCTGGTTGTGTGTTTGTGGGTGGCCAATTTGGCGTCAATGAAATTTATTTTGTTTTTCTGCTGTTTTTGCTATTAGTTGTCGCCCCCTCCCTTGTGTCATTACAATGCTGGGGGCTGCATGTTGGCAAACGCCAGTGATTCTGATTTAGTTGTATTTAGCATTTCGCAAGAGCCGGGCGTACAATTTAGAACGCTTTGTATATCCGGGCTGCTCAGGAGTGCTGGAAAAGTTGCTGCAGATGTCTGCTGGTTTTTGTGTTTGGATAAATAGCCAAAACCTTCAAGCTGAACCTGCCCACAGGAAAACCTCCTTTGCCGCCTCGTCGCCCGGCGCCGCCGCAGTTGCAGGAGTTGAGTGTGAGCAGTTTTGGTTCACGTGAGCAGCGATTGTCCGGCGTCGCCTTAAGTCGTCAGCAGCTAAAGATGTCGCTCAAGCGTGGCGGACCACCGCCCGCAGCGTCCAGTGGTGCCGCTCTGATGACCACATCGTTGAGTGCTGTCAGCTTTGGATAAGCAGGTGGTGCATCCTGTCAAGGTCATTTTGCGCCATCCAGAGCTGGTCATGAAACTGCAATGAACTTGTTCGTTGATCTTGCTCAATTTTTGTTTGTGTTTGTGTTTTTTTTTTTGGCAGCCAACTTATTCAAGAGCTTTTTACATAATTTCGTACTCTTGGCCTGTCGATGCATTTGATTGAGAATTCTTTTTCTCTGTGTTTTCTCTTTGCAGAAAATCCCAACGGTTGTGTCGGGCTATGACAGCGAGAAGCCAAACGGCCAAAGGAATAACGCGAGCATAGGCAAACCCAAGTGAGTATAGAAGAATCATTCGTCTGGTGACTTTGGTCCGGCGCGCAGCGGATTTTTCTTAATGTACAAAATGTACAAAAATGTCGATAACGAGTCGTCAACTACAATGTTTGAAATGTATTCATCTTCGGATAGATTCATTAGATCGGATATGGCTGATGTTCCCGTACAACAGGCAGCGGGCTCCACATTGCCCCTGGTGATATCAAGGAAAAAAGGTGGCGATGATTCGGAGGATGGCAACTATAATCCCTTTGAGCATCGCAAGGTGGAGCATCCAACGTCGTAAGTATGCAAGAAATTTTAATTTAAAGGTTTCGCAAATAAAACACTGACTTCGATATGGAAAAATAGTGAAAAGTTTTGGATTATAAATCGGATTACAGCTCAAGATCCAGAAGATTTAGGCGCCTCAAAGGTTCCTAGTTGTGAATTTACCAAATATGTTTTATAACTTTCAATGATTATACAGGATTTTTCTATTTGATTGTGATCTAACATTGAGCAACTTAGGGTGCATTCGACAAACATGCGCTAAATACAAGCAAACGAACGAGAAAATTGTGCTTCACTTAAAATACATGATAAATGTACGAAAACTTACCTAAAAATAGAACTATAACGAACCAAAAAACGAGTTTCAAATAAAAATTCTTTAAATACTCGCTAAATCTTCGCTAAATGTTCACTTAATGTTCGAAAACGTGCGTTTAACGCGCGCTATTGACTCTTATAACGAAGTAACGCTAACAGTCATTAATTTTCCGTTCGTTTTTGGAATTCTTTTCGCGAATGACAACATTTACGAAGCACTTGCTCGCTGGTCAGTGATATTCTGTTCTTAAATAGTGTGTATAAATCTACAAATGAGAATGTGTCACTTGTTTTCTTTTATGCCAGCTCGCATATGACAGAATGAGACAGTATTTGAGAATCATACAAAAGCTACATCAACAAAGCGTTCAGTTTTTTGTACATTGGTTCACTACCAGCGTTGCAGTTGACGCATTTTCACGCATTTTGTTGAAGACGCTTAAGAACTTCAATTTGTTTTTGTTCAGCGCTACGGCTATAGGTTTCGGAAAGTGACCTGCTAAATGCCCCTCATTCTATTACAAAAACATCAATTTATGTGGAAAGGCGTCAAGCCGTTTACATTGTTATTAATTTGATCTCGAAACGATCAGTCGCATTTGTGGCTAATTGGAAGTTTCTGCAGACAGTCAACTCGGTCCAATGTCTCGCTTATTTTATTGAAAGTTCTTTCGGACGCTCGGTCCCGCTTCTCTCGGTCCAAGTCAATTGCTGTATTAAACCTTTCAACGGACAATTGGTCCCACAATAAACATTTACTATTCTTCGCTTATTGTAAATTCAACATCGTAAATAAAGACATACATATAAACCAGTGACCTGCAACAAGCCTCTAATGTTCGATCACACTCATGCGTTTACTAGGCTTGGTTGGGCTCGGCGCCTTAGTTCGACACACTCGAAATGATCGCAAGCAAATTGAGTCAGAAAGAGCAAGCACTTTGCTTCGCACGAGTTATAATATGAACAAGCTCTTGTAAGCTTTTCATAACACGAGTCATAACAAGCCTTTTGCGAGCAATGGACAAGCCTTTTCGAGCTACACTCGTGCTTACTCGCCAGAGACCTGCAACAAGCCTCTAATGTTCGATCACACTCGTGCGTTTAATACGCTTGGTTGGGCTCGTCGCCTTGGTTCGACACACTCGAAATGATCGTAAGCACATTGAGTCAGAGCGAGCAAGCTCTTTGCTTCGCACGAGTAATAATATGAACAAGCTCGTTAAGCTTTTCATAATGCGAGTCATAGTATGCCATGTGCCAGCAATGGACAAGACTTTTCGAGCTACACTCGTGCTTAATGACAAGCGTATGCAAAATAAATAAGTAAAAAATAGGCCATCATGCTATCTCTTTTGCTCTCACAAGTAGTTGTTTTTTGTGTGCTTGTGACAATTGTGCACAAGTGTTCCTCGTAACAGCTCACAGTAGATCTTTGAATTCAGCAACAAGTACTCGCGGTGAATCGTGTCCGAAGCTACGAGTCATCGCGAGTATTTGTACTGAGCGAGCTTTACTTATGGCGGCTCGCAACAGAACTTAGATTTTAGCAACAAGGGGCTTGCGACGACTTGCGGCCGAAGCTCTGAGTCAACGCGAGTACATGTACAGGCAACACTCAAGCTTGACAAGCCTTGAGCGCTGAGCTAATGTACTCGTGACGGCTCGTTGCAGTTCTCTGATATGAACATTTACATGTAAGCATAATCCCAAATTTCGTGACTTCTTTATTTGGAAACAAAGTGATATAATTCGCAAAACAAAAGCTTCTAAAAAAGCTTACTAGTTCAACATTTGGTCCTGTCTACCTTTTGAACTGATTCTGTTTAGGTGTTTTGTTTTTGAAGCAAATCGTGAACGGATCTTTAAAATAATCAAATATGCACCTCATCTTGAAATTTTCGGGTAAAAATTACTTATAGTTTTAGATTTGCAATGAATTTTTCGTCTAAAAGAAGAGTTTCTGCCAAAAATGGAAATATTGTTAATTTAGACGCTTGAGGCGATGGCTGAACTGAGTCAACCTCAACTGACCGTAGGAAGTAGAAAAAAAAACACTAAGATAGAGGGATGGAAGATCCAATGCTACTATGGGCGTAGATTTAAAACTGGAGGAGACTACACCCAGAGAAATAATCCGTTCTGTCTGTCTGTCCGTATGAACAAACAGATCTCTGGGATGGTAAGAGATAGAGGTTTGACATGTATGGGACATAAGCTTCTTATACTTGCAGGCAGATCAAGTTTATTTTCTTTTTTTTCCACGCCCTCTCCCGCCCCGCAAATTGGAAAAAGCTTCATATCTCCCACAATTTTATAGATAGAAGGTTCGTTTCTTCTGGACATATTTAGTAATCAGGATTATTTATCGATCCGCCAAATGTCGAGTTATAAGGAAAACAAACAATTATGGGCAGCACCGGTCGCAACGGTGATACTCTCTAGTATTATCAGGATACCTTTTATATAAAATGGATTCGGTTTCAATTTAAAAAGTCGCTTATCGAATTGATCTTCTTAAAAAAGTAGCTTAAAATCGAATTGAAATGCGAATTAACTACAATATTTCTAGGATGCTAACCACTCGGGAATTAGGACTGGTTCGGTTTAGTGATTCACACGCCGGTTTGGTTCACTAAATGGTTTTTTCAGCAAACTAAACCGCAGTTTCGGTTCGGTTCATTGGCTTACTGTATATTGTTGTATTTAAACATTTTATGAAGGGCTATTTCCGTTTCTGAATTTCCGAATATTTAGACATTTTGTCATACTTATAAAGTTGAATTCGTAAAAAAACATTTGAATAGTTTTGAAATCATTATAAAAATCTTGTTTTCGGTCTTCGTCCAGAAGGATTTCACTTTGAAATCTGGATCTTTGAATCGAATGAAAGAAATACGTACTATGCCCTTACAAACCTTAACTATCGTTTAGTCAAATAATCTTCTGACTAATCTTGGATTTAGGTGAAGTTGCACATTGAGAATGGCGGAAAGGATATTCACACAAATCAATAAGCAACTTACAAGAAGAAATGCAGTCTATGTGGCTATGTTTTGCAGGAGAAGTGAGAGATCACATGTTTTAAAATGGTTAACAAATCATTTGTAACGACTACATCAATCTGGCATCGTTAAGTATCAGCCCGAATCTTAATTTAACCAAAAGTCGTATAAATGGTAGCTTTGAGAGTCGATAGAATATACCAAAATTACAGGTATCAGTGTCTTAAGGTAGGCGCTTCTCTTCTTAAAACTCGTTATTAAAGTGAGCCGAACCATTCAAATGTTCGGATTTTGGTTCGGTTCAGTATTTTAACAGCTTCCACTTCGGATCTCGAAAGCAAAACAGAGGTTCGGTTTGATTTGGTTCGGTTCAGCACCGATTTGCCTCCCTAAAATATTTACTATTAACTTGCTGTTTTTACTGGCTCGAGGTCTTGTTATGCTATTGGCATAACTTTAAACAGAGGCACACTCTACAACAAAGGAGGCTTTAGGTTTGATCGGACGCGTTTCATGAGGGACCAAATCCTCACATATCAGCGATGTTGAGCCTGCCATGCCAACGACGGCAAAACTGTTTGGGAATTCCGAAGGCAGCTTGCGCGCAAAACACCAAAAAGACAGCCTAAGACAGCCATTCCCCTTTGTACTATTATTTAACTTATCTTATGATCCTTAAGAACAACTTAAGATGAACTTGGAAGCCTTGAAGTTTTCTGTAAACCTGGTATAGACTCTCCATAAAGACTCTATCTAAAGAAACTCGTCTCTTGCAGAAAAGTTCTAACCATTGACAAACTAAATAAATTTTTTTTTGTGAATCACAAAGTGGCACAAAAACTTGTAAGCGTCCAATACAAAGTCTAATGGGTCTCAGTCGCTTACATAAACAGCTGATCGTTTCCCTTCAATGACTAACTGAATCGATTTAAATTAAATCACGTCATTGAACTTTGCCTAGACTTTGAATTTGGCTTATTGTGGCGAAAAACGGAAATGCAAATTTTATCTACATTGTCCTTGGACTTTTCAGCTGGCAATTGCTTCCATACTAAAAATAAAGTAAATTCGTTAATTTTGTAAATGAGAATATTTTGCGAATCATTTGGTGTGCACAATTTTCGTCTATTTCTATATATATGTGTGTCTGGTTTGAATTGAGAGAGAGAGTGAGGAGAGAGGGAGAGATCATCTGAGAAAAGAGCTTTACATGTCAACAGTTTACAAATGAATTGTTGCTATATAAAACAATTAACAATCTTGATTTCCATGAATTAAATACTTTGATACTTATTGTGGCAGTGGGAAAGTTTGTGGAAAAGTTTTGTCTATTTGAACGACGTCAAAGCCGGAAAAAGTGCCAACAGATTTCTGATTTTATTTTAAATGCATTTCGTCTCTTACTCATTAGTTTTTTGGCAACGCATTTGAGAAAATGCATATTATATGTATAAGTATGTGGGATCATAGGGGAATGAAGGGTAACAACACGTGAAAAATTTAAGAAGCAAAAATAAAATAAATAAATGAAACTGTGCTTTTTTAAGGAAACAATTGTATACAGAGCAAGGGGAGAGCTCTAGGACTAAGAATGCTTAAGTACGAATTTGTCAAAAATTTAAATAGCTAAACAGTTCAACTGCTATTTATTTGTTATTTTGAGTTTGAAGTCCAAAGGGAATCCAATGTGCATAAATTGCTTTGGCAAATCCTATTTTAGGAACAAAGCAAAAATGCTTTTAACTATATTGTCTCTGTTAGAATCTTGACGTGCATTGGCAATACGTTCGTTCACTGTACCCTAAGTGGAAATGGGCGCCTTTTTCTGACATAAGTGCATTACACAAAAACGTTCGAAATAAAGTAAAATGAATGAATATTTATATGAAATGAACTGGTCTCGAATTGTGAGTTACTAGTGCTACAATTTGTATTCCAGTTTAATACGTGCAATCAGTCTTGAACACCACATAGGTTAGATCTGAAAAAATACTATTAAAGCTGACACTAAAATTGAGGATAACCTGTCACAATTCTCAGTCTTGTCTTCATAGCTCAAATAATCAAATAATGAGAAAAGGCTGTAAACCACAGAAAAGTATCCAATTTCCATATAACCAACCTACGGAAAAAGTTTCCAGTTCACAGCTTAAATAACTTCTGAACAGTAAAAAAATAACTCACACAAACTACTAAAGCTCCATTTACACGACCTGATGGCTCAGCTGAGTTTTCGCCTGAGTGGCTGTCAGCTCGTGTAAACAGGCGTCTGAGTAGGCACCTGATTTACTCGGCGAAATAGAACCGGTTCTAACTGACCTGACCACTCAGCTGAGCGTCATAGGGTTGCCTGATTGAAGTGTGCGAGCGTTGCCACTTCCTGGATATACAATTGCTATCAAATTCTTGGCTATCGGTTTAGTTTTTTATTTATGTCAAATCACGGCTTATTGAAATAAAACATTAAAATTGATTTAACGCGCCTTATTGACTTGTACGAGGCTGAGCCTGCGCTGTATGACTCCTCCAATCCCGCCTTGTAGATGCAGCAGATCGTACGGATTGCCACTTTGGAAAAGTTTGCTGCACAACTTGAGAGCAGATCACTTGTGGATATAAAAACCAAAATAGGCAATCTGCGCGGCCAATTCACAAATGAACTAGATAATTTTCATGATCCAATGGTTCTTTAACTGACTCAACTGAGCTACTCAGGCATGTGTAAACGCAGAACTGAGTTGCTCAGGTGACGAAAACTCAGCTGAGCGATCAGGTCGTGTAAATGGAGCTTAACTATGTTTTTAGTTTAAAGCTTAAAACACTTCTGAGATATGGCTCTGAACCTCTTTCGAAACCGGCCGTGAACCAGTAAAAAATCTAACTCGATATTACCAACCTTCTGATTTGAAGCTCATAACTAAAATATCTTCTGAGATATGGTTCTGAACCACTTTTGAAACGTTTTTAACCGCGTTCGAACCGGTTCATAGACTTGAGATATAGAATTTGACCTTTTCCTGATCGACTTGAACCAAGCTTAATCACTTCTAGGCTTTTTCACAATCATTTCTTAGAGACAATGTTCGGCCACTTGGCACATGAGTAAGCGGTATATCATTAAGTGGTGGGAATAGTCTCACGTTGTGGAAAGGCAAAGTTCCAACATGTGCAATTATATTAGTTTATTTTTGACATTTGTGCACATGTTTAATACTTGGAATTTTCCATGGCCAGGTACGTGACATTTATTCAATTAAAAGTGATAAAATATCTTTCACTTTTATGTTTCATTTGATTGTCAATACTTAAGGAATCCAAAATATTATAAATTACACAAGGCAGAAAAATGTACATTTTTATTTGGTTTTCATTTGTCCAAAGTATTTAAAGTAAAGTAAAATTATCTTGTCAAGATGACACAGCCCCAAAGGGCCAAAGCCGAGCCTCTCTCAATCTCTTGGCTTGTGCGCTTCTAATTTTAGCACAAGAGAAAGGGACCTACAGTTTAACGCCGAATCCGAACGGCAGTTTTTGAGAAGCTTTTCATGGCTAATTACTGCAATGCTGGCGCCAACAGCAAAGAGGTGTGGCCGGGTGAAAAGTTTAATTCAAAGAAAAAAACTTTTCATTAGATGTCCGCGGGATCGAACCCACAACCTCTGCCACGGTCGCGCCTCGCCGCTGGCCACCCGGCCACTACCCCAAAGTATTCAAAGTATTTGGGATGTCATAATTTGATCAATTAGGGTATCGTCAGCTTTACCAAAATTATCTAAAATTTACTTAGAACAAAAATGCTTCATTGTCAGCAGACAAAAAGAATATTTCCTTTAAAATAATTGTCTTCGATGGACAATCCGAGATTAGCTAATGCTGGCAATAATTTTTGGTTTTTTAAGAGTCGCAAGCTTCTCTGCACTCCCACGTTATAAATAGCACCGTTTTCCATTAAACATTTACATGATTTGGTGATCATCAGCCTCCAATGGTCTCTCCGTCTCTCTCTAGCACTCACTGATACATTACTTCGGTAAGCATTCGGTGTGAATTGTCGAGAGTGTTCGGCCCCCCCGGGCATGGCTGGGGAACACTGATCTAGGGCGTAAACGTACCGGGCAATACTTTTCCTCAAACCCTTCTTAATAAGCTTTTACCATGAAACGTTCCTCCAAGGGCTTCTTCAGGCGCGAAGCAAGCAGACGCATGTTATGAATATAATCGTCCACGGCTTCTCCAGTATGCTATTCCCGCTGCAGTAATTCATGCATCCTATCATGTACCGTCTGTTGCCCACGGAATCGACCTAGCGAAGCCTTTGGGGTAGTGGCCGGGTGGATTGCATCTGCAGAAATTCCAAGCGAAAGACAATATCGTTTATGGACGTTTTCGATACATCCCAGTCCAAGGAAACATTCCAGGGCTCTATTCTGACCCCTGATGCGGCTGGTGCGTGTCTTAACTCGTCCACGTTTTCATACTCGTTGATTACTGCCCTGATGTGCTCCATTCCTGTCCGGGTACTTGATCCGTACATTCTGCTGGACTGCTAGAGACAGGAATTTCCAACCTCTTCATTGGTTTTGATGGGACCATCGGTGGATTTTCTCTTGGGTGAAATCTCTCAACAGGACTGTTCACCTTTGAAATTGCCCCTTGGTGGCGTATCGCATTTAAATTTTCCACATTCTTAACTTATTGCTCTAATTATTCTGCAATGGGAGTTGGTCGCCCATCGGTCTTATTGCGCCATTGACCATCTTTATCATATCAATAAAACCTTTCTCGAACTGTTTGCGTAACTCATCGCTAATGTTGGCATTAATAGCCTGCCTGTGAGTTTAAAGTGCTTGGGCAAGAGCTGCATTGATTGCCGACCCTTCGGGCGATCCTATCTTTGGAAATTTCGGTGTTTGATTGTTAGTCTATTTATGGTGAAATGGCAAACCTTAATGAGCGTTTTTAGCGTTGCCACATGTTACAAAACACGCGCGAAGTGTCAAAAAAATTAACACAAATAAAATCACCCTATAATAGTAAAATCAGTATGAGAGAGATCTTTTGTGCATAAATATTAAGTTAGTTTTGCCTTCCCGTTTTTATCATAATTCGGTCGATCAAGTTGTTATTAAAATACTTGTACAGTTTGGGAATTACAAGCAATTATCAAAGTATAATCTAGATTTCGGAATCTGTTTACAATTTTGTATGTTAAAATTCTTTTTTGTACTATTTTATTTTATAGATCGTCTCTATGTGCACTCTCCGAATATCATAATTAATTCCGATTAATTTTTCTCTCTTCCACAGGGACATGGAAACCTTTATGCATTTGCTTAAAGGCTCCCTGGGCTCTGGCATTTTGGCTATGCCGATGGCTTTCATGAATGCTGGACTTTGGTTTGGACTGGTGGCCACCTTTGCCGTTGGCACCCTCTGCACCTATTGTGTTCACATACTGGTCAAGTGTGCTCACATCTTGTGCCGCCGCCGGAAGATACCCATGATGGGTTTTGCCGATGTGGCTGAGCAGGCTTTTCTCGATGGTCCACCCGCGCTGAATCGTTGGTCACGCTTTGTACGCTTCATGGTGAACACGTTCCTGGTTATTGATCTGCTTGGCTGCTGTTGTATCTATCTGGTGTTTGTGGCCACCAATGTGCAGCAGGTGGTGAATCAATATATGGACGAGGAACTGAGTGTACGTGTTTGGATAATGATTGTGACGGCTCCGTTGATATTTATGTGCCTGGTGAGGAATCTGAAATTCCTGACGCCCTTCTCCATGATTGCGAATATACTGATGTTTGTGGGAATTGTGATTACCTTCATCTATATGTTCTCGGATCTGCCAGCACCGAGTGAGCGAGTGGGTGTGGTTTCACCACTGCAATGGCCCTTGTTCTTTGGCACGGTCATTTTTGCCCTGGAAGGCATTGGTGTAGTTATGTCGCTGGAGAATGACATGAAGAATCCTTCACATTTTATTGGCTGTCCTTCGGTATTGAATCTGGGTATGGGACTGGTGATTGCAATGTATACGCTGGTGGGCTTCTTTGGATATTTGAAGTATGGCAATGACACAGCAGCCAGTATTACACTGAATTTGCCACTGGAGGACAAGTGAGTACCAAATTGAAATGAATTAAGAATACTTAAATTAAGATAGAAATTTAGCTTAAGAATATTTTTTAAATTTTTATTTTGCAATTTTAAGAAAAGTTTGAATTATTGTAGAAATTCTACTTATTCAGTCTCAAAAGCAGTGGTCGGCAGTATAAGCAGAAAAGTTGCCACTGGCAAAAAGGGACAGAGAGCTTTCAAACGCTTTTCTATTCTGCTTTAAAATTTTTGCTAGGACGCTGTCGCCACATCAAGCCCAGGCAGAGAAAAGAGAGCTTTAAAGCTTCTAGCTTGAGCTTCTGCCAACAATTCAGCTCACATTGCCGACCCCTGCTGAAATGGCATTGCGTTATAGTGATCAATTTTGTCAAAATTTCCTAAGCTATAGTTTTTAATTCTCTTATTGATCTCGTTTCCACTCTTTCCTTTCAGACTGGCCCAATCCGTGAAGCTTATGATTGCCATAGCCATCTTCTTTACCTTCACCCTGCAGTTCTATGTGCCTGTTAGCATTTTGTGGAAGGGCATGGAGCATAAAATCTCACCTGAACGTCAGAATCTTAGTGAATATGCTCTTCGCGTGGCTCTGGTGGTATGTTCAGTGTTTTCCCTTCTCATTTACCCCCTAAAGTAACTTTCGCTAACCATTTCAGATTCTTTGCGGTGGCATTGCTGTGGCCTTGCCCAATTTGGGTCCCTTCATCTCACTCATTGGTGCCGTCTGTTTGAGCACATTGGGCATGATTATCCCATCGACCATTGAGCTGGCTGTCTATCATGAGGATCCTGGCTATGGACGCTTCAAATGGCGATTGTGGAAAAACTCGGGCCTGATACTGTTCGGTGTGATCGGTTTTGTTACCGGCACCTATGTCAGCATACTCGAATTCCATGCCGAGTTCAGCGGTGGTCATGTGGGTGATCATTAATGAACGCACAAATTATTGCTAATTTAATTTAAATTAGTTTGTAAAGCACACACACACACACACAGGGATGTCTAGGCATAAGTTTTTAACTAATTTTAGGGCAAAACGATTTTCTTTGTAAGATTTCAACTTCTATGTCCACAATCCCCAACCATTCCTGTTCCTGCACCTAACAACCGTGTCATCCATTTATCCCCCATCTCTGTATCTGTCTCTGTCTCTGTGTCATCAGGTAGAAAGCAAACAAAAGTATTTCAATTTAGTCGATGCCATAATGGAATACCGATTTCGTGGCATTAAGTCTAGACAATTCTTCAAGAAGTGATTTTGTAAACGTAGTGATTTTTTTGAAAACAAAAACATATACTATACATATACATACTTAGATATGCTAGTTGTAGTAGTTGTAATTAGTTCCTAACTGAACTAATCTAGTTACATACCAAAAACCCCAAAATATTTTATTTGTTTTTATTAAAAAAAAAAGAAGAAATTTATTCATTTTATTCAATACTTTTATGCCCTATTTCGATAATCATGACACACATACTTACATACGTTTCGATGTACGTATAAACAAAGACCAAATTGCATTAGTTTTAGTTTGAAACATAAAAACAAAACAAAAAATTAATAAAATTAAAAAAAAATTTAAAATCAAATTAATTTAAAAATTTGGTTTTTATTTATGATATTTAACATGGAGTGAACTTGGATTTTTGTGATGAATTTTGGGTACAAATAAGTAGAGTTCTTGGAATCATCTCAACGTATTTAATAATAAGCTTTTGAAGTATTCAATCTTTTTACCGCTAAAAAAGACAAAGATAGTTTCATCTAGCATCATGGGGAGCATTCAGCAGATCCTTTTGACTAATTCTCAAGGATAAAAAAATTATATGAAATTGATGTGGCCTACTATGTTCGGTCGTATTCATTTTTCAGTGGATGTAAAAAGTTGTTAATAAATGTAGTTTCTTCGAACTATTCTGTAATCAAAAGTTGAACTTGAACTCTTGATTACTGATCAGGGCAAAAATCTTAATTAATAAGGACAGCTTGAGTTGAATGCTCTGAGCTGAAAGGTTCTTAATTTAATTTTTGGTCTCCTTTTATACAATTTGGTTTTTACCCTCACGCACCACATTACAATATATGTGCATGGGTATACTACACCTCAGCCAGGGATCGCGGCTCTAAGCGCCCCCATTGGGCCTGCCAAGAGTTTCAGCGGCTCTATTTAACCACCCAACCGACAATCGACCTCGAGAACGGATCCGCCCACCCGACAATCGACCTCTTACTAAACATTTGAGAGCGTGTTCCGTTTTCGGTTCGAAAAAGTCTTACCTGTCGCTCAGTTTGTGGCAGAAAAACTTAAGTTTTCTATACACGTTTTCAGATCCGTTCTCAATACTTTCTCGATAACGAAAAAGGGTCAAAAACGGATCGAAAACTGAATCTTTTCTAAGGAAAAACGGATCTCGAATCTAAGAGAAACTATCTACTATATAACTGATGTCCGTATGAAACCCGCATCTCTAACAAAAAGCGGACCTTGATTTTTAGAGAAACTTACGTAATTCTCGAGAAAATGTCGGGTGGGAAAATTGGACACGTTCTCAATAGTTTTGCAAGAGAAAATTTCTAAAGAATGTCGAACGGATCCGTTCTCGAGGTCGATTATCGGATGGGTTATTATACAACTAACAAAAAGACTAAACGTGTGCGATGTCTATTGGCTGGCCAGGCACACACACCGAGACAGCCGCACACCCACCCGTGCACACACCTTCATAAACAACACACACACCCGCACACAAGCAAAAGCAAACACAAAAACTAAGACAAAAACAAAGCCAAATACAAACACAAAATCAAACACAAAAAACAAACAAAAAAAAAAAGATAAAAACAAACGCAAGAACAAACACAAAAACAAAGACAATAACAAACACCAAAACAAAATCAAAGACAAACACAAAAACAAGGACCGACCAACGCTGTATCAACGTTCCGTTGACGATTTGGTGACTGTCGTCGACCCACCCTTATACTCCTTACAATGTTTTCGACTGACGTATTTTGCAAGGCAATGTCTGCTCAATACGTTAACGGTTCTCCAGGCACTCTAGATCGACGAAATGCCATGCAGGAACCGATATGAGCGACGCTCGATAGACGAAATGCCATGCAGAGAAGCGACATAAGCCTCAATCGTTGTCGTCACGACGCATCACCGTACAAAGAGCAACGCTGGGTTGACGCAAATACTGTGACTGACCCCAGCCGTACTAGAGGGCAAACACAAAAACAAACACAAACATACACACAGAATACTGAGTATCTAAAACTTATCATCGAGTACTTATACCCGAATATTTAGAATCGAGTACTCAGTTTCGAATACTCAGTCTCTAATACTTAGTATCGAAAACTTAGAATCGAGTACGGAGTATCGAGTACTTGGTATCGAATAATAAAAACGAATACTTAGTATCGAGTACTAAGTATCGAATACTTCGAATCGAGTACTGAGTATCGAGTGTTTGGTATTGACTATGTGTTGATTCTGCTTTTGCATTTTGTAAACATCTGTTCTGTGTTAACAATTAAACACAAAATCATAAAAATTAAACATATCTGCTAAATAGGAGCTATTTAGCAGCTAGAAACATAACATATAATGTAGGCATGGGTTTAAAGCTCATCCATGTCAATCTATTCTCTGTTAGTGCTTGAACTATTGCAGGGGCGAAGCCATTTGTGTGCTCTGGCCAGCAGTCCAACAGATATCTTGCGGCCCTGGCCAGAGGTCCAACAGAAGGCCTCTTCAGACAAATTGCAATTACATCGGAAGTCTGAACATTCTGCAATTCATTTTGTAATTGCTTTAATTTATAATGAAAGTATAAATAGAATGCAAGTTCTAACCATCTGTCATTTCACGCACCATTATGTAGAGTTGAAAACTTGGTAAAAAATAGACAAAAATAGTCGGGTATTGAATAGAAACTATCGAACAATCGAATGGCTAACGAGTAATGCGACTATATTTTTACAAAATGCACCTTTCTGCCATCTCAGGTGGCCTAATATATGGTATGGGAAACAATGTACATTTGGCCCAAAATGCAAGAATCCAAAATGCAGTTGTAGTGAGGACAGAGCATAAGTTGTACCCTTTGATCACTAGAACGGTTTGAATGAAAATGCTTGATCCAAGAGCGAATATCGTGATCCAAAAACTTGCTTTTGTTACTAATTTTTAGATCCATTGGTCTTTTCCGCATAACTTTTCAACTTGGCAGGATCGCTTATAGTTAAGTTATTTATCCTCATTTCCCTTGCTTATAAAAGCCAAGGTGGAAATGATTTTAGCTCGATTTTGAAATTTAAATAATGTAAAATTGATGAAAGATACATTTTTTCTAAAGATCGGTGTCAAAATGTCTGACTAGGTGCTGTCAACAGGAGTTCTTCATTAAGCTTTTTTGTTTGCCATATTTGTAGCAAGTCAGATTGTTATTCGTGCTTAGCACGTGCACGCTCGATCATGCACGAAATTCAGTCTGACGGTTCACGTACCTATTTACTACTAACTTAACGTTTCAACCCAAGTCCTTAGTAAAAAGGAAAGTTAAACCTTTCAGCAACTTGCAGTATTAAGTTGAACTTGCATTGTTAACTGTTTCCAGTTTTTTCTTTACAATTTGCCATAAAAGAGCAAAAGTTTCGCTTAAAAGAAGGCTACAGTTTATCAAGCAAAATTGACTCCTATTAGTATGCCATACTATTTCATCAAACATACTCCGAATGGAATCATTTAAGCTATTTTGGAATCATTTGAAGATATTTTGATTGAAAATATAAAAAAACACTTACCAAATACAATGTTTTAAAACCAAAAGCTTTCTCAGCTTCTATTTACTTCTTCCAGCACTTCTGGTGTGCCTTGGAGACAATGGCGTAGCCAGGGGGAGGGGCAGCATAGATTTTGCTTTGTTCTGGCATTGAATAAAAGCATTGTTTACAAAAATGCAAACAAAACATGTCCTAATCATATCTTTCCCTCTTGATATTGACATTTCCCAGCTTTTGCTTGCTAGCAAAAGATTTGCCCACAAACCCAATTACTTGCCTTGAGGGCAAACAAACACACTTGATAGTAGTGATAACAGGCGGCGGCGGCAACAATTTGCAAACAGTTTTTGCGAGCTTTCCCACGCTTCCATCAAATTAATACTTCTGTCTGATATTAAAGTGCTGAAAACCGAAACTCGCTGATAAGATATTTATTCAGGTGCTCTTCTCTGGCTCTGTGTCTGCGCCGCGTTGTTCTTCACCCACAAAATGTTGGCGAAATGTGCAAACGCAATTTATGTCCGAGCAACTGAAAAGTGAACCGTGAGAAAATTACACCCACAGATAACCGAAAGTATCCATAAGATACCTTACGATAAGCGTTTTGCATTGTGACGCAATATGAAGTTGGAATTGAAGTTGAATGTGTGCACGAGTGTGTGTGCTTGTGTGAGTGTGTATGCACAATTGAAAAATTACTATTTACCCAGCGCGAGTTTAAAGTTCGTGCCCAAGCGAAATTGTATCTGGCGGATACAAATACACAGGCGCACACGAGCCCCGTTTCGTTCGATAAGCGAGGGAAGCGTGTGAAAACCAATCAGAAGATGACCAAAGTGCGTGTGTGTGTGAGTGTGTGCGGGTTATAAATGCGCCTTTCACGCTGTTTAGACATTATCGGTGTTTGGGATTTTATCGTGTTATTTTTTTTTATATTTTTACTCTTGAGAGGCTTCTTGCGGTCAATATGCTAAGCAGCGGAAATATTTCTGAATTTGGAAAATAAGTTTATAAAAGAGAGAAAAGTTTGATGAAATGTTATTTACAAATTGTGAGTTTTTGATGGTAAATATTTGAAATACCACGTCATGGGCAGATTTCTCCCTCGCAACTGTGAACTCAAACTTTGACGTTCGTTCGATCAAACGCAAGTCCCAAGCTAAGGAAGTGAGAAAAGATGGACTTGGTTATATGTTCTCTTGATGCATGGGTTATAACATAGAAGAACATCCGATTCGACTTAGCTATGACCGCCTGTCAGAGCCTTGAAATGGAAAATAAGTATATTCCTATAACTGCTAAAACTTTGTCATAGTAATTATTTATTTCTTATGAAAATCTTAAGAAGATCAGACAAAAAATATCGCAAATTATGAACGTAAAGCTATGTACTCAGACAAGCTAAATCGATTTAGCTGGGGTCAACTCCCTATAAAAAAAGCGAGCTAAACGGTTGCTAAAACTTGTTGCTTGCCTCTTAGCTTGAGCTGGTCTCAGACGGGCTAAATGCCTTAGCTCATACCCAGCTAAAAACGCGTGTCGCCGCCACCTTGACTGGCTAAAAGCTGATAGCTTTAGCTATGGGTTTAGCTAGGTAGAAACAAAAAATAAATGGTTTGCAATTATTTAGCAAGTAACCCCAAATGAGTTCAACAATAGCTACAGCCTGCAGCAAAAAACCAAATAAAACACAACTAAGGGTTTGCTCATGACTTCTGCTCTCCAAATATCATCCAATTACTCCTGCATTTGCACTTTTATTACTTAAATCAATTTAATTGTAATCAAATCACACTTGGTAAACAAACATAGTGTAGTAAGACCGCTTGACATTTGGTATTATTTTAGTCTTGAAGGGTATATTGGCGTTGAGCAGTCACACTGTACCCTTAGCTTGGACTCCAGCGTAAAAAGTTGTATTTTTAGCAAGGTCTAGAGTCAGTTTGTCTGAGCACATAGCTTAACCTCTTTGCGTACTCTACACAATATGGCGAAGCGGGCAGGGGAGAAGTAACAGCGACCGGAATGTATAGTACTCTTTCCAGTATTCTAGCGACCTGCAGAGCCAAGAAACCGACAGCACTAGCACAAACGTTACCAAAAACAGTGCATGAACAGTTTTTCTCATTTGTACTATAATGTTCAAAAACAATTTTTAAGAACGTAATAACTTGATTTGAGCTGATATTGCTCCGTTTTCAAAAACGTTTTATACTCAATTGGGTAAAACAGGGATGCAAAACACTCCGAAATATTGGGCGTATTTAGAAGATAAATCCGATCTACGATTACTAACTTACGACTTGCAATTTCTGATGATTCTCTGTTGAATGACACTGAATGCTTAGTTTAGGTTATTCTCTGGCTTATTAGATTTGGTCAAAAATACATTGTCACAATTTTTGAGGACTTTTAACGCTGTAAGTTCGTGAGTTCACTCTCAAATTGTGCGTTAACAGTTGGCCGTATAGTCGATAAACTGTCTCACCAATCATGATTTCCAAATTTATCAGTCGCAATCGGCAATCACTGTATTCACCGCTTATAATCGGCGTTCATAAATCAGTAATCGAAAATCGGATTTATCTGCTGAATACGTCCAATGACTGGTTCGGCTCAGTGGTTCGCACAGAATTCAAACCGCCGGTTCGGTTCACTAAATGGTTTTTGGAGCTAACTAAACCGCGGTTTCGGTTCGGTTCAGTGGCTTAGATTTTATAATTAATATATTTTAGGAAGGTCTATTTCCATTTCTGAATTTCCGAATATTTTGAATTTTTGCATACTTCTGGTCTTCGTCCAGAACGATTTCTCTACGAAATCAATCCATTGTTCAATTGGATTGTCTGCTGGATAAGTCAGATTGCTGAATCGAACCAAAGAAAAACGTTCCGTGCCCTTACAAAGGTAAACTATCGTTTAAGAAAATAACACAAAACAATTAGTAACTAACAAGAAGAAATGTAGTCTTATGACAGTTCGAATCATAATTTAACCGAAAGTCGGATAACTTAAAGAGCTTAAAGAGTCGACAAAATATCCTGAAATTGCCGGTATAAATGTTTAATGGTGGGCGCTTCACGCCTTCCGAACCGAACCACTTTAATTTTCGGCTTTTGCAAAAAAGCGGTTCGGTTCGGTTCAGAACCGGTTTGCATCCCTAGTAAGAAATTTGTTTGAGTTTGGTTCAGGTTCTAAATAGAATTCGCTAAATTCTGGGGATCGACTTGGGGATATATCTTTTGCTGCTAGCTGCAGAGTAAAGTAAAGTAAAATGGCTTGTCAGGTTGACGCAGCCCCAAGGCTTGTCAAGTTGACGCAGCCCCAAGGCTTGTCAAGTTGACGCAGCCCCAAAGGGCCAAAGCCTCAATCTCTTGGCTCGTGCGCTTCTAGTTTTTAGCACAAGAGAAAGGGACCTACAGTTTAACGCCGAATCCGAACGGCAGTTTGAGAAGCTTTTCATGGCTTATTACTACAAAGCTGGCGCCAACAGCAAGAGGTGTGGCCGGGTGTAAAGTTTATTCAAAGAAAAAACTTTTCCATAGATGTTCCGAGGCGGGATCGAACCCACGACCTCTTGCACAGCGGTCGCGCACACTAGCCGCTGAGCCACCCGGCCACTGCAGAGTCAAATTAGACTCAGAAATCTTCCACATAAAGTGCGACCGTTTTCACACAAATAATCGGTCATTCCGGGCTCTTTTTTGATCACATTGTGACGGTAAATGCTTATAAAAAAGTGTCAGAAAAGTGTCAGATCCCGCACATGTTGCTTGCTGGGTTTGAGTATAATAAATGTCTTAAAATCATTCACCTTGTATAACCAAAAGGTTCACAAAAATGTACCAAAATTGTTCGAAAATTGAAACCAATGTGTAACCAAAATGAGACCGCGGTGTTCCCAAAATAAGACCGAGATGTTCCAAAATTGTTCCTAAGATGTTACAAAAAAGAGCACCAAGTGGTCTCAAAACGTTACCAAAATGTTTCTAAAAAAAGCCCGAAAGTTTGTAAAATGACCCCAAAATGTTCCCAAGATGAGCCCAAAATGGTATTAACGCAGCATCTAAACGATATTGAATATCGAACAACGGGTCTTAAAATTGCGTTCATGAAATGAAACCGTCGTTCACAGTTCACGAGAAGCGGGACTACTCTACTTTTGTCAACGAATGGTTTTTGTAGATTTTAAATGGAATTTTTTCTGAGTGGAAGGATTTAAATTAGTTTGACTGATCGCTAATCGTCACAATGCCCAGGGGAACAAATTGTAAACAATTGGAACAGCACAGATCCAACGAAACGGTCTGCAATTCAAACTAAAACTGAAAAGCTGAACAACTGAACAAGTGAACAAGAACAACTGAACACGTGAACAACTCAACAAGTAAAAAACTGAGCAGCTGAACAAGAGCCACTTGAGTGAGTTGACTCACTTTGAAAAAAAAGAACAAGTGGACATGTTCAGTGAAATGAACAACCTTTACCCAACACTAGAAACTAAGTTATGACTTTGACCTTCCAACACGTATTCAGCATGGGTTTGTCTAGAGAAATTAGTTAAAGATGCTCGGGATATACACAAAAGGTCTCAATTTGTAGAACTGTGTTATTTTATATCTGATACCTATAATCGTGTTTTGAGTATCGAGTACTGAGTATCCAGATGCTAATTCTTCAAGATCTGTGAATCGAGTACTGAGTATCGAGTACAAACTTCCGAAAACTGAGCATCGATTTCTGAATATCGAGTACTAAGTATTAAGTATTGGGTATCGAATACTGATAATTAAATACTTAGTATCGAGTGCTAAGTATCGTAACCTGAGCATCGAGTACTTAATATTGTTTGAGATTTTACAAATTTTTAACACTAATATTGAAATTATAATTTAGATTCCTCTTCGTAAAGAGCTGTAGAGTAGTCAATGCAATATGTTGAAGCTGAAGAGATAAAGTATCCCCATGGTCAATGGATTTATGATGATTTATTCTGCGAGTTGACTCAAACCATTTCAATGATAAAAACTGCTTAGAAAAAGGAAGAAATGACCTCTTAAAAATTGGTACTTGCAGCGTTTGAACAAATTTCAAGACAATTTAGGTCAAGTTAAAAAAAAAAAAAAAAACAATTTCAGCTTCCCGTCAGTTTTTCATTTCACATTTTTATTGCTAAAACTTAAGGCTTCATAAAGATTTTGCATAAAATTAAAGCTCAGCTAATCTGGTTGCGTGTTGAATACTAAAAACTTGATTTGTTCTTTATGTATTCTGTAGCTGTCAGCAGATTTCCACTGTTGACCCAACTGATTAACCTTTTTGTCATCTGCCCGGGGATGCATAAATTGGCAACTTCATTTTTCCATTTGTCGATTTTAACTAACGTTAATTTGCAATTTCCATGAGACAGCTGACCAAATCGATTCGCTGCGCTTCAATTTCCAAGCCTAAAGTTATGGGTATCCCCCTCTCACTCTCTCTCGCTCTCACTCTAACTATCTCCCTCTGGCTGGCCTGATCGATGCTGAGATAAATGCATTTTATTAGCTACTTAAACTCAACTCTCTTAGATGGCAGCTTAATGTCAGTGGCACAATGTTTGGGCCATGTTTATTGGGATTAGTTTGCTTAAAATTATGACCAATTTGTCGGGTTCAATGTGGCAGTCAGCAGGCGGAGGCACGAGTTTCGACTGAGCCTTTTCAAGTCAATTGGATGCAAATGTGCCCCTAGAAGGCAGCTCGCTGGTTCGCTCACTTACTTTGCGTACATTTTTGGCTACAAAAAATAAATATAAAATTAAAGCCTTAAACAGATAATGCGTCTGCATTCAATGCAAATCTCATCGAGACGCCAAGTTAATGGAAAATTTATAATGCCAGGCGGGCCATAAATTGTGCCTGCACCACCCACACGCACCGGCTCTGGCACCGGCAACGGCTTGGATGCTAGATGGTGTCAAGCTCCACCCAGGCAATAGATAAAGTCGTGTGGGAAAAGCAAAAGAAAAAAGTAACACGAACATGTTGTAATTTGCAGTTGACAAATACGCAAATAAGCCTTTGGGCCGAGAGACTCTAAAAATTAACTCATATTGCAGTTGCAGTTGGGGTCCAAGTCCCCACAATGTTGATTTATGTGCAGAAAGCGGCCTACGAAAATGTGCAACAGAGACAGCGAGAGGGAGCAGAGAGAGAGAGAGAGAGGAACAAAGTCATTGGGGCAGTGGGAGATGCTACCCAGACTCAGACTCCATCTCCAGCGCCCCAGGCTGCAATTGTCTGCTTAAAAGCGTTCATTCTGTCCACAATGAAGCCACATAACTTGGCCGCAGTTACTAACCTTCACTCCTGCCTCCTCTGCCCGGCTTCGATGTGATGATTTATTGTGCCTGCGCCTGCAGCTTCAATCTGTCCCTCGGTCCCAGCACGGTAGCTTTGCCACCAGTTCTCTCCGTTTTTCCCTTGACTTTTTTTTCCGCTGAATTGAAAGTTTATTTAATAAGTTGATGTTATTTGTTAACTCTGCGGAAAGGGCGAATTGTGAGTTATGTGACTGCTGCCGGCCGATAGAACTAGAAATTCTAATGCTAAGGGAGCGGTGGATTGAGTTGGTTGGGCCATTAATCAATGGGCGGTTAACTAAGGCGTGGGTTGAACTGCAACAGGCACTTCATAATTGGCACTGAGGCTGAGGTAATTTGTTTAATAAAAAATGCTTACAAATCCTGAACCTAATCCTTGAATAACTATTCATTAAAACTCTACTTCTTAATTTGAATTTCAGGGGGATATTCAACCCTCAAGCCCGAGGGTACAACTACCGGGCTAAATCAACATTTAATGGGCTACTTACCTTATTTAAACTGACTCCCTCTGCCGTCCTTACATTACTTCAACTTGTCTGCCCAATCGTTGAGCAAAAGTTCGATGATTTCGCCGCCTGTCTTGTCAAAAACAGTTGCAAGTCTCTAGTTCTTTAATTCTAACATAATATCAAGCAATCACAATGATGTTAAGTCATTCTGGTCACTTCTGAGTCCAGCGTAGTTTTCGATGTACGCCCATCTCTAGCTCTGGCAAATGCAAAGGTTTTTTTTTTGTCTGCGACGCGTGCCAATCCTCTCTCTCTCTCCTATTTATACTCTGTACCAAAGGTACATAGAGTATAATAAGTTTGTGCAAAAGTATGTAACAGCACCTTAAATGATTAGTATTTAAGCAACTCAAGTCGACTCGTAGGTCTTTATTCATATATTGACCCCATTGCTATTGCAATGGCCTCATCGTGGTGTTCCCTGGATACCGATTTTATATAATATAATCGGGAGCAAATGCGAGCGGCGACCCCAACTGGTACAGAGTATAATATAGTCCAGCTTGACCGACTTTCTGCCTTGTTGGTACTTAAACAGTACAAATTGAAATACTGCTATTTGTAAGGTAACATGACAGCTAAAATAGTATTCCTACTAATTTACTGTAGACTAACAAACTTTCGGTTTATTCACCAGAAAACTGAGAAATTACTACTTTGGTAGTAAAATTACTGTGTACATAGTAAGAAATGCTACTTACAGTAAACATTGGAAGGTTAGGTTATGGGCCCGTGGCCACGTGGGCCCGTTGCGAATCCATATATTCCCAGTTAAATCCTGGGGTAGTCTTCAGTACTGAACCATTGTGTGGTCAGAATATAATTGAGTAGAGCTGGGAGCTCTATTTCGGATACCTCTGATAGGTTGAGTAGGAGTGGTTGACCAACTAAGTCTCCTCCTACTTACGAGGGCCGTCCCAGAAATGGCCGACTTAGCACAGTAGTGTTGGAAAATGTTCACAGAAAATATTAAAAAGGGGAAGTACCGACTATTAAAAGCTTAAGTTTGAAGTTTGGTGCCTTTACCTTGCACAGTTCGTTTTTGGTCGATTTTAATAGAGAACGCTTGTTATTGATTTGCAAACATGGACAAAATTGGTCATCGTTATGTGATACAATACTTTCATATAAAAGGTCTTAGTCCAACCAATATTAAAAAGGAGCTGGATTCTACCTTACGTAATTCTGCTCCCTCGTTTACAACAATAAACAACATGGGGGGGTTTAATTTGGCTGCGAAGATGACTCCAAAATGAGGTGACCACTTCAGAAATGGTGGCCAAAATAAAAAAATGTGTATTGAGTGACCGGCGATTGAAAGTTCGTGAGTTAGCTGAATGTGTAGACATTTCAAAAAGTGCTGTAAATCGCATATTGACCGAAAAATTGGACATGGAAAAGTTATGCGCAAGATGGGTGCCGCGTTTGCTGTTCCATCATGACAATGCGCCGGTTCACACCTCTGCCGTTGCAATGGCTAAAATTAATGAATTAAAATTTGAATTGCTACCTCACGCCCCTTATTCGCCAGACTTAGCTCCCTCTGATTATTTCTTATTTCCAAACTTGAAAAAATGGCTCGGAGGAAAAAGATTTGGCTACAATGAAGAGGTGGAGTCCGAGGTTAATGCCTATTTTGAAGAGCTTCACAGTTCTTATTATAAAAAAGGTATCGAAGCTATTGAACATCGCTGGGAAAAGTGTATCGACCTAAAAGGATCCTATGTTGAAAAATAAAAAAAAAAATGATAAATTTTTGTCCTTAGTGGTCGGCTATTTCTGGGACGGCCCTCGTAGGTATAATCAGGGCAGCAAACAAAACAAATTTTTTCGGAATTTCGTTTAAGTTTCAAGGTTTGCAGACGAAGGTTTTGGTTCGAACCTTGTTTCAGTCCCTTAACATTAGGTCGCTTTGTTGCGATTTGTAGAACTTATGGAAATAATCACAATATATTTTACTGTGCAGAAAAATTCCATTTCGTAGTCTACATATGAAAAATACAATCAATGTAATGTAAAGCTCTTGTTTTGAGAATCATTTAAAAAGTTTTGGCGTCAACGATCTTTCCAAACATTTGGAGATTCCATAGTTATTAGATTCTATAAGATACTAAGAGTCAGTCACCCAAGACCGATCAGATAACAGAAGAAGTCGCCAGACCGTAGATAAAATTTTTGTCGTCCATTGCAGAACCGAAATTTTACATTCGGAACAGGTTCAGCTTTTATTTAAAAAGATGTTCGGTTAAATGTTCGGATCACAGCAATATAAAAGTAGGAATTCAGACGGGTTAACCGGAGGTCTAAAGAGGGCGTAGCAACAAACTGCAGGTCTTAGCTAAAGTAGTTACACAAATTCTTTTCTGTTCAGGGGTTAGCATATAATTGTAATGAGGGTCTAAGAAAATGCCTCATAGCACTCCATGATGACTTGTCTCGATATATTCTATATATTTTAATATACAAAAGATTTGCAAGAATCGACTCTTTTATTTGTTTGAATCTTACGATTATGCCGAATTGCATAAGTCTTTCAAAACTAACACTCAGAACCGAAACTGCACCGATATACTATTTAGTTTCTTTTTGGTTCCAAAAATAACGGTTCCTGGATAACGATTCACCGGATCTGGTTCTGAGCTCTAGTCGGTTCATTCCGGTGTACGGTTCTGGTTCCGGGTTTGACTCTCGGCTTTACAAACTTAAAAATGCAGGAATTGTACATCACTTGACAAATTGAGCTCCTTAGCAGAACTTTCACAACTTAATTATACCCACTCCTTAAACACTCTGAAAACATTTCATGTCTATAATTAGCTTAGGCCATAAATTAAGCGCCAGTTCAAGGGTCACCCGCACCAGCACCTGCTGTTGCCGCTGCTCCCGCTGCTGCTGCTGCTGCTCTGCGAAGTGCGGCCCAGACAAGAGACGGCGATGCTTTATCGATGACGATGATGTTGCATTGGCATTGGCAATGGCGTTGGTAATTCCCTCATTAGGTGGTCAGTGGCAGCAACCTGGCATGTGGCATGCAACCTGCTTGCATCCGAGAGACTGTGGCCTGAGCCTGTTTGCCACAAGTCAGCCCACTTAACGATGCTCCGGAATTTATGCCGATATGGTAATGCATCCTACGGTCCGCCGCCGCCTCATTATGCCATTGATGGACTGCAGTTGAGCGTTTGGATTGCGTAATTTATTGTTGAGGCCTTTGTGGCTTGATAAACTGGTGACCAGAAATGGTCAATGGGTTCGACATGGAGCAACATTTTTTGCCAACGCCTGCCCCAAGCAAACACAAATATCACTTTCTGTCAAATCCGCCGAGGCACAGCCGCAGACTTTGGGGGATTGGGATTGCGAGCTGCTTACAATTATGGCTCTAATTAGCTACGTCCGCAGCATGCAAAAGTCCTCCGTCTCGAGGCTGATGATTTCCAGGGAAATCATTGAGCGGGCACACAACAACACCTGTGCCCAAGAACTGAGGGGTTCAAAAGGTTAAACAGCCTGCAAGGAAATAAGTTCTGCGTAAGATTGCAACCCAAGTGCCACAAATCATTCCCAGCCCCAAGATCTGTGAGGCAACCAATTTGTGTTCCGTTGCCTTGCCGTTTGTATAAATCAATTGGCTGGTGGTGGACTAGCGACTCCCAGCCCGGACGCGACAACCCGCTGTGCGGTGTCTATTGCCATGGCCATCCTATAAATTGCCAAAGCCAAAGCTCCTCTCCCGATCATCTCCTCCTAATGCCTTATGTGTGTTTGGTCTATGATTTCTGCTGTTTCACTTGTTTTTAGTGCGTGAGTTTGGCCATGATTGGTCTATAAATTTTCTAGTTTATGGCATAGCACCCCAAAGGCCTACGCCCCCGACGACACTGATGGATTGCCCTCACCTTATCGATTCCCTCTAAATGTTTGCTTATCGAAATATTTCTGAGAGTACCTTCAGAATGCTTGTTAAAATATTTGCACAATTTAACGGTCAGTGTAAATAAACAAATAAGCGACCACAGCAAAAGGGTTCAAGTCACAAACTCTCCATAATGATAAAGCCGGTGGCCAGGCCTTGACCTAACCAAAGACCGAAACTGACTTGCAGTCAGAGTTAAGTAAATGTCATTCGTTCATTTGCTGACATGAAGAAGCCCTGTCTCCGAGGCCAAGTTGTAGGAGCCACAAACGAAGCCGCCAACTTGCAATCAGTAAACCAAATTTTTCTATACACTTGGAAAAATAAAACTAACTGAATAAGGTTTAGATGTGGTATGCAAGTTTTGTAAGTGAAATTGCAAATTTGAGTTAAAGTTAATCCAATATGTATAAATTAAGAATGACAAGATCAAAAACTCTTCTATAGATTTAGACAGGGTACGAAAACAAAGAGACAGTATTAAGCATCGGCTACTTAAGACAAGTAAATGTCACTCAAACCACAAGAATCAACTATCCTAAAGTGAATTTATTGTGGCGGGCCCCAAGTGGAAGTGGCATCAGCAATCTCGTCTTTTTAAGGCAGAATTGGCGGCTAATACTAAGATTTATAAAGACCATTGCCACACGGTCTTTTAGCCCGATTTAGAACTGTGACAGAAAACTGAATCTGAGGGCACTTGAATCATATATTAAATAACAATAGCCAAAAACATCAATTGTTTGATTTGAACAAGTAAGAAAATCGGTCTATCCCGACTACACTATACTCTGTACTGAACCAGCACGTGTAAGTTATATAGTAATCGAGTAATACAGATGAGTATGATTACCTAGCTGTTAAATTCGCACCGTGGCACCGTATAATCGTAGGAACCGTGAAAACCTGCGAAAACACTGTTCGGGTGACATGAGCTCGACCCCGATCGGCCAACGACCAAGAGCGAAAAAAGCAAAAACAAATGTGATTCTCTCCTCTCACGACCGAAAAAAAAAACAGAAAGCGCTGTTAAAGGTTGCTTCCATCCCTCTTTGTCAATTTGCCGCACGAAACCGGTTTTTTTGTGAGAAATGCAAAGAGAGGACCGGTTGTTGCAACCTCTGCGTAATCCTTTACGTAAAGAGATCTATTGCTATAGTAAATTGATCCAAAAATATCGTTTAGAAATGCGTCAACCCACAAAATTTGTAATATATACCAATGTTTCAGGCACGCAGCACGCCTAGGCGTACAACACTCTGATTTCTGCGGAAGTTGCAGATTTGAGTAGGAGGAGGAAATAATACAGCACCTTCTGTGTCATTGCCCTGCTTTACGAGAGTGCTTTTGAATTCCCAACTCGAGAACACGCCACATACTTCCCCTGCTACAAAGACAGCTACTTACAAAGGGGAATGGCTGTCTTAGGCTGTCTTTTTGGTGTTTTTTGCGCAAGCTGCCTTTGGAATTCCCAAACAGTCTTGCCGTCGCTGGCATGGAGGGGCTGCTCTTTGGATAGATATTTCAGGCTCAAGATCGCTGATGAGTAAGGATTTGGTCACTCATGAAACGCGTCCGATCAACCTGAAGCCTCCTTTGTTATGGTGTGTGCCTCTGTTTAAAGTTATGCCAATAGCATAACAAGACCTCGTGTATACACGAGTTGGACCAGTAATGATGGAGGTCTTACAATAATATTTTCGATGTTTCGGTTAATATAAGGTTTGCCTATACCACACTCCAGCTCTTAACTGTTTCTATATCAGTGGTGCCCAAACTCACACAATCAAGCTTTGCGCTTGTGTGCGTAGCAGAAAAACACGAAGTAATTCTGCAAACATTTTGTGGTGTTACTTATCTCTCTCGTCAAAGGGAGAGTTTGGCGATAGTTTGAGGAGAGAATTTGGGGATATTTTGGCGATTAACAAAAACAAAAATTGGCGATACATCAAAAAGCATACTTGTATTTTAGCTAGCCGTTTTATATTGATTGTCGACGGAATAAAAACTTGAGAATTACAAGTGGTGTCTAAACGATATGCCAGAAATAAATTGGTGAATACTTTTAGGAAATATTGTATAAATAGTGTTTTTGCCGCGTAGCAACCATCGTGTGCGTCCCGAGTTCGAATCCCATGGTAGACACTTGGATAACTGTTTTGCCGCTCAAGTCCTTGGAGAGCGTGGGACAATTGCACGGCTTGCCGAGGGAAGGAGTGATGCCACTTGCATAAAAACGCAACGCCACCAAGAGTTTGGTCTCTGAGAACAACGCATGATTCCTGTCAATAAATTATAAGCAACTGAAGATAAGTTCTTAACTATTGCTTTGAGAGACTCTTGATCTCTAATCCAAGCAAGAGTTATACGTATGGTTACTATTAATCTGAATCGTTGAACAGATTTGCCATCATCCAGTCCTCTCCCTAAAGTTTGTAGCTCGGCTC
Organism: Lordiphosa collinella; assembly: GCA_018904265.1. Lineage (NCBI taxonomy): Eukaryota > Metazoa > Arthropoda > Insecta > Diptera > Drosophilidae > Lordiphosa > Lordiphosa collinella. Next base: position 669,467 of record JAEIFV010000029.1, on the reverse strand, counting down.
TCGTCAAACTTAGTTGGCCAGTTTCACAAACCCGACAGAGAAATCGGGCCTTGGTAACTATTTTTAAGAGGATTTTAGCTTTTGAGCATGTTTCCCTCAACTTATTGCATGGTCAAGGATAGATTTTTTTGTTTAGTATAAAAATAAACTAGCAAACTTTTGGAATTTATGTCATTTGTTTCATAGTTTTAATTCTTAACGAATTTTTTTTATTAAACCCATCTTAGATTGGTAGTAGGAGCTATGTCGACTACGTAAGTGCCTTCGTGGAGTACGATTTTGTTTAACTTTACCTTTCTTTGCAGCCCTTACAATCCCTATGAAAATCGCGAAGTAAAGAATCCACTTTCGTGAGTTCAGTCTGCTTAAAGTTTTGATTCTAGTTCTTCTTAAAAAAAACTCTATTATCGTTTATTCCTAGAAACTGTGATGCATTTTTCTCCTTGCTCAAGTGTGTCATTGGCACTGGCATTTTAGCCATGCCCCTGGCTTATCTGTATTCCGGAACGGTCTTGGGTACCATCCTGACTGTTCTAAGTACCATGCTGCTCATACATGGCATGCATCTGCTTGTTCGTTTCTCTTTGTTATTTATACAAAACCTTACTAAAATACTTTCTAGATTTCTTGCATGGTCGAATCAAGTAGACGACAAGAGGTGCCCTACTCCACCTTCCCCGAAACCATGGCGTTTGCCTTTAGCCTGGGCCCGAAATGGTGCCGATATTGCTCAAAGGCCGCGGGTTATTTGGTTGATGGAGTCCTCGGATTCTCACACTATGGTGTGGCTGTGGTTTATTTGGTTTTTGTGGGTAGAAATATTAAACAATTCATGGACTTTTATACGGAGGGTGCGGATGTGCGCATCTATATAGCCGGAATAGGATTGTGTGTATTGCCATTGTTTCTAATACGGCATTTGAAGTATTTGGTGCCCTTTAATATATTGGCCAATATTCTAATTTATTCAGGGTTTGCCATTATCTTTTATTATCTGTTCTGCGGATTACCTGATATAGGGGATCGCGACATGTTTGCAGATCCGCAAGACTTGCCCCTGTACTTTGGTATTGTGCTGTTTGCGGTGACCTCTGTGGGTGTGGTAAGTTGACCGAAATTAGTCCCATAATGATGATTAATGATTTTCATTCAAGATGATAGCCATAGAGTCGAAGATGGCTCATCCGGAAAAGTATCTTGGTTGGTGGGGCATCCTTAACCGTGGCACAGTTTTTGTCATTATAACGAATGTGTTGTTTGGTCTCATTGGCTATTGGCGCTATGGTGAGGAGGTGAAGGGTAGCGTCACTCTAAATTTACCAACGAATGAAATGTGAGTAATTTATTTTAGTACCAACATCTGATTTACAATCTCTCTCCACCTCAGCGCTTCTCAATTGGCTAAGGTCCTCATAGCTGTAGCCATTTTCCTGACCTATCCGCTGTGTGGTTATGTGACCATTGACATTATCATGAATCACTATGTGACCAAGGGACGTGAACTAAAGCATCCCCATTTGATTGAGTACATTCTGCGTATTGTGTTTGTCATCGTCAGCACGCTTAATGCGATTGCATTTCCTAATTTGGGTCCACTTTTGGCATTGGTTGGAGCTTTTTCCATATCGGTGCTAAATCTAATATTTCCCGCCTGCATCGAAATGTGTTTATATTATAGGGATGAGCATGGATATGGCAAGATCAAATGGAAGTTGTGGAAAGACATTCTAATTGTTATTATAGGCATGATCATACTTGTATATGGCAGCTATGCGGCTATAGTGGATGCTATACGAGAATACGGGGGAAATGAGGAGGATAAGACATAACTTGAGAAATGAAGAGAAACACAAGCACACACCGAGAAAATACAACTAAAATTTGGCATAGTTTGTATATAGAATTAATAAAAATTAAAAGCTAATTTGCCTTAATAAAGTGTATAATTACATTAGAGTAGTTTGTGTTCTAATGTAATTAGATCTTTTATTCGATGAGCTAATAATTGTAACAAACATAGAGAAACTATTGAAAACAAAAAGATCACGAAACCTCCGAACAGTTCGATAGTCATTTATTAATCGATAGTAGTGTTTCGTTGGATACAGGGTTGCCAGACCATTAGAAAAGTGATAATTTCATACAGAATCGTGATCATTTCTCTTTTGACTAATTGTGCAAATGTGATGGCAACTAAGCAAATACTCGACTTTATTGCACAGTAAATTCAGAGTCTAATTTGTTAAGTGCTAGTGCTTACGTCTACAATCTACAAAAGCCTATAGTATACGTTTGCAGTCTCAATATTCTTCTTCTATGTCCTTGATGATAGCATCACAACCGTTTTACTGTCTCGGCTGCTGCATCTAATGCCCGCCACTCGCCTCTGTCTCGAGCGACATCCCACCAGAAGGGCACACCCAGCTTCGAAATATCTCGCAGCACCTGGTCGCGCCATCTCCGCTTCGGTCGACCCAGCATACCGACTGTACACCCGTTTTGCTGGAGCGTTATCATCCTATCCAGCGCAGCTGCTGTTGTTTTATGCGCTAGACAAGCCTAGTGTCCCCATAAAGCTCGTACAGTTCGTGATTCATTCGGATGCGAAATTCGTCGCCAACGTTTAGAGGTCCATAAATCCTTCGAAGAACTTTTCTCTCGAACACGCCAATTGCCGCCTCATCCGTTTTTGTTATTGTCCATGCTTCTGCGCCGTATAGCAGGACTGGGATGATAAGCGACTTGTATAGAGGAATTTTCGATTTTCGAGAGAGGGCTCTGCTCTTAAACTCCTTACAGAGCCCTTAGTAACATCGGTTTGCAAGAGGAATTCTTCTTCGGATTTCCAGATTGGTGTTGTTGTCGCTGGTTATCGTCGTTCCGAGGTAGACAAATTCTTTAACAACCTTGAAGTTGTATTCTCCCATTGCAACAGATTGTCCAAGCGTAGACTCCCTGCGCGTTGATTGTAGGTACTTCGTTTTATCCTCATTTACCGCTAAGCCCATAAGTTTTGACTGCTTCTCTATCTCTGAGAACGCCTGTTTTACCACAGATTCGCTTTTGCCGATGATATCAATATCATCGGCATATGCAAGTAGCATGTTATCTCTGGTAAAGATGGTGCCCGTTCAGTTAGCATTTGGGCACTGGCGCAGTATGTACTCCATCAGCAGATTAAAGAAGTCGCACGATAAGGTATCACCCTGCCTAAAACCTCTTTTGGTATCGAAAGGCTCGGAGAGGTTTTTTCCTATTTTGACGGAGCTTTGTGTGCTTCTCAACGTCATCATGCAAAGTCGAACGTACTTTTCTGGTATACCAAAAGTAGACAGGGCTTCAAAGAACTTTGACCTTATCAGCGTGTCAGAGGCGGCTTTATAGTCAACAAAAAGGTGGTGGGTGTCGATCTTTTTCTCTTGGGTCTTCTCCAGGATTTGTCGCAGTGTAAATATCTGGTCCGTGGTGGATTTGCCAGGTCTAAAGCCATACTGATGAGGTTTAATCAGTTCACTCATTCTCGGCGCTAGACGTTCACATAGGATGCATTATAGAACCTTATATGCAATGGGAAGGAGACTGATCTAGCGGTGATTGGCGCAAACCGCAGTGTCTCCTTTTTTAAATATTGGACAAAGTACACTTAGATTCCAATCTTCGGGCATGCTTTCTTCAGACCGATTTTACCCGGTTTTAAAGCTCAGCCATAAGACTATAAGAACCCTCCGATGGCTGCACATGGCCTCTTGTTGCCCAAAAAGACAAAACAATAATTTTTTTAATAACATTTAATCGTACATATTAAGGGCTCTAGCTGGAAACGAGGATCTAAGGAATACTGCCTGGTGGTCACACTAGACGTGAAAAACGCGTTTAACTGCGCTGGTTCGAGCCGACTCTCCAGGTAATCAAAAGATTGTACTTTAGTGGTAGAGTTCTTACGTACCCCACGGCAGAGGGTAACAAACCCCATGCAGTGTCTGCAGGTGTCCCACAAAGATCCGTGCTTGGAACTGTTCTATGGAACGCCATGTAATTGGGTCCTCCGACTGTCCCTCCCACCAGGAATGCACTTAGTGGGCTTCGCGGACGACGTGGCACTCGTTGCTGTGGGTAAAGTGCTAAGAAGGACCGAAGAGGCGTGTAATTCTGTCATTGAGCGCATCCACCAGTGGCTTAACGTGGCGGGAGTGAAGCTGGCGGCGCAAAAGACAGAGGCGGTGCTAATTAACAGTCGTAAGAAGGTGGAATCAGCTTGGACCAGAGTTAATGGCCCAGCTATCAAATCCAAAAGAGTCATTAAATACCTTGGAGTAATGTTGGATACCGGGTTATGCTTCCGAGAATACTTAGCTGACTTCGGATAAAAGGCAGCAAAATCAAGCAGCGCTCTTGCTAGCATCATGCTGAACATGCGCGGACTAAAACAGGTGCGAAGACGGCTTTTGGCGAATGTTACGAAAGCCACTATTTTATATGCGGCGCCAGTCAGGCAACGTTCCATGGAATTCGCTAGCTACCATCTAAGTGCGCTCAGGGTTTCTTCTGCATACCGTACGTTGTCGGAAGATGCTGCGTTGGTCATTGCCGGAATGATCCCACTTAGTAAGCTGGCCACAGAAGCAAATGAGAGGTACCAGGCTTCACGGTTGAATGGCTCAAATCAACCTAACAATGGTACCCAGAAACAGGAAGCGAGGCAACGGAGCTTCGAGAAGTGGCAACACCGTTGGGATCAATCCACTAAAGGTCGCTGGACCCATAGCCTAATCTCAGAATTGTTGCCATGGCTGTCAAGAAAGCAAGGTGAGGAGAACTTTCGTTGTGAATTTTCGATTGTGTTCGGCCCCCCGGGGCATGGCTGGGGAACACTGATTTATAGAACACACGTATTCTCCCTCTCTGTGCGTGTGTCTGCTGCGACGTCCCATGGGATAGGCTTTTGGCATTTTGGGCACCACTGATCTATATCTGGCCCGGCCAAATAGAGAGCAGAGAAAAATAAGTTTGTCTCTCTCGGACACTCAGTGATGATTGACTCCGGCAAGTATTCGGTGTGAATCGGCGAGTGACTTCGGGCCCCAGGGGCTATGGCTGGACAGGCCTGATCTATATACATTTCTTACTGGGTCTCTGTGGTTTTTCACTTTCTTTGTTTGCTTGTATTGCATCTCCACACCGATTGCCTATTAAGACTCGACTCACTCGGCTGGCGAGCTACTTAGGTTCTTTGGAACTAGTTTACCTAAACTCAGGGAAACACTCTAGTGACTTTAAACCTAAAACGAATGCTAGGGTTCAAGATGTGATTCTTCACACAAAAAGCCTTGCTTATGCTGATCAAGAACCCTGTAGTTCAGCTGCACCGGTGCTGCACTAACGAACCCCATAGCTCTTCGTAGTGAGCACTCGCCACCAGACCAACCACCAGCCATGTATTTGCCTAACGATTTTTGTGGTGGTGATGGGTGCGATGGATACAGTTCAAGTACTAGCCTAGCGCTTTGATGCATTACCTGTCGTTAACGACGCGACTGACGCTCAGTGATGCATCAGGTCGTTAGGCCTGGCAGTGCCTTGACACCAGCTGAACTAAAGGGAATCTACAGCCATACTCCCTTTCTTAGTTTCGCAAAAGTTTTCCGATTTGAGACCAATTGTAATACCAAATTTAGTCCCCAAGTCATAAAACTTTTGCAAAAGTGAATATATAAGCTGGGCTGCTGTATACTTTAAGTGGTCGGAGATGCTTTCTTCTGAGCATTACAAACATCTAAAGGATGCAAAAATTTTGAAAATTTCCTCAAAATATTTTGAAATTACAGAATCAACCCTTCACCCAGGTATTTCTGCATGAGTCTGTGTGTGTGTGTGTCAATTGTGCATGGCATTAGAAAGTCAAGTGACTTCAATCTCCGAGCCGCTGCATCTGGCTGCAACTGACAAATTGCTGATAAATAAACCGAAAGATTTGCCATAATGCCTTTCTAATTTCATGCGTCGCCATCGCCACTCGCCTTGGGCATGCAAAGCGCACAAAAAAATCGATCCTAGCCTGGCGGCGCCCCGCACACACACAATTTTCAACATTTTCCACACGTAATGCGAAAGTTTGAATCATTTGTCCAGTTGCAACTGCGCAGCGATTTTCATTTAAAATTCTTGTCACAGACATGTAATTGCACGACGGCAACGGCGACGACTCCGACTCCAACTCCTCTCGGTGGGCAACCAAACGGATCTATAATGCTATTGACAATGCGTTTGTCAGGCTACTCCTCCTCCTCCTCCTCCTCTACGTCCTCGGGGCTCGCTGTGTTGACACAGATAAAAGTGCGTGGCGTGGCCTGGCGTGGCGTCGGCATCGTCAGCGATAAGTAGCGTTTTATGCATTAATTTTTGCTCAAAACGAGCATTATTTATTACGCATTAATGCGCTGAATTAACGTTTATTTAATTAATATTAATGCTGTAGCTGCCGCGGATGCTGCTGTAGCAGCTGCTGCTGCTGCTGTTGTGCCTGAGGTAGCTACATTGTGTTGGCGGCAGCAACACAAGCAAGTTGCTTTTGGGCTTTAGTCACAAATGTATTTTTTTTCTGTTTTGTTGTTTTATTTGGCAATTAAAGGTACCGCTAACATACAGAGGTCTGTCTAGGTCTGTCTAGGTCGGCTAGTACGTCAGTCAGTCATTCAGTTAGGCAATGAATTGTCAGTTTGTAGGCAACATGTTGCTGACATACCTACACTGCAGCAAAGAATTGGTTGAAGCTTAAACTTTCTTGAACTGTGTATAGTGACCATATCGTTTCTGAACCCAAATTAAACCCACACTAAGATTGAAGGATTTAAGCAGTGTACGATATTTTTAGACAGTCCGCTTTAAGCTTGATGGTTTGCCCACTCGAGAACATGCTACATATTATTGTGCGTGAAAAAAACATGGTGAGCCCATTTCTAAGCCACAAACGAACATAGATTGGCCTTGCAACTTATTGATTTTCATTGCGAATACCAAACTAATAGGAAACTGAACGCGTTTAAATGGAATTGAGACATCTGCGAGAATCATTGGAATTTGTGAGAGCCCAACATTATCGGCCAACATTATCGAGTCGATATGTTCGTGAATTTTTGCTTCAGGGATGCGTCGTTCAGCGGAGCGATCGTAACTAGGGGTGCCGATGGTGCATATCGGGCTGCCTGGTCAGCATTTTCATTTCCGGTGATGCCCATGCGCCTGGGTTTCCAGCAAAGAACCATCTTTCCCTAACTTTTGATTAGAAGGTTCTGATGCTCATGTGACTGGGTGTCCAGAAAAGAACTATCATTCCGCGACATTTGATTAGAAGGTTTCCTAATTTGCGCAATGGTTTCGTTTTCAGCGTTTAGGTTTTTACAGCTTTTACAGCTATAAAATTGCATGCGCTTCTGCGTCAAACACAGATGCACATTCTGTTAATATTCCGCAGAACGCGATGGTGTTGTCGTAGTCGACGGCCGCAAAGGCTGCCCAACAATTACGAAAGGATCCGTCTGTAAAAAGGCATTTCCAGTTTTCATATACTTGACTCTTTTCCACAAATAGTTGTAGATATTCACACTGATTATGGTTTATCATCGGATCACCTCCCCATAGTTGTCGAGTTAGCAGGTATCCCTAAATATAAGGTAATTAAAAATCCGCTGCTACCCCCAGCAACTGATCTAGAGAGTTTTAGAAGGGAACTTGAGTAAGCATAAAGAAGAATGTGGCCGGGTGGCTCAGAGGCTAATGTGCGCGACCACGACCTCTGCACAGCAGGTCGTTGGTTCGATCCCGCCTCGGAACATATAAAGAAAAGTTGTTTCTTTGAATAAACTTTACACACGGTCACCCTTCTCTGCTGTTGGCACCAGCTTTGTAGTAATTAGCCATGAAACGCTTCTTAAAGTGCCGTTCGGACTCTGCGAAAATCTGTAGGACCCTTTCCCTTGTGCGAAAATTAGAAGCGCACATGCCAAGAGATTAAGAGAAGCTCGGCTTTGGCCCTTCGGGGCTGTGTCGACATTTTACAAAGAAGAAGCTACAGACCGCTATCTTAAGTTCCTAAATTTCCCATTTGAAAGGCTGACGGGATTTGGGACAAGTCACCGCAAGAGCGTGCGGAAGAATTTGCCTTGAACCTCTAGGTTTTAGCCATTTGACTTTACATCAAATAGCCATAGAAATTGCGTCAATAATATCATTGATACCCCTGGTCAACTTGCGCTACCATCTCCCCATATAACGCTTGAGGAGTTCAAAGAACAAATTGAGGATCTAAATGGAAAGAAGGCTCCAGCTGAGGATGGCTGGGACAATAGAGTGTTAAAAGCTCTTCACATCAAAGCTCTTCTCTTTCTGGTCCTTCTGTTGAATGCTGCCTTGCGGTTAAGCTACTTCCCTAAGTGCTGGAAAAAAGCCCTAATCGTAATGATTCACAAGCCTGGGAAGAGTCCCTCGGAAGTGGAGTCATACCATCCCATTAGCCTTTAGTCCAGCAATGTTCAATAAGAGCGAGGCCAAAAAGTGTGAGTGTATTGGTGTGCGATATCAAAGCGACACAGCCCAGCTTTGAACTGCCCTGCTCGACGTCTGGGCATCGAATTCAAGCAAAGAGAGTGCTGCTTACGCTCTTATGCCTGACTTCGGCATGCGCTCGGCTCGTATGCGTGTAAATAGCCGATTGCGCTCGGCCCCTGGGGGCTATAAAGGAACATCGCTGCTTTAGTCCACAGTGTCAAAGATTTTCGAAAGAAGCCTGCTAAATCGAATATTGTCACTGAACGAAGTCAGATGTATTATCCCCCTTCCAGTTTAGCCTTACGAAGTCGCATGGCACACCGAAACAACTCAATCGTGTTGACAATTTTATTATTTAGGGTTATCAAGCTAAGGAATGCGTGGTATTTGTAGTATTTATAGACGTAAAACAGGCTTTTGAAAGAGTATGACACGATTGCCTTCTGTGCAAGACTAAGAGTTTGCTTACTACTCTACTCTTTGATCTTGTGCGAAGTTTCCGCGAGGAGAGAGCTTTCACAGTGATTCTTGACGCAGCTGAATCTAGTGTAAGGTCTATAAGAGCACGTGTTCCTCAGGGGAGTGTACTCGGACCTACTCTTTACACGCGAATTACAATGGATATGCCAACAGGAGATACAGATCCCATTGAAAACCGTCAAGATCTGCTCGTGGCTACCTTTGCGGACGATACGGTCTTTATGGCAAGAGACTCTTGCAATTAAGGTGCAACGGATATCATCCAACAATATTTATTCCGTTTGGGCAGCTGGGCTAAGCGTTGGAACATAGCTTTGAATCTGGCCAAGTGTGTAAATGTTACATATGCTCTACGCCGTGATATTATATGACGAATTACTCCCGCATAAGTCAGGACACAAATATTTGGTAGTTTACTTGGATAAGAGGTTGACTTTTAGCACACACATCAACCAGCTTACCAAGTCCCTCTATGCTCGGAGAATAGAAGAAGAATTAAATGTACCGAAAATAGGAGATACTATTAATAGACAGGCTTCTGACTATTTAGACCGACTAAGGGGTCATCCGAACAGACTTGCCAGACTATTGTTGAGAAGATGAAGGAGGAGAGGCTTTATTATAAGAAGACGCCTAAAGAGGTTACAAATATATGACCTCCCAACGAGACATTTCCAATGAATTGTGGATAATTTGTAACCTACTGATGATCATATTTAGTGGACCTGTACTATCCATAGTATAGTCAGATGTTTGTTTAAGTCACCAATACTACTATACTTATTTGAAATCACAAATACAAGCTCACATGGGTTTCAGTATAATTTGCGTATTCCTAACATGAAGGCTAACGGGTTGGCAGATTCTTCTTCATCAAGTTATTCTTGCAGTTAGGCCTAACGTAAATTATAACTAAGACCAGAGCTCGCAAACAACTCTCAACAATTTCAACGTGTCGGCAAAAAACAGTTTGGTTACGGACACAACGAAAACAGGGAGCGAAAGACAGTTTCAGTTCTGATTTTGATGAATTTTGCTGTGCTCAGCACCGGAGCGCTCTGAAGCAGGAGTGAAAGGTAATCACAAAGCAGCACCCTGAAGGAGCGTTTCCGGTGCGCTCCGAGGCAGGAGTGAAAATGGATTCTGAATTTTCTCCGGCGGACAAGCTCTTTTAGGACACTTTTCGAAGCCTCCCTAGGAAGTTTAGCGCACCGCACAGGGAGTCCTAATGGAGCACCTTGTGGACTTCACTGGTTGGCTGGGACGAGCGTCACACAAACAATCTGCCTACCAAAAGCACAAACAAAAACAAAACAATAGAACACTTTTCGTGGACACTTTTTGTGTTCTACTCATTTGCAGACAGTTGTTTAGTGAGCGCTCGCTCAAAATAGTTGCTGTCGTAGGTTGTCGGATGACCGACACGTTTGTCTTGCTCAACCGAAAACTTGTAACAGAAAACACATGAGGTGCGAGAAAAAGTGCTACGCTCAGTAAGAGACCGCTTGTGCTGCGTTTGTTTCTGTTTTTCGCTACCAAAGATTCTACGGTCAAATTTCGCTTGTATGTATAGTTTAGTCGCTTTTAGCTTCGACGATTTTTAAAGGGATTGTGATGTTAATGAATAAGTAAAAATTATGCAAATCTTTATTTTTCACATTTCTTAATTTGATGTGTTGGTTTTCTTAATTTTGACTAAATGGTAACCCCACAAGAGTGCACCATTTAAACTCTATAAAAATGTTACTTATTATTTTGAATACTTTTTAGTTAATTTATATAGAATTTAAATGGTGCAACCTTATTGGGTCTCCCTTTACTTAAAATTTTAAGAACTTATCACAGTTCAAAATTGTCATCAGAGTCAAAAGGGTGATATCCACCCTTCACTTTAGACACGAGGGACAATACTCTTCCACTACGTCGATAATTCCAGTGTATATTCCATAAGACAGCACAAACATCCCCACCAAAATCAGAAATAAATCCTTCCAAAGTTTCCATTTGATACGACTATACGACGTAGAATAACAGAGACATATATCAATGCAGGCCGGAAAGATGAGATTCAATATCGATATGGTCAGAGAGCCGACTAAGCCCAAAAGTGGTCCCAAATTTGGGAAGGCAATGGCATTGAGAGTGACCACCACGACAAACAGCACACGTACAATGTACTCAATGCTAAGAGGACTTCTCACTTCGCGTTTCTTTAGCATACACTGATAGACGATAATTTCAACGGGTACATAACCACTCAGAGGATAGGTCAGAAAAATGGCCACTGCTATAAACAACTTGGAGCACTGCGCAGGTCTTAAGACAGAGCAGAAGTTACAAGTGAATTTGAAATGAGGTCAGTTAAGCTGAACTCACATTTCTTCGGTAGATATGATAAGGGTAATGGCGCCCGCCACGCTGTCACCATAGCGCCAATATCCCCAAAAGCCAAAGCTTAGATTTGAAAAAACAATGATAACTGCGGCACGACTTAGGACGCCAAACCAGCCCACATACTTTTCAGGCTGACGCATTTTCGACTCAACGGCCAGCATCTAGGGAGAGTGGAAGAAGAGTAAGATTGTGGCACTTCGTGCCCCAAATACCCACCACACCCACAGAGGTCACCGAAAACATCACAATGCCAAAGAACAGCGGCCAGTTCTCCACCTTGGCGAACATTTCCCGCTCACTGATCGAGGGTAAGCCACGAAATAGATAGTTGAAGATCAGAAATAATCCTAAATACATCAGAATTGTGGCCACCGCAGCAAATGGCACTAAATCCTTGAGGTGGCGCACGAGAAATAGTGGCAGCAACAGCAGTCCCACAACGGCAATATACATCCATATGGCCAAGCACGATGTACCAGCCCAGAAATCAACCAATTGTTTCGCACTCCTGGCGACATACACAGTGTACACCACAGCTATACCATAGTGAGAGAGGCATATAAAGATATTCACCATCAAACCAGCCGCCTTGGAGAAATACCGAAAACAGCGAGGACCCTGGGTGAAGGAAAATGCCATGGTGTCCGCATAGGTGCAATAGGGAATCTCCTGACGTCGTGCGCACTCCACCATGCAATTGACCTTCAAGCGAAACGAGGCTAAAGCTGGAAATATTAAACTAACAGGTGACTTGGTTAACCCACCAATAGAATCATGCCATGTATTAGCAGTATGGTGGTGAATATGCTGAAGATGACGCCGCCTATGATACCCGCAAAGGAGAAAGCAAGCGGCATGGCTAATATGCCCGTACCAACGGCACATTTCAGCAACGATATAAAGGCTTCGCAGTTGCTGAGACACAGAAACACATAAATTGAGATCTCCAAAGAGGCTTCAGCTTACGAAATCGGCTTCTGCACATCGCGGTGCTCGTACGGATTATACGGGCTATCCTGTTTCATACTATTCCAATTCCAAATTTTTCCCTCCCAAAAACAAATGTAGCCAAAACAATAACTGAAAACTCAAAGGCAATATTTATTCAACTGGAACTCGAATATTCTTCGGTCATCATCATAAGGGAAGCCACTGTGCCGGCTACTCCCCCACAAAGACCCACCGCAATAAACAGCAAGGAACGCCAGAGTACCACTTTACAGCGACCATAGCCCTCGGTATACCACACACACAGATTCACAATGCCCGGATAGATCAGACCCAATTGGGCCAAACAAAAGGAACCCACAAACGACAGCAACAGTCCAAAGTCCGGATAACCAATGGCACACAGTACGGAAGCTATGACCAAAGCAAAGCGCACTAGATATTCCAATGTGATGGTGGCATTCTCTTTCAATTGCGGCTCCATATATTGACGCCAAATGATGTCAATGGTGACATAACCCTGAAGAGCATAACTGAAGAAGATGCCAACTGCAAACATGGCCAACACACATTGAGGTAGGCTATATAAGATGAGGAAGAAGGATGAGATGGGGTGAGGGATGTAATTTAGTTTTCAATTTTTACCAGGTGAGAATAAAACATAGTCTTCGTTAAAGGTCACTGTTGCCAAAAGCTTTGTGAGAAACGGTAATTGCTAGTGATTTTTGTATCTCTGTCACTGAGAATCATATTGAAAATAAGTAATGTGGGCTATTTTCGACCTCTGGTTTGAAACGACTACTAAGGCGACCAAATTTAAGATATCTGTGTTTCTCTAGGCGAAATTGCAGAATAAGCATCGGGTGTGAGCCAATATTAAGCATAGCAGTCATATTCGCAGCCGCATTGCCCCTTAGCCAGCTTCTTCAAACTAAGCAGTAAACTTGGAAACAGTGATGAACTGTGCAGAGAACATTACTGCCAAACTGGAAGATATGCGAAAAAATGCTGAAACTGTGTTTGAAAGCACTTCTGAGGTTTTAGCATACGGCACTTCTTTTGTGATTCCTCGACGTTATCAGCACTGATAAAAGCTAGCTCCAGACAGTCCAAGTCGAATGCAACAGCTGAGATGCACTTTAGGGTTGCAGACGAAACGCAGGCCTTGAGCAGCTAACAAATGTGCGTAGCGTTGCCAAATTGTTTTTGCATTGTCATCCTCGGAGCTCCAATTTTGACTATATTTTTGAATGCAGCTACCCAGTCGGATTTGACGGAACGTGGTTCCCAGAAGAATGCCTTCTGGCACACTTCTTTTTACTAGGAAGAATGCACTACCAACTTGTGCAGTATGATAGAAGGCATATAATTTAGATGAAAACTGCTTCACGTTCTTTTTGGCAGTAGGTTCGAAGCGAAGAATTCGGCACAACATGCAAACGTCCCTTCTTATGTCACGCATGCAGCACCCGTGCTATTGGAAACCAATATGCGTAATGTGGCCCTAACCATTGACGAACGTTCGTTTTTTCTAAATATGTTCTTTTTGCCTTATGTTGGAAGCCATAAAATCTGCATAGCATGCAAACGTCCCTTCTAATGGCACTTATGCAGCATGGAGCAGAGACAGCCGAGCGTTTTTACGAAGTTGAACCAACAACAACAGCCCATGCAAACGTCCCTTCTAATAGAACAGTTCCTGCTGCGTTTCGCCTATATACAAAAACGAAAGGAAGATTGCAGGTTTTAGCAATTACTTCTGAGTGGCAAAAGTTGTATACGGGATGTGCTTCTGGCACGCAGTCAAGTCCGACTGGGTATTGCCGAGGAGCACTGATTTATGATTTTGAAAAGAAAGAAGAGACTCTTGGGAAAAATTTTGCGAGGATATTGTTTGCACCATTAAAGCATCCAGACTTCGACGTGTTCTGGCTAAAGATCCATCCAATCCGGAGTTACTATGTAACCCAAACGGAATATACGCCAAAAACAGTCGAGAGTCTCTGGAACTGCTCGTGAATAAACATATTCCAGGCTGCCCAGATGCTGAACCAGAAGTCGGGTCAACTGATCTACAAATCGCCGAGACACCTGGGGAAAGAGATACGACGATACATGACGAAATCATCACTGATGAAAAGATAATCTGGGCTGTAAAGTCATTCCAACCATTTAATCAACAGGACCGGATGACATCCGACCAGTCAAGTTGCAAGTATCGATCTTGAATTTACTGCCATGGCTGACCAATGTTTTCAAGGGATGTCTCCTCACGGGTTACATCCCAGAAAGCTGGAGGGAGGTGAGAGTGGTCTTCAATCCCAAGGCAGGGAAGATAAACCACATCAAGATAAACCACAGCTCGTTTCTTTTGAAAACGATGGAAAGACTTTAGGTCTCCACTTGAGAAGCAAGCTCACACCACGAAAGTTCAGCGGTGTGCTGCACGCCTACCTTATGGGTAGATCTTACGGGTACCTGAAGTGAAAGGGAGCAATGAGAAATTGCTGAATCAGAAGGAGTTTGCGTTGGCGGCCTTCCTCGACATCGTGAGAGCCTTCAACATTGTCAGGACAGAGTTGAATAGGGCAGCTCTGGCTAAAATTGGCCCACACCCGATGATTACTTACTGGCTAAGGAGCATGCTTAGCAGTCGAGTGATCAGCTCCACTCTCTGTGCAGCCAACTTACGAAGAACAACTAGAGCAGAGGCAGGCAAAAAATACATTTACATTTTTTCATTGGTGTGTGTGAAAGCAGCACATAAATTGCTCTCAATTTTAGTAGCAACGACTGCGTCGCGGCGTAGGAAAGCAAGCAACGCAGTGGCGCTTATACCGTGTGTGTCGCAGCAGCGCTGCTTTGAGATTTTTCGTATGCACACGAGATAGAAATGTGCCTATCCCTAAACTAGAGGCACTCCGCATGGGGGAGTCATTTTCCCGCTTCTTTGGAACCTGGGTTTCAACGAACTTCTTACCTTGAGGTTTTACTGATGGACAGCATACGTAGATGACCTGTTTCTAATAGTAAGGGGTAAATTCTTAGCCACAATCAATGAGTTATTGGATGATGGGTACATCAGTCCATTGGGGGAACGCAGCTAAACCGGGTCAATGAATCGAAGTATCTGGGTGTCATCCTAGAATCGAAACTCTCCTGGAAGAGAAACTCCAACGAAAGAATGAAGAAGGCACTAGGCGCGTACTTCTTCTTCTTCTTTGGCCATCACAACCGTTTTACGGTCTCGGCCGCTGCCACTAATGCCCGCCACTCGCCTCTGTCCCGACATTCCACCAGGAGGACACTCCCAGCTTCGCAATATCTCCCTGCACCTAGTCGGATGCGAAATTCGCCAACGTTTAGAGGTCCATAAATCCTCCGAAGAACTTTTCTCTCGAACATGCCAATTGCCGCCTCATCCTCTTTTGTCATTGTCCATGCTTCTGCGCCGTATAGCAGGACTGGGATGATAAGCGACTTGTAAAGCGCAATTTTCGTTTTCCGAGAGAGGGCTCTGCTCTTGAACTCCTTATTGAGCCCGTAATAACATCGGTTTGCAAGAGTTATTCTTCTTCGGATTTCCAGACTGGTGTTGTTTTCGCTGGTTATCGTCGTTCCGAGGTAGACAAATTCCTTGACAACCTTGAAGTTGTAGTCTCCCATTGCAACAGATTGTCCAAGCGTAGACTCCTTTCGCGCTGATAGAAGGTACTTCGTCTTATCCTCATTTACCGCTAAGCCCATAAGTAGTGACTGCTTCTCTATCTCTGAGAACGCCTGTTTTATCACAGATTCGCTTTTGCCGATGATATCAATATCATCGGCATATGCAAGTAGCATGTTATCTCTGGTAAAGATGGTGCCCGTTCTGTTAGCATTTGGGCACTGGCGCAGACTAGGCGCGTACTACGCCTGCAAAAAGACTTTCGGTAGGAAGTGGGGACTGCAACCGTATATCATTCATTGGTTATACACAGCGGTCGTCAGACCTATCCTTACCTATAGAGAGCTGGTATGATGGAAGGCAGCGAACACCAAATCCCACCTAAACAACCTCCATAAGGTAAAATAAGGAGCAGCTTGCCTGGGTATTACAGGATCCCTGCGATATACCCCCAGGCGGCCCTGAATGTTATTCTGACCCTGTAACCAGTAGACACTTTCCTGAAGTATGAAGCAGCGAGAAGCGCAGTAAGACTCCGGGAACAGAAACTGCTTAAAGCATCTACTTCAGGCCACAGCAGCAACTTACAGAGGGTAAGAATAAATGCAGATGTAAAGGGAAGCGAATACTGCATACCAGTTCCTAAAAGCTTCCCAAAAGACGGTTCGAAAGCGGAAGAAGGCACAGGAGCAGGCATCTTCTCCGAAGAACTTGCGACACAGCTCTCATACCGTCTACCGAACAGGTGTAGCGTTTTCCAAGCAGAGATTTAAGCCATCTGGCAGTCGGCCAAGTTCTTTGGAGGAAACTCCAAGGAACATTTCAATCTTGGTCGACAGCCAGGCAGCCATTAAGGCTCTGTCATCAAACGCCACAAAGAGCAACCTAGTCTAGGCAGTAAGGCGAAAACACTGAACCAAATCCAACAGCACTTCACACTCGTCTGGGTACCTGGTCACGCAGGCATACCGGGCAACGAAGGGGCCGAACGAGTGCGCAAGAAACAGTTGAAGGCCAGAACTAGGGCAGAACAACATCTCCCGATCACTCTGGACAAGATACTCACCTAAACTAATTTCCCAACTTAAAACAATTATAGCTCTAAAATAATGTATAAATATTCTTTTTACATAACCTACTTACGTCTCATTTAGTGGCAAATTGTTCAATATAGAGCTGGCTGTTCTATCACCATAATGCCAATAACCCATAAAACCGAAAATGGCATAAAATATTATCACTATAATCATGGCTCGATTGAGTACGCCAAAAGATCCCAAATAATGTTCAGGTTTTAGCATGTTGCGCTGCAGTGCCAATATCTGCAAATAACATTATTGTTAACATTGAGCTCAAAAATTCAATACAATTACCTACCACCCCCACCGACTCAATGGCAAATAGTACAGTGCCAAATAACAAGGGATAATGTGACCAGTGCTGAATGGCTCTGCGTTCTGAAAGATTAGGCAAATTGCCAAATAAATAAGTAAAAATAATTCCATAGCCTGTTAAAAGATATCATTAATTAGTATTAGATATATCAAAAAATTAAGGCCAAAACCTACCAACTAAAATGAGCACATTCGAAATAATAGCAAATGGCACCAGATACTTGAGATCTCGTATGAGAAAGGTTAACAGCAAAGGTAGAGTCAACAGTGCCATATAGAGACGCATGTCCAGGGGATACAAATAAATATCACCCAAAAATTTCAGATTCTTGGATATAAACACCACATACACACAGTCCACACCAAAATGATAAATACACAGAAATATATCCACGAGGTAACTAAAGCATATAATTAAAACCAGGAGTTTAAGATCTCAATTTGAAACTTACCCCAAGGGCTTGCTTAGCGGCTGAATCCAATGAGGACCACTGAGTATGGCCAATTCCATGGTCTCACTATAGTTGAGTAAGGCAATTCCATAACGCCCACACAAAGTATTTATATCTTTTAACTAAGGATCAAAACATTATATACAATTTGAAAGGGGTACAACTTGGCTACAACTCTACCAAAATATGCATGGCATAAATGACAAGGGAACAAAGTAAAAGGGTGCTAACTAAACCCACCAGCCAGCCGGCCCTATAATTAGCTAAAATAAGTATATAGAATGTATATATAAAATAAATATAATTTCCTATAATAAGCCTGTGGCATCGCCAAACAACCCGTACCAAAGGCACATTTAATTAGATTTATAAAGGTCTCTGTGTCTCTAGTGAAGAGGTGGGAGAAAGAAGTCAAGAAATTCCAAGGATCGTTTTCTCTTACGTCATGCCATGCTCCACATTGTGATTTATGTGTGTATCAAAGACATATGAGCTTCTAAATAGGGAAGAATTAAAGTTTTGATTCAAATGACTCATGCTGACTCACCGCAAGTTCCTTTGAACGGCACTGAAGACGCGCACATGGAATGGTTGCAATGCTCTCTTCAGATCCTGCTTGACTTGTATGGACAAGTGTCGACGATTGGGAAGCTTTTTGGGCAACATTCTTTCTGTATATTTATATAATTTATAATGGTATAAATTAAAGCCTATATATAATTTCAACGCCAACTTTGCTGTGCCAATTATGCAAAGTCAAAACGATTTGTGAAAGAACATCGTATGTGATACTCTTGCTTTTTAGAATGAACGAGTCGCTTGGCTTAGGCTTTAAGGCCTGTATCCAGATACAAATTAATTCGATGTAAAGTAAAGCGTGTCATACAAATGTGACAGATGAAAAGTAGAAATAAAATTTTGCTTCAAAATTTATATGTAAATTTTACTTTACTTCTCGTTAATTCGCTTCTGGAAACAGGCCCTTAGGCTGAAATATTGTTTATTTAAAATGTTACTTACTAGAAGCAAATGTACTTGAAATGGTAAGGTGGTGTTCACACTAGCAGATTGCCAAATTTTTAGGAGTCAGTTGCTTACATACATGTGTGAACACCTGCCAGAGGCAGTGCCAGTTGACCAGCTACCTAGTCTATCAGAACTGGCAACCTTCCAATGAGTGCGGATACACTTTTGTTGTAAATTCATTCTGTTAGTATTAAAACTTAAGCAGGCTTTTTCTAGATTATTAAAAGAACATTTTGGAATACCTACACTCAGAGAAAAATAGAGAATTTTATACTGGAATCAAGAATTTTTGATGTCAGAAGTTCGAAAAGAATGAAAGTTCTTAGTCCTAGAACCAAATTCTTGAACTAAATATAAATTTTTGATCACGTTTTTCTTGATTCAAAAGATTCAACACTTGAAGAAAGTACGAAACATTCTTGAATCAAGTTCTAATCATTCTTAAATCCAACATTGTTCATTCTTCAATGAAGAGCATAGTGCACTGTCGAAAATCAAGAATGTTCGTTTTAGTATAAAGAGCTCTCCAGGTTCAAGAGTAAGTTCGTTCACTCTTGAATCAAGAGCTTCACAGATTCAGATGCAAGGGCCCCCTTATTCCAATCAAACAAAAATTTAAAATCAGTTGTCTTTTTTTTTCATTTTTTGACTAAATTTATTTCATAGAAAGTTTATTGATAAACTATGTAGCAAGCTCTAACCGCCTCGAGGAATTCACAATACCACAAAGCAGCAGCAATAGTTGCCTGTCAACTGTCAGCCCAAACGCAGTCTTTCCATGCCAGCATTGGCATAACTGCTTGGGAATTCCAAAGCAACATGAGTGCAAAACTGGATAGCGCTCTCCGCTTGGTAGTTTTGCCACAAACCCCTCTCTCATAAAAACAAATACTGTGAGAGCGGACTCTACGCTTTTCTCTAAAATGTGATTGCTCTCCTCTCAGTTTCTTTACCTCACTCCCCTCGCCTAAAAACACTAAACAAAACGAATTAAGCTCGATTTCAAGGGCGAAAGTCTTGAAAATTCAATAACGAATACATTTTTTTTCAAGAGCGTTCGAGCTTAAATTATTGGACCTTCCTTTTTCTGGGTATACCTTAGGTCCGTCCGTCTGTATAAACACCTAGATCTTAGAAACAAGAAGAGCTGAAGCAGCCAAATTTTTTAAGTAGACTCCTATTGTCTGTTCGCAGATTAAGTTTATTTCAAATTTTTGCCACGCCCTCTCCCGCCACGCAATAAAAGATGTTAATTAACCCCACACAGAGGGAAAAAACCGAGAACATTGGATTCAAAATGAGCACATTCGGTCACAAAAACTAATCATGACCGGATTTTCTCACTTTAAGAACACTTTCTCACTTCAAGAACTTTATTTTGAGAACGCAAAATCTTAATGTGAGTTGATATGTTACGTTTTTGAGAATAAAAAATGTCAAGTCCAGTTCCACCATCTAGGTCCAGGTCCACTGTCCAGATTCACCGTCCAGGTCCAGATCCTCTGCCCAAGGTCCACCGCCCGGGTCCAGGTAAACTGTCCAGATCCATTTCCACCGCCCACATCCACCGTACCATCCACCGTACGGTCCACTCGCCCAGGTCCACTTGCCCAGATCCACCGTTCAGATCCAACGTCAAGGCTTGCCGTCCAGGTTCGCAGAGACATCGCTTGTTCAACACTCCACCCGCCATGGTTAATTATTAAATAAATAAAATTTTTTGTCGGGCTAACTGGGAGTAGTGCTACTTTCCGGATCCACCACCCGTCCAGGTCCACCACCGTCCAGATCCATTTTCACCGCCCACATCCACCGTACAGGCGCCTTCGTGCGACGCGTCGTCTGAATGCCTTTAAATACTTTTCCGTGAGGTGGGTGAGCTGAATTGTGCTCATTTTAAGAACACTCGTAACATTTGTGGTCAAATATTTGAGATAACATTCTGATCATATTTTGAGATGAAAAAATCTTACTTTCTGACCACGTTTGTTTCATCTGTGCAACAATTTTGAAGATATTTTTCATATTTAGCAGTGTAGTGCTTGTGTCCAATATGTATTAACTCTGGAATTTTCATAAAAACAATGGTAAGACATAGCCCCAATGGGCCAAAGCCAAAGCTTCTACTTTTCACACAAGAGAAAGGGACCTACAGTTTAACGCCGAGTCCGAACGGCAGTTTGAGAAGCTTCTTTATGGCCAATTACTTCACAGCTGGCGCCAGCCAACAGGAGAGAAGGAGACGGGAAAAACCTTTCATTAGATGTTCCTAGGCGGGATCGAACTTACGACCTCTAGCACAGCGGTCGCACACACTAGCCGCTGGGTCACACCTGGCCACTTTTCATAAATTTTCATATATTCAAATTTCATAAGGTCGGATTATAAAGATAGCATAATAAATGGCAGAGTTATAAGGGTACTACAAACATTGCCTACTTTTCTGCATGTTGATATGTTCAAATTAATGTTAATGCTCTGTTAATTAACATAATGAAAGGCTATTATACATTCATTACCCTGAGTAACGTCTCCCTCGAAGTCGGGCAGGGCCGACTTTAACTTACGCTCTCGTTTAGTTTTAAAAGTTTAATAAGCCACGGAATTCTTCATTTTAATTAGATGAGCTTTATTTAAGAGCATTTTTTAAAGTCCGTAAATTCTTGATTTAAAAAACGGGCTGGATATGTTAAGCACGTCTCGGCACTGTCTTAAGAACTTTACGACCTCCATATTAGCCTCTCCTAAACTATTTAAAGTCCGTTATGTTAATGAAATTTGGATAAGTAACTTTGATTCTATGTAAGAAACTAAACTACTTCATTTAAGACTATAAAGTTCTAAATTTAATCATCTTTAATCCAGAGCTAATGCCAATAATCCTACACCTTAAACCAATCCCATTGCAGTTAATTTCTAAGATAAATTTTGATTTATGCTTAAGTAAATCCCAATTTATTCTCGAATCCATTTCGAGTTGTTCTTTTAAGTTCTCTTAAGCTCTTAAGTTCCATTCTCAGAAAATGTGCTTTCTCGGTTTTACTTAATGTAAAAGTAAAACATAAAAATCGAAATGATGTTAATTTATTATATTTTTTTTTTATTTCAAGAATTGTAGTTCTTTTTTCATTTTTAAGTATTTAATAAAGGTACGATTAAAAATATCCAAGATCGAATCGTTCTCTCAAAATACATAGCAAAATCATAACAAAATAAATGCAACAGTGTTTTTATAATGTTGCCCAGAAGTTTGAAACGATTAGAAATGTTAATTTCCGATGAGCTGAGTTGATTGAGCTGTGTCTGTCCGTCTGTCTGCTTCTACGCAAACTAGTCTTTCAGCTTTCGAACACGCTGCGCGCTGCTAATATGTCAAAACCGCCCGGATCGGATGATTACACCTTATAGCTGCCATATCAACGATCGGTTGGAAAATGGATCTTAGTAAGAAATTCTTTTTTTGTTTATGTTAGCGTTTCTAAACTCGGTGAGTAAAACTGTCTGATTTTATGTTAACGGGTCAAAGCTCTGCAGTTATGAATGCAATATGCTTTCAAGCAGATTTGCAAAATATGGTCAAAAACTTTATTCCAACCTACATATATGCCTTCAGACATATTATGTTAAATTTTTGCTCGCTAGCTTAGCCTTCTTGTTTTAAGAACGAATTATCCTGCTTTTTCTTGAGTGGAAATTTCAGAAATCTTTTAATGAATCAGATTCCAAACTCTATTTGTCTCATTAAACAAAGCTTCAAAGTGTATTCACACTTCAGCATTAAATAAAGTTGTGTCCTACCTTAACAGCAACCTTTATATATATTAGCATAGCCCAAAGCATTGATTCTTTCCAGGAAATTAAGCACATCCAGCCCCTGTGCTTCGCCTTCGCTCTTTTGTGTGGGCGTTTTGAGCCAGGCTGAAATTATCGCAGCACAAAGCCAAAAAGAATTTCTTATGCGCGAGACTACCTAAATTATGCAACAGCCCGCGGTGGCCCAAGCCTGAAACTTCCGTTGCCATTGACCCACTAATTAGTGTGACCAAAGCAAGAATTTGATGATAAATTGCAAACAAATTTCCTGATGTGGCTGAAAGTACAGTTTCTAGTTAAAGAGCCCGAGCTTTGCGTGAGGCCACCCGGTGATTTTTTGCACATTTTGATTTGTAATAAATATATGCAATTCTGAACTTTTCGTGTGTGTCGTAGAAGAAAATAGCAAATGCAAATGAAAACGCGCTAATCGCAATGCGAATTGGTTTCCTAGGTTAAGTGAAGTCAACTATGCATTTGATCGTTTCGATTTGCAAATTTGAAAATTGCTAGTTAGCCAAATTAAATCATTTTCATTGTGCAAGTTTCAACCATGAGCAGGTATCAGAAAAATATTATGTATCAAGTAGCTTCTGCTCAATACATTTTTGGACAAGCGGACATTTTGTTAAAGAAGGCGCGAGCATTGCATAAAAATAGTTAATCTTAAGTTTAATTAACCCTAGGCGGTTCCAGCAGTTCTGTGCATACAAGTGTGTATAACTTTTTTGTTTTCCGTTTTACTTTCATGAATTCCTAGAACCGGATATTGAGCACAAAATCAGATCGATTATGCGTTTGTATTCGGTTTTATTCGTGCTTACAAAAAAAAGTCACAACTGGCAAAAACCGGTCAGTGCAGACCTATGTGTAATATGAGTGGTGTGGCATACGATTAAACTTGGTTTATTTTGGTTGTGTGTAGAAAGTACAAATTGATAGTAGCTTTTTAGAACTCAAGATGAAAAGGTGTGTGTGTGGCCAAAACTCACGGGGCCTTGATGTGATGCTCCGTCTCTCACATTCTTCGCGGTTGTGCGCTATTTTATCCTCCATGTTCAAAACTCGATACTCAGTAATCGATAATAGTACTCGATTCTAAGTATTTAGTACTATGTTCTCGATATTAATGACTCGATACTCAGTATTTGATACTCAGTACTCGATTCTAAGTTCTCGATACCAAGTTCTCGATACTTATTACTAGTCCATGTTCAAAACTCGATACTCAGTAATCGATAGTATTCTCGATACAAATCAGTACTGTCCGATTGTTAAGCATACTCGATACAGTATTTACTCAATACCAATTCGTTTTTTTTTGTATTCAACCAAGCACTCGATACACAGAACCCGATTCTAAGTATTCGATACTTAATACTCGATACTAGGTACACGATACTTATTATTCGATACCAAGCACTCGATACTCAGTATCCGATTCTAAGTATTCGATACTAAGTATTAGAGACTAAGTATTCGGTACTTAGTACTCGATTTTAAATATTCGGTTCAAAGTACTCGATGATAAATTTTAGATGCTCAGTATTCTGTGTGTTTGTTTTTGTCTTTGTTTTTGTGTTTGTTTTATGTATGTTTTTTTGTTTGTTTTTGTGTTTGTTATTATGTTTGTCTTTTGATTGTTTTTTTGTTTGTGTTAACGTTTGTTTTTGTGTATGTATTTGTCTCTGTGTTGGTTTTTGTGTTTGTTTTTGTCTTTGTGTTTGTCTTTGTCTGTGTTTTTGTCTATGTTTTTCAGTGTGTTTTTGTCTTTGTTTTTGTCTTTGGTTTTGTCTAAGTTTTTGTCTTTGTTTTGGTCTTTGCTTTTGTTTTTATTTTTGTCTTTGTTTTTGTCTTTGTATTTGTGTTTGCTTTTGGGTGTGTTGTGTGTGTGTGCGGGTGGGTGGTTGGTTGTGCATTGCCAGCCAACTGATATTGCACACCCCCCCTCCGCTCAGCGTGACGCGTGATGCAAATTTTACCACTTCTAAAATCCTCCGTACCGAAATTAAAGATGTTTCACATCAAAAATTTGCATGTCGAACTCCTTATAAAAAAATCAGACTTCAGCTTTAATTTGACTGCGGTCCCTCAACAAAATGTTATAGTTTTTGATCAAATTCTGCTAGTTCCTTTTCAGTACATTTTCTGTTTTCTAAGACAGTACCAAAAAGTTGTCCCAACAATTTTTTGCTGCGTCACTTTCGTTGTGAGATATGAAAAATGGGTCCCGCTTGAGTATTGACAACTCCCCTGAAAAGTCAAAATTCTTGAAAGGCTGCGGATGACTGCACTTTATATTGGACAATTATACACCACAAGGACTTATACTTTTAAATAAACGTGAAATTGGCTTAAAAAATTTAAAGAATTGTAGTTATAAATACTCCAAAGAAGTTAGTGGTAGGCAACTAAACTCAGCTTACTTCTAATACAATTTATGAACTACACATGTTTTTTTTTTTAAATACACACCTTAAAATATTATAAGCAAAAGGATTTTTAACAAAAAATTTCAGTTGCGTAATTACAGCGAAATTAATATCAACCAAGAACTGCTGTCAATTTTAAGCAAACCACGTGGTTAAACATATAGCCACTTTGAAAGCTCACAGCGGAACAGGGTTGCAAGTAAAAGCTTGTGTATAAGCTTTCTGAAGAATTTGGAAACAAAAAAGGTCAAAATTTGAATTAAAAACCCCATAGGAAACCCTGCTTTAGAGCAGGGGTGGCCACGATAAGGTGTATCTCGGCTTATTCTAATCTTCCGTTTCTTTCATTGCACACTGGGTCAGCGGACCGAAATTTTGGCCAAAAGTCCCACTTTTTTGTTTGGGAAACTGGATAGGACTAGAATACTTATAGCTATTTTATGCCAAAATTTGAAACCTTTCCACAAATTAGTTTTGGAATGGCAGCTTTTCAAAGTTGATTTTTCTAAAAATTGCTCCAAGAAATGGAGATTGAATATTCGAAACTAGGAAAGAAACTGCTGGCGGTATTTGATTTTATATTTTCGATTACGAACTAGATTTCAATAAAAAAATTATAAAAAGGATTCAATTTGTATTATATTTTATAAAAAATGGCAAAAATCTGAAATTTTACGGGGTTTTTTTCATTTGGCAACTTTGATTTTCGAGTGCCCTTTGCAGATCACTCGCGACTTTGCTTATTATTTTCTTTGAATATTGTACAATAGCTGGAGGTATGCGCTTTTGCGCGGTTTTTAAAAAAATCGAGCTTAACATGTTGTACCATTTTTCATTTCCAGCCTAAAAGTAGGCAATCTATTTTAAATGATTTTCAAGATTTTTCGGAAATACTTTGTAAAAATTCGTTATAAAAAATAAGAAAAATAATTCTAAAATAAATTGCAAGGCGTCAGAGCTCTAACTTAAAGGGCTACAGTGTAATTTTAAATTCAAGATGTAATTGAAAATTGTCTGGAACTTCAAAAAAAAAAATTTTTTTTCCCATTTTTTAAAAAATGTATTTTTTTATTATTTGTACAATAAATCAAGAGCAAAGCAATTATAGATAGAAAAATAGGGGAAAGTTAACTTCAGCTCGGCCGAAGTTTTGTATACCCTTGCAGCTTCCATTGAAAACAAAAAAAGTTTTTCGAAGACTACTTTTTAGACATTACTATTCTATGGGATCTATACTATAAAGATGTCTGATTTCGATTAAACTTGGTGAAGTCATGGAAAAGCATAATTGCGAAATTTGGAGGCGATCCCATTTAAAACAAAAAGTTTTTCTCACTAGAACTTCTTTTTCGACCGATCATTCATACTGCTGCTATATGCTATAGTCATCCAATTTTGATAAAACTTTGTAGAAATGTGTTAAAGTATATAAAATAAGTGTATGCCAATAAAAAGGACGTTTTCACTAAAAACAAAAAAGTTTTTCTCACTAGAACTAGTTTTTCGACCGATCGTTCCTATGGGAGCTATATGCTATAGTCATCCGATTTCGACCGAACTTTGTAGAATTGTGTAAAAGTATATAAATTAAGTGTAAGCCAATGATAAGGACGTTTTCATTAAAAACAAAAAAGTTTTTCTCACTCGAACTAGTTTTTCGACCTATCGTTCCTATTCCTAGTGAAATCATGGGAAAGGAAAGTAAACTAGGAAATACGTACTTTGGAGGCGTTTCCATAAAAAAAAAAAAGTTTTTTCTCTTTAAGTCTAGTTTTTCAACCGATCGTTCCTATGGCAGCTATATGCTATAGTCATCCGATCCGGCCGGTTCCGACAAATTTGCAGCGTATTTGTACCAAAAGACTTCGTGCATAGTTTGGTGAGGATAGCCTTAAAACTCACGGAGAAGATAGCATAGAAACAGACGGACTGACGGACGGACAGACGGACAAGGCTAAATCAACTCAACTGAGAATATATATACTTTATGTGGTCGGAAATGCTTCCTTCTTTGCGTTACAAACATCCGGGCAATTTTATAATACCCTCTGCAACGGTATAAAAACTGCTGAGAGGGGTCTAATTAACTGAAAATCCTAGGTGTGATGAGCAGTCCAAATCAGTACCTGTTTTTTAGTGGCATATTTTGTAATCAGGAATAGTTATAGATTCGCCAAAGGATTGGAGAAGATTGGGAGAAGGTTAGTTAGTTTGCTTAGGAGCAAAGGAAAGTTCATAGTGCAGGCGCAGCTGCACTGCTTTCTACTGTAACCGCAGCAGCCCAATACTTACTAAGCCTACCCATTGTTAAAAGATTTGGCATTGGAATTCAAGTCCTCGGGGCATACTAAAATAACCTAATCGAAAAAACCTTTAAAGAAGGGACACACCCGTTACCACCCACGTGACACGATTGTTGTAATCCAAATTATCCTTAAGGAGACCAAAAATCAAATAAAGAATCATTCAGCTCCGAGCTGTGGAGCGGATCAATCGCAACCGCACTTGCATATGCAGGTAACTTGACCGACTTTCTTACCTTTTGTTTGTAACCAATTTTATTTAAGTAAAATAAATATGATTTTCCATTGTCTTCTTAGTTGTTATTAATATTTAATCAGTACACCGAAAAAACAAATGCTGGGAAAATTTTAAGCCTAAAAAGAATGACTTGATTCCGGCAACGGGATTAAAATTTTAAGTACGTGCAGGCTTGATATTGATCCGAATCGAGATTGACTCCCGTCAATTTGACGATGCTGAAAGCATCGCAGGTGTGGTAGAGTTGGCTGAGCGGGGCTGTCAGTGAGTGCGTCATTCGAGGTCCCGAGTTCGAGCCCCAGTCAGGGTAAGTAAAAAATAAATTAAAACAAATAAAATTTTAAATTTATGACAACAAAAGGAGAGGGGTGGGGTGGGGTTCAGTGTATTATTATTATCTACAATTCTTATTGATAGTTTGTAAATTGTGATTATTCCCCCTTTGGGTGAGTGATAGTCGCACCGGCTACATCCTCTTGGGGCAAGTCCTTATCGCCCCATCCCCAGACAGGGTGTGTACCATCGCCAGTTCGTCGTACTCGCTTTTTGACCATTTCCAATGAAACACTCTTCAGGTCATGGGCCCAGCCCAACCATGCAAAGAATTCTACAGAATATGTTGTAAGATCTCTGGCATATTTTCCCCATTCGGCACATTTATAGTCCCAGGGAAACACATGATGATAATTGTGATACCCCTCGCCCATACGTAGCCAAATCAGGACATGTTCATTCGTGGGACTAATCGATTTATCGTACGGACGCATGCCATACATATGGGCCGAACTATTCACCAGCCAAATCCCATTCAGAGTCCCACACCAGCGAAGCAGAGTGGGCACATGCCAGGAATTGCTCAAAGTTTCACCCCAGCCATATATGGGAATGATTGTGGTCAGCAGGAAGCAGCAAATGGGCATCAGAATGAGATAATACTTTTTCTGGAACATGATCAAAGGATCCTTTTCCAAATCGGATAAATCAATATGTTTACCCTTGGCCTTCACTTCTGGATGTTTTCTGACCAGCAACCAGCCGATGTGTGAGAAGAACCAACCACGTTCCGCATTATAGGGATCAGCATCGGTACCCATGTGCTTGTGATGTAGACGATGATCGCGTGCCCAGATATACACCGCATCTTGAAAAGCCAACGTATTCATAAAGAGTAAGATCAACTGCAGAGGTAAATTTGCCTTGAAAGTACGATGAGTCCATAGACGATGAGCTCCTCCCGAAATGCCCACGGCTGAGAAGGCCACAGCAATGCATAAAAGAACAATTGTTTGCCACTTGACGGAAGTGAAAAATAACCAAATGCCATAGATGGAGGCCAAATGCAAATATACAAAAATTAACACATTCAACCAGACCAACTTCCATTTACGCGGATCTGCTGTGTCCAGCGGTGTAATATCCTTGACTAGACCACCATCAGTGGTTTCGGCATCCGTTTCGAAGAGTACACCCGTTGTTTCATCCGTGGAAGTATTAGGCCCAGGTTCCTCATCTTCTCCGGCATTCGGAGGCATTTTCGATTTGTTTACCCTCATTAACACGTCTCCACTGCAAACTGACTTAGCTCAAATGGTCGTCAATTGGCCGTCACACTTTATATAGATTCAGGGAATTTGAATATTCTCTTGATGAATTGCCATTCGGATACAGATCACACAAATCTGAACCTAGACTGGCTCAAATTTAAATGTTTCATTGTCATTCTCGTATGCTTTAAATGCGTTCTGAAGGTAGAGAGAAGACGAATATGAGATGCTTAAGAATCTACAGTTTAGATGGATAGATATAATTACACCCTGTTACAGCGAAAATATACTTTTGAAATGACCCACCCTACGCTGTAGAGCAGGTCGAGTATAGCATTGCCTCATACTTGGTTTCTTCCCAACACCCCCAAAATTTGAAGTTATGGCACAAAAACCGCCTTTTGCATATTTTACTCATTTAAATTGAAATAATTCGCGCATGGACTGTCTGATTGTTTATATCTATTGAAATTCTGATAGCGACAAGAGGAATCTAAAGTATGATAATCAATGGTTTGAATCGCATAGAATAAAATAGTGAAACCAGTGGGGATCAAAATAGACATTTCGAAAAAGAGGAGAAAATGCCGGATCTGAAACCCGCATTTCTTAACCATCAAGCTAAATCTTTCAAACCATTGATTATCTTGTCGCTATCGGAATTTCCAAGGCTATAAACAATCAGACAGTCCATACGCGAATTGTTTCAATTTAAATGAGTAAAAAATGCGAAAACCAGTTCTTGGGCCATAACTTTAGATTTTGGGGGTGTTAGGAAGAAACCAAGCATGAGGAAATGCTATGCTCTCGACCTGCCCGACAATATGTACTGGGTCCCCTGAAAAGTATGTTTAGATTTTTATACCCTTGCAGAGGGTATTATAAAATTGTGCGGATGTTTGTAACACATAGAAGGAAGCATCTCCGACCACATAAAGTATATATAT
Source organism: Lordiphosa collinella (assembly GCA_018904265.1). NCBI lineage: Eukaryota > Metazoa > Arthropoda > Insecta > Diptera > Drosophilidae > Lordiphosa > Lordiphosa collinella. Next base: position 639,285 of record JAEIFV010000029.1, on the reverse strand, counting down.
TCTTGATCAGCATGACTAGCTGAGTTCATTTATCCTTGTCCGTCTGTCCGTCTGTTTCTATGCTATCTCATCCGTCAGTTTGAAAGCTATCCTCACCAAACTTTGCACGAAGTCTTTTGGTACAAATTCGCTGCAAATTTGTCGGAACCGGCCGGATCGGATGACTATAGCATATAGCTGCCATAGGAACGATCGGTTGAAAAACTAGTCTTAAAGAGAAAAACTTTTTTGTTTTTTATGGAAACGCCTCCAAAGTACGTATTTCCTAGTTTACTTTCCTTTCCCATGATTTCACTAAGTTTGGTCGAAATCGGATGACTGTGGCATATAGCTGCCATAGGAACGATCGGTCGAAAAACTAGTTCTAGTGAGAAAAACTTTTTAGTTTTTAATGAAAACGTCCTTATCATTGGCATACACTTATGTTATATACTTTTACACAATTCTACAAAACTTGGTCGAAATCGGATGACTATAGCATATAGCTCCCATAGAAACGAACTGTCGAAAAACTAGTTCTAGTAAGAAAAACTTTTTTGTTTTTAATGAAAACGTCCTTATCAAAGGCTTACACTTAATTTATATACTTTTACACAATTCCTTAAAGTTTGGTCGAAATCGGATGACGATAGCATATAGCTCCTATAGGAACGAAAGGTCGAAAAACTAGTTCTAGTGAGAAAAACTTTTTAGTTTTTTATGAAAACGTCCTTATCATTGGCATTTACTTATGTTATATACTTTTACACAATTCAACAAAATTTGGTCGAAATCAGATGACTATAGCATATAGCTCCCATAGGAACGATCGGTCGAAAAACTATTTCTAGTGAGAAAAACTTTTTTGTTTTTAATGAAAACGTCCTTATCATTGGCTTACACTTAATTTTTATACTTTTACACAATTCTTCAAAGTTTGGTCGAAATCGGATGACTATAGCATATAGCTCCCACAGGATCGATCGGTCGAAAAACTAGTTCGAGTGAAGAAAACTTTTTTGTTTTTAATAAAAACGTCCTTTTTATTGGCATACACTTATTTTATATACTTTGGACACATTTCAACAAAGTTTTATCAAAATCGGATGACTATAGCATATAGCTGCAGTATGAATAATCGGTCGAAAAAGAAGTTCTAGTGAGAAAAACTTTTTGTTTTAAATGGGATCGCCTCCAAATTTCGCAATTAACAGTGTATTATGCTTTTCCATGATTTCACCAAGTTTAATCGAAATCAGAAATCTTTATAGTATAGATCCCCCTGAAAAGTAATGTCCAAAAAGTAGTCTTAGAAAAACTTTTTTGTTTTCAATGGAAGCTGCAAGGGAATTCAAAACTTCGGCCGAGCCGAAGTTAATTTTCCCCTATTTTTAAAACGTAAAACGATTTCGTTTTGGTGTTGCGAGAAACTGAATCCATTCCGTCGTATGGTTGTACTGTTTGGTTCAAAATATCTCCATCTCTCTGTAAATTCGAGAGAAGGATATTAAGAGCATTCACGTCTATGTATAGATCGACAATTAGCAAGAACACAAAATTTATATCTAACAAGAAACTATATAATGCATCTGAAGTAATAAAAATAGACAATCAAATAATTTACCTAACTAGAAGTCACATTCTGAGATCCCTTGATAACACAGACAACATTCTTATAAAAGCTCAGTTCTATGAGATCGACTCATATTTTCAGTTATCAAATTCAAACGATCTTACTCCCCCGGAAATATTTCTATATCTTGATAAAAATGTGTATATTCAAAACGACAATGGCAAACCTACTTTCTATATTATCATATATACAGGAGAGCAAACAAAAAATCTATAAGCGAAAAACAGATAACAGACACAAACAGAAGATTCCACATGTCATTTTCAACGAAAGATATGTGCTATTCGGAAAACATAAAAAACAAATTCTGGTGGATACAAAGTTCAAGTTAAAACACCCCTTTCCATTTGATCAGTATCCATCCCACACCCACCTACAAATAACCAAGTATTACCTACAAGCCCATATGCATTGCTTTTTTCTTTATTTTTCACTGCAACCCCAAATTACAAATTTACTACTTAGATATAAATTTTGTAGATATAAGCAATTAAATACTGAAAAGAGAAACCAATATTCTTAAAATTAGATTAAGCAATCGACTCTTATATTAGACTAGCTTTAGTTTATTATTGTACCACTTTGTTCAACTAGTAAATAATAATAGAGACATAAATAAAATTGAACACTTAAAAAAATATAAGCTTACTCCCCCTTTGGGTGTGTTATAGTCACACCAGCTACATCTTCTTGCGGCAAATCCTTATCGCCCCATCCCCAGACAGGGTGTGTACCATCGCCAGTTCGTCTTACTCGCTTTTTGACCATTTCCGTTGACACACTCTTCAGGTCATAGGCCCAGCCCAACCAGGCAAAGAATTGTATAAAATATGTTGTAAGATCTCTGGAATATTTTCCCAATTCGGCACTTTTATAGTCCCAGGGGAACACATGATGATAATTGTGATACCCCTCGCCGAAACGCAGCCAAACCAGAAAATATTCATCCGTGGGACTTATCGTTTTATCGTACGGTCGCTTGCCATACATATGGGCCGAACTGTTTACCAGCCAAATTAAGTTCAGACTCAAACACCAACGGAACAGAGTGGGTACATGCCAGGAATTGTTAAGCGTTTCACCCCAGCAATACATGGGAATGATTGTGGTCAGCAAGAAGCAGCAAATTGGCATCAGAATGAAATAATACTTTTTCTGGAACATAATCAAAGGATCCTTTTCCAAATCAGATAAATCAATTTGTTTACCCTTGGCCTTCACTTCTGGATGTTTTTTGACCAGCAACCAGCCGATGTGGGAGAAGAACCAACCACGTTCCGAATTATAGGGATCAGCATCTGTTTCCGAGTACTTGTGGTGTACACGATGATCGCGTGCCCAGATATACACCGCATCTTGAAAAGCCATTGTGTTCATAAAGAGAAAGATCAACTGCAGAGGTAAATTTGCCTTGAAAGTACGATGAGTCCATAGACGATGAGCTCCTCCCGAGATGCCCAGAGCTGAGAAGATCACACCAAAGGCAGTAAAAGCAAATGTCTGCCACTTGACGGAAGTGAAAAGTAACCAAATGCCATAGATGGAGGCCGAATACAAATATGCAAACGCGAACACATTCAACCAGACCAACTTCAATTTACGCGAATCTGCTGTGCGCAGCGACGCAATATCCTTGACTAGACCACCATCAGTGGTTTCGGCATCCGTTTCGAAGAGTACACCCGTTGATTCATGCGTGTAAGTTTTAGGCCGCGTTACCACATCTTCTCCCGCATTCGGAGGCATTTTCGATTTGTTCACTGACAAAAAACACGTCCGCACCGCAAACTTACTCAGCTCAAATGGTCGTCAATTGGCCGTCACACACTTTATATAAATTCAATAAATGTAATTATTCTCTTTTTGAATTACCATTAATATACTGATCACACATTCGGGAACCTAGACTGACCCATACTTAGGTGTTTCATTGTTGTTAGCTGCGTTTCAAAGGTAAAGAAAATACGAATATGAAATGCTCTAAATATGAATATTAGGGAAAATTTTTGCGACATTAATGTCAATCAGAAAAGTGTCATAGGGTGGTAATATGGAGGTTGAAGGTTGATAATATGAAGTCAGTTATTTTACTGGTTCAGAACCGGCTTCAAACCGGTTCAACAGTGGCTTAGAGCCATTCCTCAGAAGTTTATACGAAGCTTACGAACTTAAAATTTTGGTCTGTAGCGCTTTAAGAGGGATGACTTGAAAAAGAGTTTAAAGTACAAATATTTTGTTTTGTCCCATGGAAAATCGATGTTAACGATAGTGCTAAGTATATATTTTTGTATAATTTTCTATTTTAAACAAAGAAATTGTTGCTGAATTTGCCAGTTTCACCATTTATTGGCATTGTTTTGAGGAATTCATCGTATCAAAGTATTTCTCAGCTTTAAAATAAAAGTTCCCAAATAGTTCTATGATTTTTTTAAGCGCAGATATTACAAAATTATGTAATGTATTGGTGGTAAAGTCGTTACATTCTTCTGAAGCACTTGAAGGTGTTGGAAAATGTTCGGGACTACTCCCCATCCTCCCTTCGTCCCCTTAAAAACTCCGGCAAAATATAGTCCCTGTTTTGGTCACTGTTAAGTCACTTTTTAAGTCACTGTTCTAGTCACTGTTTTGGTCACGGCTTTGGTGACAGTTTGGTTACTGTTTTGTTCACTGTTTTGGTCACAGTTTCGGTCACTGTTTGGGTCACTAATTTGGTCATTGTTTTGGTCACGGTTATTGTCACTATTTTGTTCACTGTTTTAGTCACTGTTTTAGTCGCAGTTTTGGTCAGAGCTTTCCTCACTGTTATGGTCACTGTTTTGGTCACTGTTAAATCACTCTTTTAGTCACAGTTTTCGTCAATGTTTTGGTCACTGTTACGGTCACTGTTTTAGTCACAGTTTTGATTACTTTACTAGTCTCTGTTTCGGTCACTGTTTATATCTCAGTTTTCGTCACTGTTTCGGTCACTGTTTTAGTCACAGTTTTGGTCACTGTTTTGATCACTGTTTTAGTCACAGTTTTCGTCAAAGTTTTGGTCATAGTTTTCGTCACTGTTTTGGTCACTGTTTTAGTGACTGTTACGGTCACTGTTTTAGTCACAGTTTTGGTTACTTTATTAGTCACTGTTTAGGTCCCTGTTTATATCACGGTTTTCGTCACTGTTTCGGTCACAGTTTTGGTCACTGTTTTGGTCACTTTTTTGGTCAAAGTTTCGGTCACTGTTCTGGTCAATTTATTAGTCACTGTTTCGGTCACTGTAAAGGTGACTGTTTAGGTCACAGTTTTGGTCACTGTTTTAGTAACTTTTTTCTTCACTGTTTTAGTCTCAGTTTGGTCATTGGTTGGTCACTGCTAGTCCACCACACAACTACTCACAGCATAGGGTTCCACTAATTTAGGGTTAAATTTTTTGTGTTTATTTTTGCACTTATGATGCCTTGCAATTCCCAAACAGTCATAGCAATGCACATTGTGATGAAAAATCATCCAAAGGATATGAAAAATGAACATCCCTTGGATGATTTTTTTAAGCTACGTTGGATAATAAAAGTATATTAAAGAAATATCCAGTCCAAGTGGATATATTTTTGGAACTTTCTTTTCTGTGTGAGAAGATTGTAAACAAGAGATACAGAAAAAACCGGAAAATCCCCGTTTATAGAATATAGAGATTACGTCAAACTCGGTCTATTTGAAAGCAATTCTTTTTCGGATTGAGTGCTGTTCGAATATCGAGCTCAATTTAATGTCGGTGCAAACTTGCACCAAGCCGATCTCAAGAACAATTCAAGTACGAACTTCGAGCTTAAGTCAATATCGGGGCTTCTTGATTTGATCTTACTTAGGGATCAAGTCGAGTTGGGAAAACAAGCTAAAATCAATCCCATGTGTGATAAAGTCGGGATCAAGACAAGAATTCCGGGACTAAAAAATCCGAGATCAAGCTAATCCTGTTCGTAGTTGAAATGTCAAAATCCGGGATAGATCGACATCTGACATCGTTTGGGATTGATTTAGTACTGAATATTTCGAATTTATTTTTTCTGTGTAGGGGGTAATATAAAGTTGGTAATAGAAGTGAGCTAAACCAGATTACAGGTTGTTCATGGCCACACCTTTCGATTGCAGAACTGATCTGCAGTTTTATAATGTGAGTGTTAAACGATTCACAATACTTAGAAATGTTTTAAGCTATAAACTGGAAATTTTGTTTGAGGACTAGAAATATGTAGAGTGATATTTTCTCCAAGTTAAAACTGGGTTCGAACAAGTTTGGACCAGTTCTGCTCAAAGCAATCTCCTCCCAATTGGCCTAGTGAGCAGACATTTTCCAATCACTTCACACATAAAGTCATAACAGATAAGTTCGAAGTGCAATCGTTTGACCCTTTATTAAACTTGGTACTCAGTTGCTGAGATTATTCTCAGAGTTCATCTAATTCAGGGTTTTCCAAGAAGGAAGGACATAAAATTTGTGAATTCTTTATAGCAGTGTTTTGACTTTTTGACGTTCACATTGTAACACTAATCTGACTCTGCGATGGTCACACCTGGCCAGCAGTGGCTGATCAAGTTTAGCTATTCACACCGACACGAACCGAACGCATGCCGAGGCTTGAGTCAAGAGAGTAATCAGCTTTTTAGTCGCTGAAGTATGTCAGAGCTCGTTTGCGTTACTTTATATAATATGCTCTCTAGTTTTTGACTTGCTCTTTTTGACAAGCCCTAATCTAATTCAGACCTGACCAGCCCCTAGCCCCTGGAAGCCGAGGTCACTGGGCAATTCAATACCGAATGCTTGCCGAAGTCAAGCATCACTGAGTTTAAGAGGGAGATAGTCACTTAGTCCTCCCTCTCCTTTTGGCTAATTTCATTGCTCAGAGAATGCGCTGAGAATATTCTCAGAGCGCGTACTCAGCAACCGAAAAACGGCTAATAATTATCGCAAGGGGTCAGATAATTATGAAACTAGTTTGATAATTCACAGAGATACCTGCCAGAGACCTGCAACAAGCCTCTAATGTTTGTTCACACTCGTGCGTTTACTTGGCTTGGTTGGGCTCGTCGCCTTGGTTCGACACACTCGAAATGATCGCAAGCACATTGAGTCAGAACGAGTAAGCTCTTTGCTTCGTACGAGTAATAATTTGAAAAATAAAAATAAGCCTTTTGCCAGCAATGGACAAGCCTTTTCAACACTCTACAGATTTTACTCATACGTACTCTGCTGGTTGACGGCGAGCTTCGACAAGCCTCTTATGCAATTGTGGTTGTCTTTTGAAAACTTCTAACAACAACATGCCACAAGAAAGAAAGAGAAAGCGTATGCGAAATACAAATGCAAAAAATGGGCCATAATGATATCTCTTTTGCTCTCACAAATTGTTGTTTTTTGTGTGCTTGTGACGATTGTGTACATGCGTTGATCGTAACAGATTGCAGTAGATCGTTGACTTCGGCAACAAGTACTCTCTGTGATTCGCTGTCGAAGCTAGGAACGAACTTTACTCATGACAGCTTGCATCAGAACAACAAGGGCTTTGCGTCGACTCGCGGCCGAAGTGCTAAGTCAACTTGAGTATGAGTAAGGGCAATACTAGAGTCTGACAAGCCTTAAGCGCTGAGCGATTGTACTCGTGGCGGCTCGTTGCAGTTCTCTGATACCTACCAAATATAGTAAGCAATTTGAAAATTTAGACAGCTTTACGGAGAACCAACAAGTGCCTCTGATCAGAGTAGGCTATTTTATGGAATCTGGCTATTTAAAGACTATTTACACTATGAGTGAGTTAGGCGTTAATATGTAACAGTCAGCTTTTTTCCCATACAAAAAAAGCAGTTTGTTGGCTATTAACGCATAGCGCAGTCCTAGTGTAAATGTTGTATTAAAAACATTTCGATGCTTGCCGGAAACTGACATTTTCGTGGATAATCCTTTTCGGTATGCTTCTCCCGTGGATATGGCTGGTGTGATAGACCGTCAAAGCCAACTCAGGCCAGCTGGGGTGGCTTCCCTTGCTTCCGAAGCAGCTGTTGTGGTGAATCTATTGTCAGCTACCTTCAGTCTATTGAGCTGGCAATGACTACAAGTATGACTACTGAGTTAAGTCGCATCTCGGCTAATTCAATCTCCTGATTCATTTATTGGTCGTTCCAAAAGTCTCAACTCGGAAAATAACGTCATATCTCCGACTGTTTTACAGATTGAAGGCTCGTAGAAATCAGGATTATTTATAGATTCGACAAAGGATTGAAGAAGATCGAATGAACGACAGTCAAGTTATAAGCAACAGATTGTTCTGCTGCTACAGCAGCATCAAAATTAAAATTGAGCGTACACTTTCGTTGGTACAGAATACATAATAGTCGAGCTTGACTGTCTTTCTTACTTGAGTTTTCTAGACATTTGCTTAATTTTTGGGAAAAAATCAAAATTGAAATTTGCAAATGGAACTAGTTTACCCGCTGCAACTGTTAGGGTATATATGGCTTGCATACTTCCAATGTATTTTTCAAAAATCAATAATACAAATTTGTCACGTCTATGACGCTAACCTTGATTGAACGCCATTGGGAGAGGTTTGTTTTATAACCGGAACACATTTTCAGTCGTACGCGCTTACTTTTGTTTCTGTTTTTGTTTTGCTTTGAATTTTCTTTTGTGTTTTCGCTTAAGATTCGGGTAATAACCCTTACCCTAGCCGGAGGCCAATGGCAAGTGGGTCAGGCCTAGGCATTATAATTCCAACAGTAAATGCTAAAGTATGCGCATAGATTGTCAACAGTCGCAAGATGTTCCTGCCTGATTGCTGTCGTACCAGAAGAGGCGTTAGTGATAGTGCGGAGTCGACAGGTTGCAGCTGGACTGAGACTCGGACGCGATGCTTGGTGGCGCATCATTAAAGTGCAGACAAATGGCAACGGCATGTGCGGCACATGTCAAACTCGAAGCGGGGCATCAAAATGGCAACAGGTGAAAATGCTGGAATTCTGATTATCTGCTGGCTGCTGCTGCTGCTGATGCCGCTGCCGCTGCAACTTAAACTGTAACTTTCAACGATTTGTCGTCGTCGTTGCCGTTGTCATCGTTGTCTGCTTTTGGCTACCACTTTGTGTGTTTGGCCACAAAACTATCAACTTTAAAGACACACACACGGCACAGCCTCAGCTCGGCAACTACATTCGCCTAATTATCTTGCAGGTTGCTGACGGGCAGCCTGGGTGCTACATTCCTCTTTGGCTTTTTGGCCTGCCAGGTACGTACGGACCACGCCCACAATTCAATTTACTGCCGGAAGTGTGGGTGTGTAGGACCATACTTTTCGTTTTCTTTTTTTGATATACATAAAAAACATTCGTGTTTTATTTTTCGTTTGTTGCCAACTCATTTGTTGCTTCATAAATCAAAAACTGCAGCAACATCAGCAGCAGCCGCAGCAGCAACTCCCGCATAAAAAAATGAAACTGTAATGATTGGGGAACAACAACACGGCAACAACAACATAATAGCCCCATCTAGAGGCTACATTCACGTGCAGCAGCAGCAGCAAAAAGTGGGAGGATGCAGTGAATTTTCACTGCCCTAAAATAGGGGTACATGCACTTTGGAAGCCCGAGTAGTCTTAACTGTGCTTAAAACCTAGCCTAGCAGGTGCGGGTCCAGAAACTTAAGCCGAACCATTTCTGTAAAAAATCTGAACCTAAACCTGTTGCAAAACCAAAATCTACCTAACGACTTTAGCTAATAATTGACTTTTTGATACTAAATCTATATTTACTGGTAAGCGGCCAAAGCTTTTTCCAATCCTCGAAGCATTTCTGAAATGCGCTTTTCGGTATGGCCATCAGCTTGTTCTTAGATTCTGTCCTGATCTCATCAATTGTGGCAAAAGGCTTTCCTTTCATTCGTCTCTTCAGTTTTGGAAATAGGAAAAAGTCGCAGGGAGCCAAATGTGGTGAATACGATGGTTGAGGCATGATTATTTGAAAAAAGTAGGAATTTTGTCCAAAATTTGGACCCATAGTATTAAAAGCTCTCACCCTATCACATTGATGTCTTTCTTATTTTTAAATTGCCTTCAAGCTTTTCAGTAGGTGCAGAAGCAAAAAAGTTATGAGCGTTTAAGTGAAGAAACTTTTGAAAAAATCGGAAAAACTGATTATCGATAATATCTCGATAACGCTTCGACAGACATCTTTTTCATGTCGAATTTCGGGCTCAGCGGGTCAAAATACTTTAGAAAAAGTTGGTTTGGTTAACTGCTGTCGAGCAGTAGTATAAGAAGTTTTTGTACCATACATGTCAAACCTCTATCTCTTACCATATCCGGATCTGTTTGTTTATACGGACAGACGGACGGACAGACGGACATGGCTAGATCGACTCAGCTATTGATGCTGATCAAGAATATACATACTTTTTAGGGTCGGAGATTATTCCTTCCGCCTGTTACATACTTTTGCACGAACTTAATATACTCTGGGTAACTTTGGTACAGACGAGGCTGCTTTTGAACCTTTTTTAAAAAAACTCTCTTTTGAAACGCAAAGACTTTTTCCAATTCTGTTTTTCTTTTATTGTGTTACAAACAGATTAAAGTATGAGGTCTGTTCAAAAAGTTCTTGGCCGTCAAAGTGGGGGGTTTAAAAAAATGGTATAGTGCTGGCAGCAACAATTACTCGACTCCGGGTTGTTAGATATGAAAAGTAAAAATGGGGTTTTAATTAGTATAAATGTTATTCTGGTCTGAGCCTCGAAAAAAATTTTGTGATTTTTTTTGAGAAGATGATGGCCATAGAAAAACAACGATGGGTCACAAGACGTACAAATTTTGGTAAATTTAGGCGAATTGCTACGATTAGTCCTTATCGAGGATTTATGTAGCACCCAACCATTTTGAAACTTGTGATTCCGTACACCTCCAGCAATTGTCCACCGACCTCGTAATATGCCTGCCATAAGTTAACATTCCTTCTTTGGAATTCGCTAATCGATTTGTTTGCGTGTTTCATTTCTTTTACGGGTCGATATTCCCAATAGTCTGTCAAGCTTCTTCATATTAATCCAACTTTAGCCAGGAGAACACCTTTTAAAGTGATATCATTATGGACGAAGCCAGCACATGTTCTCTAGGAATTCAATTTCAAAATGGTCGAAAAGTCACATATTCACCTTAGAAATCAGTATATTTAAAATATTGAAGCAAAAGTTCAAAAGTTTTTACGTATCAAATAGTTTATTCTGAAAAAACTTTCAATATTTAAAAGATTAGCTAGACCAAATTGAGTTGGTTCAAACAAAAACTTGGAAGTAATACCTCTAAAAACCAGAACTAATACTTGAAATGTAATCGAACTCAACGGACCCAAGTTTATTTTACTTCAAATAGTATGTCCCACCTAGGCTTATAGTTTTTCTAACTTCTGCAACCTCAAGGCCAAAAAAAAAATTACTTTCTGAACAGATTTACGGACATTTCTGAATGTTAGACTTCAGAATAGTCTTAAAGGGTTAACATTCGGTGGAATTAAGGGCGATCCTAAATCAAAAAGAAGTTTTTGACATCATTTTCGATATGCCGCAACTTTAAAGTCTGAATAACTCGCGACGATATACTAATGGAAGGGCCTTTCGTGTTGAGCTAGAATAATATAGTTTTTGAAAAGTTTTCGGACTGCTTTATATTCGAAACTTCGGGAAAAATACTATTCCGCACAGACTTGAGGGCAAACTGGAACTTTATAGTTAAGAAAAGCTTAAAGGCTATCCATAAGAACAGGCTTGAAGGGTTTATGTTCGGTGGAAATTAGAGCGATCCTAGAAATACGTTCTTGTCATTTTTCTAAACAAATCGAAAGTTCAAAAGACCATGTTATACTTAAGGATGGGCTTTAAGAATTGAGATTTGACAGATTTTCTACATCCAAGAACATAAATTGCGTTGCGAATTACATTCCGCGCTGATTTGAGGGAAGATCGGGATTATTTCCGAAAACGGAAACTGGACTTCATTAAGTTTATAATAAACTAAAACTGAACCACTGAACCGAACCGAAACCGGGGTTTATTTGACTTCAAAAACCTTGTACTAAACCGAACCGGTGGTTCAAAAACTTTGTGAACCACTGAACCGAACCAGTCCTTATTTCCGATCGGTTTTCATCCCTGGTACAAATACGCTGCACATTTGTCGGAACCGGCCGGATCGGATGAATATAGCATTTAGCTGTCATAGCAACGATCGATCAAAAAACTAGTGTAGTAAGAAGAAGTAGACTCCAAACTTCATATTTCTTAGACTATTTTTAGCAGATGCTTGCTATGTGACGACAATGTTTCTGGTTCTTTTTTTATTAATTATGTGTTTCTTGAGGTACGAAATGGCATATTCGGTTGATTAAATTTACATAAGATGGTAAGTAAAAGTGTAAGGGAAGAAAAAGAAATCTCATTTAATCTTGTTTAGACCGCGAAAATTCATTCCGGGCTACTCCCGGTATAGGCTTGATATTTCTTATTACTATGGACCTTTACGAAAGCCACTAATCCTATTTCGTTGTCTAGTTTTGTCAAGTTTTGAAAAAATCATTTATTTCAATGTTCTTATTAATTTATACTCATTCACTTTGTATGGGAGCTATATCTAAAAACTGACCGATCGTAATGAAAATCTGCCAGAATGTTAGGCTTCACCAAAAACTGTTAAAATCGCACAAGAGTACCACATATGAAATTTTTTTATGGAAAATTGTTCAAAAACCGCGCCCTTCTCTTTCTTGGGTTGCTAACCGATCTCCTGATCGGAAAAATATCGCCAGAAACGAAATCAGAGCACCCAAAAACCTATAATTCGACACCCCATTTGACTTTTTGTTTAATTTACCCCCTCCCCCCTCCATAAGTCGGCCTCCCGCCCGTCTTAAGCCAAAGACAACGACGTTGTTAATTTCTGCCGGTCAGTTTTCCATTCTGTCCCAGTGTGCAATGTTGGATATTAACGCATAAAGCAGGCCATCTATACACGAATTTGTTCAGTAAGTGAAGGTGTTCGACACAAAAATCAGCCCTGAACACCTCCACTAATGACGAAATAGCAAATAACTGCTATAGGAATGATCGATCGAAAAACTAGTTCCAGTGAAAAAAATTTTTTTTTCAATGGTAGCGTCTTTAAACTGGCCAGATTCAAATATTATCTGCTTCAGCACAATTTTGCCGACTTTGATGTAAATCTCATAATATATCGAATAGCTGTCATATAAAAAACTGGTCACAGAAGAGGCGCCATCTATTGGTCAGCTTTGGAAATCAGTCAGCTAGCATTGTTTGAACTCTAAGGGCTAAGCGTTTGTCCATTGGAGGCGGGAATTTGGTGTAACCATTGCAGTGAACCCTTTTATCTTTTGAGAATTTTTGAAAATTTTAGCTTTAATCTATTTTTAACACGCAACAGATGTTGTAACTGTGTGTTGCAAGTATGAGCGTGCCCACAATTCATTGTGTATAGATATATCGATATTTTTGTCTCGATTTATCACATACCGATATTCCGAATTTTGGTATTATCGATAACTATCGATATAATTATACTAAAATATTTAAAAAATAAACGACAACGCTACCGCAAAACAGAGCGCTGAAAAAAACTTATTGGGTTGTTCATGAACCCTCAAAATCTAGAGATGAAATAGCTTGCGCCTGAACATTGTGAAACTTTATCCTTAAATTTCCCTCATTTCAGGGTGGAATATTTATTGAGGCATCTTGTAGCGTTTTAGTTAGCAGCAACAATGAAAAACGATTTCGAAATTTCAATCTCACCCTCCATTACACTGAGAAAAACTTGTCTATTTCTAGAGCATTCCGACTTCGTTGCTTGGCATCAGATGCCCTCGCCACTCTTTTGTGTTGTTTAATGCCATTTGTTGTTGGTGTGTCGGTTGGTTGTCGGGCCGTTTGCCTTTTTGGGGCCCATGAGGCATACGCCTAAGCGGCGCAGATTCCTTGTACTGGGTGTCTGGGCTCAGCCTGTGAGACGTTGACTGCATTTTTAAGCGCGCTCTGCGCATAAAATAAAAGCAGATTGCAGGTCTCTGCCTTCGGGCCATCTTCCTCGACGTCGTCGTCGTTGTTGTCTTCAATGAATCGAGTAAAAGTGCAGGATGCTTTGTTGTCCTGCCCTCTCTCCGCCCATTGCCAAACAGCTTCTGCAGATACAGCAGCTAATTTTCGTTGAACAGAACAGCAAAAAAGGTAAAAAATCCCGGCACAGCCAAGATCTTTGTGCGATAATGATGCAGGTTAATCATTAGCCTGGAACGTGTATTATGCGATTATTAGTTTGGCAAAAAGGATTACCCATCTTTTTTACCATTTTTTTTTTTTGTGGGCGTCTTGCAAATTTTTTGAAGTAATTTTCAATTTCCGCTTGTAGGCAATTTGTCAACGTGCTCTAGCAACAACAGCAACATGTTGCTGCAACATATTGTCAAAGTAGCAATTCGATATGGTTAGCGGCCACACAGGTTGGGGCGGCCTTGAAAGTACTTGGCTGAAATGTAAATAAACTAAAATGAGAGAAACCCGCGCGCACACACATTATTCCCATTTTTTATTTCTTGCTGTTGTTGTATTTTTGTGGCTTACAACTGACGTGCAACATGACTTTGTAGGCGTGCAACATGCGCATGCGCAACTTTATCAGATTTGCCATTGCCCAAGTGGCAGCCAAAGTTCTTCTTTCGGTTTTGTTTTTTGTGTTGCAAGTTGCAACTTGTTGACTGTCAATTGTTTGGTGGGCGTTGCAGGCAGGCAGCAACAATATGCATGTCCTCCATAGTTTTTAACCTGACTTTTGCAGCTATATCAATGTCAACAGCATTATCACACAACGCTGTCAATATGCAAATGCCCGGAGCCCAACTAAGGCAAATAAATGTGGTGTGCGAGTGTGTGTGTGTGTGTGTGCGGGTATGTGACACTCGTTAACACGCAGCGAAAATGCGCGAAATGCGATATTTCACACGATTTATGCACGAAACAACGACAAAAGTTGCAACTGGCTAACAGCCAACGACAGCAACAGCAGCATCAGGCAACAGCAACAACAACAACACAGCAACCGCATTAACGAGGCATCAGAGACTAGACCACACACGTTGTTCATAGGGAAGCTTAAGATGAAGTTGCTGATGTGTCGTCCACTGCTTGCAAACTCTAATTGAGCTGGCAACATAAAGTGTTGCTGGTATAAATGTTGCCAACGTTTTGGGTAATGTTGCTAAGGCATTTAAATTTGTGTGGACACCTTTTTTTATTAATTGTATGAAGTGAAAACTTTTCCTGTAGCGTGTAAAACTTTCTTTAGAAGATAAAACAAATGTTTGTAGTGATAGCCTAAGTCGAGCGAATTCAACTGCGACAACTGTGGTTGATTCAAAATACTCTGTGAAGCATAAAGATTTATAATCTTCGAAAAAATTTGAGAAAATGTTACCCAAAGAGTTCTACCTTAAGCAAGTGTTGGTGACCCCTTTTAAAGAGTGCCCTGCTTGCATCAATGACTCCCACTTGTTATATTTTTTTACTATTCCTAAAAAGTTCATCAATTTTTGTCTTTTAAAGTAACAAAATCCGAATTCCCTCTGATTATTTCACTTCACCAAAAGAGTTTTCCAAAAAACTTTATACTTTTCAGCATCAACGCCTCAAAACTTCTGCATTGGTACTTGATTGATAATTTAGAAAGTACCTATAATGCATTTTACTTTGCATTTATAAACATTGCTTTTAAGGTTCAAAGGATCTGTTAAGAGTGTGCAAATGTATATAACAGTCTGTCTAAAGAAAGATTTGGTAAGAGCTAGAGTTAACCAAATTGTGATATATTTGATCGATAGCTCAAAAAAGAATTCATTTTCATTTATTTTCTTATTCCCATTTCTTGGTAGTGAGAGACGTGTCATAGGCTGACTGTGAGCTGAAAGGGCTGATCAAGTGATTTGACTTTTCTTCTGCAAAGAGCTGTAGTGTCTTCTCCTCTTCCTCACACATGCAGGTTCTACAGAAGAGTAGCAAGTTAAGCAATTAGGCGAGGCGTGCACAAACAATCATTCGCAATTGCGCATTCGGCTAAGACGTCGTTCCAAAGGCGCAGAGTTCAAGCCCCAGCAAAAGAGGTAACTAATAGATAGGGTGGGTTGGTTGGCAAATTTTTTTTTTTACACTTTTTTTTTTATATTTCACCCTTTAAATTCAAAAGTGTAAAGTATTAATTTCAAAAAGAGTTTGGCAATTTTACCAATGAAAAATATTACATTAAACGACTTTTCTTATGTGTACACTAGGCACACTGGGCGAAACAGCCGATTAAGCGAAAGAAAAAGGTAATTTTTAAAAATTTAAACCCGAAAATTTTTTGATTTGCAATCGACTACCAACTATTACTATCGATTAAAGACTATTAAGCCTATCGATACTTTTCATTTGTTTTTGCGGTTTTTATTCGCTCAGCAGCTGCAGCAAACTATTTTCCAGCTTTTTATAATGCGCTCAGATTTGGCTTGCAAATTACCAAAGTTAATTTTTCCAGCTGTTATATTTGGTTTTAATTAAGTTGAAGGTATGTATTTACGAGAAAAATTCCGGCATGTAGTTGTATGGTAACGTGGCACTTGCAGTCACCTGCATCTGCTAATAACAAGAATACTTTTTCACACACCATGTCGGCTTGCAAACGCTTTTTTTTTTGATAAACGGCCCCGCAGAAATTTTTGGCAGTTGAGGCTTACGTTTTTGCAAGCTCATTGATAAATCGAAATGTTCTGATGAAAAACTGCAACAATTGACAAACTATTAAGGAATTTTAACAGCAAGTTGGTTAAAAAATAAAGGCAGTGTTATCGGAGTAGTACTAGGCTTGAGACTAAAAACATGGATTGAAATGCTATTTCAACTGGACGACCAAAAAAAGACTTCGGAGCTAATCGGATCGAGCTTGTATAAAGCTGGAAAACGAAGTGCATCGCAAATTATGACAATCTAGCATCAACCAAAATTAATAAATTCGATGAGTCCGGCCCACAACTTCCTATTCAACATTCAGTACACATTAGAAGAAGCTCTGTACATTGACGGAGGCTACAAGAAGAACTCGTACACGCTAATGCAAGCTGGTGTGAAAAGCCAACATTTATCCAACGGAGTGTAGTTTAGACCAGAGGCAGGCAAAAATACATTTACATTTTTTCATTGGTGTGTGTGAGAGCAGCGCAAAAATTGCTCTCAATTTCAGTAGCAACGACTGCGTCGCGGCGTAGGAAAGCAAGCAACGCTGCGGCGCTTGTTCAGCTTATACTATGTGTGTCAGAGCAGAGCTGCTTAGAGAATTTTTGTTTGCACACGAGATAGGAATGTGTCTGTCCCTGGTTTAGACTCAGAATAATTTTTTTATTGTTTATATTATTTTTGTATTATTTTTATACTATTTTCACAATGTTGAACTTACCTTGATGAATAAAAAGTTTTTTTTTTTTAAATTTTATTACAAAATTTTTAGTTTTATAATTATTAATTAATTTTTTTATAATAAATGTAAAAATTAAACAACAAAAAATTTGTTTGAAGTAAAAAAAATTGTAATTTTTAATTAATAAAATAGAAGATTTTATCCGAAAAAGTTAAAACTTACTCAAATTATTCCTTAATTAATTATCGTTCAAGTAAAAAAAACGCTACCAAAAAACTTTATTATTATAGAAGATATTAATTTTCTACCGCTAGATAAGCCATTTCGCCCACTGTGCTCGGGTGTCTCAAAAAAAACCCGAGAAAGTGCACCGGCACTTTCTGAAAGCTTATAGAATAAAGTATTTTTGAGATTTTTCTTAATACGTTTAGAGGCCGCGCAAGTCGAATTTTCCCCTAAAATCGGATATCCCGTACAGTTTTTGAATTTTACCTATAACTTAGCCAATAACCACGATTTTCTAAGTTTTTTAATCAACATGTTAAGCCATATTTTACTTTTATGGGCATAAGCAATAAGTTTTTTCGATGCTTTTGCTCATTTAGGTGCCATGAAGTAAATTTTTTCGTAAATTTTTCATAAATGTTGTAAAATCCCATCATAACTTTTAAAATTTTTATGAAAACTAAAAAAACTAGTGATGCAGATAAAAGGATGGGTAAATTTTTTTTTGGGACACCCTAGTGTACACTGTACATATTTCGAAATGGTTTAGTTCCAAAGACTCATTCAGCATCTGCGGCTTGTAAAATTGCATGACTTTTCATTGACTATTAGGAAAAATTTACAAAAATTCTTGTCATTCTTAAGATTAAAACTTCATACTATTTATATTTACATATGTGGTTTATGTGGTCGAAGATGTGAATCTATCATTGAAGTATACAGTCAGGTGGACCAGTCTGACTGTTAACAGTACGACATTAAATTTGCGATTTAAGTCCGAGGTAGAATGATACCAAGGGAGTTTGTAACTCATTTTTGACAGCTTATGTTGGATATTTTTTATTAATAGAAATCCCTTAATTGTGGTTAAAGTGTACTTTTGTGCCTTAAATGAATCCATCTTTTCTCAGGAATGACCCATCCAGTCTTATGCGACTATTCAGTAGATATCTGGTCAATTGTAAAGACTTATATGGATTGGGTTTTATCAGTATTGGAGGGTATAAAATGCCTTTCTTAATAGCATTGAGGTAAGTATTGCTTGCTTAAAAAAGCTTTGGATTATTTTAATTGGTTTCTGAGGGAAGAAAAATCACATTTCGAAAACTCTACAGTTAAATATTCCAATGATCACATGAGCAAATTTTAGAAATGAAAATAAAGGTCTACATCCTTTTCTATTTTATATATAACAGCTGTGTGAGAAATAAACTTACAATATTCAAGAATCTATAAGATTAGAAATCGATCCTAAATCGCTTGGGCTCGTTCTGCAGGTTTAAAGAAGAAATGCAAAATTTCCCTATACAAAATTGTTCGTCTGACTCTCTTTCAAATTTCTTTGTATTACTTCACAACACCGTATAGAAAGCTCCTAAAGTGTACTTCATTCCCATTTCCCTATTAGCCCAACCAATAAGACCACCAATTCCAAGCCCAACACCAATAAGCATTTCGAAAATGCTGCTAAGCCAGACAAAAATGTTGGCCTTCCCGTCTAATTTGACACGCTGCCAAGCGGGTCAGCAGCTGATGGTGTGGAAAGTCTGTTAAGATTTATGCATTGCCAATTGGTCGGCTGCAGCATTTGCCCATATTCATAATTGAAATGTAATAAATTCTCAGCTGCATTTTCGAGCACAATTAGCGCATTTTTAGACTTGAGAGCCAACAATTGCCTCCTGACCATTTGCAGGTCTGCTTGCCCGATGATTATTAAATACATAATTTCATAGTTGGAGTTGCCATTTGCTGGTCTTACAAGCTGTAAAGTGCGAAATCAACACGCTTCATGCCAACTCCGGATTGAGATTCAGCAGAGGCAGTGCTCAAGTGTCCCAGTGTCCGCAATGTTAGTTGTCAACACAAATGGCAAACGGCGTTGATAAATTGTTGCTGCGTTGGGCCAATTATAACCAAGTTTGGTTTGGGTCTCGAGTTGTGGCTGCGGCTGATGTTGCAAGTTTCCTGGGAAGCCCCAGTAAGGCATTTCCTTTCCTGTGTGGGTGCCAACAAAGTAGTGCGTACGTAATCCGAGCTGCAAGCATCTCCGCTTTCAACTCTTTTTTTTTCCAGATTTCTGGCTTGAGTGATTTCGGGGTAACCCAAAAAAAAAAGGCGCCAACTAGGACACGTGCTACTTACAAATTGCAGGGGAGAGCAGAGTGAAAGAACAGGAACAGAATAACAAAATTTATCCAACACCCTCGCACCTGAGACTGACAACAATCTGAAATCCCTGCTAAATGCTGCCGCTGCTGTAAGACGATCAACTGAAGCAGCTCTCAGCTGTTCCTTTGGCGCGCGTTCTTGCTGCTCCTTGCGGCATTGTTATTATTATTATTATCTACGGCCCGGTGTGTTTCCTTATACAATAACATCTAATTTCTTACCTACTACCTAACATGTCTTGTCCCTGCCCTCGAGTTGGCTTTGATTTGTGGAAGGAAGGAAGAAAGAAGAAAGGAAGGAAAAAACGCACCCGCATGACGTTTTCAAAGGTAGCGAATGTTGTTGCATATTTTGTATGCCACGCTAATGACATCAGGGGGAGGGTAATCGAATACTTCGGGGGAGAAAGAAGATTTTGATTGAGACGACGGCAGAGCAGAGATACGGTAAATAATAAATGCATTTAGACTTTTTGTTAAGTGAACTGATTTTTTTATGTTTTAGGATAGGAAAAGTAATTCTGTTTAGAATCTACAATTTCACGTCTTCAAACATCTTGGTCATATTGCAATTCAGTTAATCGATCCTTAAACTTAAGGTTGATCAATTCATTCTATCGCTATTTGCGCCTTATAAAAGAAATAGATGTGTACATAGATTTATTTCCGTAAATAATCAATTATAATTTATAAATATGCAGAAAAATCAGAGAAGTAGAATCAAAACAGAAGCCAAGCCGTATTCCTATACCAGGAAAAACCAATTTAAAACTCTGAACCTTGACCGAATCAGATTTTTTCAAAAAGTCTTTTATAACCAGGTATGCAAACCGCTCGGAAATGAGGACTTCATAAGATGGTATTTGGAGCTATATGAACCCTTTGGAAATCTCCCGAAGCTTTGTGTTTCGTACCGTGAAGTTATTTGAGGATACTGATGGAATAAAAGATCGCGCGAAATCCGTCCTTTCGCGCACTGTGCGAACGCCTCAACCCATCAAAGCCGTGCAAGATCGAATTCGTCGAAATCCACCGCGCAAGCAGAAAATCATGTCTCGTGATATGAGTATCAGCAAGGACAGCATGTCACGCTTCATAAAACGTGACTTGAGACTCAGTGAATACAAGAGACACACCGCCCACTTGCTCACATCAGCTTTGAAACTAAAACGCAAGATAAAAACGAAAGCATTGCGACGGCAGTGCGCAAACAATGCCCACAGACGAATTTGGTTTACTGATGAGAAAATTTTCACCATAGAGGAATCGTTCAACAAACAGAACGAAGCGGCCATACTCATTCTGAGAGTTCAGAGAGGCCACCATTGACTTTTTTGAAACCAACAAAATTCAATTTCTAGAATACATTTAAATAGCTTCAAATCTTTCGAAAAATCTTATATTCGGTCATCGTCGAAAAGAAAGTTATCGCTAAAAAGGAATACCAATGGTCTTCTTACAAACGTTAAATATCGCCCAGTAAAATAATCTTCCGGCTAAACTTGAATTAAGGTGAACAAGCAGGAAGGAATATTGAGCATACCGACCTATTGAGGAAAGGGGATACTTACACAAATCAAGAAGAAATGCAGTCTGATGACAGGTATAACAAAAGCTCGGTGGTCTATTGCAGTAGATGAGCGGAATCACATGTTCTTAAATCGTCAACAAATCATTCTTAAAGACTACATCAATTCGGCATCGCTAAGAATCGGTTCAAATCTTAAAATGATAGAAATTTGAAAATATCGTAGCTTTAGGAATCGGTACAATATCCCAAAATTACAGCAATCTTTTTACTCGAAGTAGGCGCTGCTCGTCATTGAAGCGAACTGAACCGAACAGTTTTTATTTTCGGTTCGGTTTAGCAGCTCATCAGCTGGAATTTGCGTTTGGTTTCGGTTTGGTTCGGTTCCCTTCAGAACCGCCTTGCATCCCTGATCATAGTCGCTTGGTATGTAAAACGGCTTGACACAACCACAAAGGGCCAAGCCGCGCTTCTCTCAATCTCTTGGCTTGTGCGCTTATAATTTTCGCACAAGAGAAAGGGACCTACAGTTTAACTCCGAGTCCGAACGGCAGTTTGAGAAGCTCTTGCATGGCTAATTACTACAAAGCTGGCGCCGACAGCAGAGAGGGATGACCGGGTGTAAGGATTATTCAAAGAAAAACTTTTCATTAGATGTTCTGAGGCGGGATCCAACCCACGAACTCTTGCACAGCGGTCGCGCACACTAGCCGCTGAGCCACCCGACCGGCTTGGTATACTTTTTATATATTTAAAATTTTATTTTTGCAGCATAAAAGTGATTGCTTTATATGACAAAAATTGCAAAAAAAAAATAAGAAGGTTTAAGGCTTGAGCAAAAGTGGAAGGCACTCCTTTAATAGTGCAACAATTGAGAAATGTGAAGTGAATACTTGGAAAGTCGTCAACTGCTCAGCGTTTCGAGCTAAAACTACAAACGAACTTCAAAGTTACAACAATAAAGCGCAGAGCTTTCGAGCAAACCACATTAGTCAATGTTCTAAAACTTTTCACATCTAAACTTAAGAATAATCACAAAAATAAGTCTCACAAGTGGAGTTTAAATACCCAAAGAAAATTTCGTTTTGGGTGTATTTTCATTCTCAATAGTAGGGTAAGTTCGTTTTTCTTATCCAAAAAAAAAAAAAAAAAATGCGGGCCTTTTTTTAAGACGAATTTTTTTATTTTTAGGACTCTTCCTTCCGTTCTGATAAATCCAGAAAAGAACATATAATAAACACACATTTTTTTAAGGTCTTTGGAGAATGGGAGAGTGAGTGGTGGTAGTAGTGAGTAGGAAGGGAGGGGAGGAAGACACGACCACACACCCCACCCTGCCCCCTTTCCTTTTCCAAACTGTGGCTTGATTATTTTAACATCCAAAAATTAACAGTTGTTTTTCTTTGTCTGTGACTAGAGCTCGGAACCTCTAAGAAGACTGAAACCACGAATGGCGACATCTTAGCTCACCCGACTATCACGCGTCTCGCGAGAGCAGTGATAAACTCTTAGCACAAATTGTAGCCATAACTACTTAACATTTAAGCTCTTATTGAAAGAGAAGCCCTGCAGTCGAGCTCTTTTGCATTAGAACATCGAGGACGTGGGTTCATTTCCCTTTGAAGAGGACATTTTTTACCCTGTAATTGTTTTTAATACTCTGTTTTTTAAAGTACTTATTTATTCATCAATATCCATTTTGTCCCCTTTAAAGTAATCGCCCTCGTATATAATACAATTGTGACAACGCTTGTTTCAATCCTCGAAGCCATTCTGAAATGCGCTTCTCGGTATGGCCATCAGCTCGTTCTTCGATTCTGACTTGATCTCATCAATTGCGGCAAAACGCTTTCATTTCATAGGTGTCTTCACTTTTGCGAATAGGAAAAAGTCGCAGGGAGCCAAATCTGGAGAATACTGTGGTTGTGGAATGATTACGGTGTTGTTTTTGGCCAAAAAATCACGAACAAGCATTGATGTGTAAGCTGGTGCATTATCGTGAAGCTGAATCCACGATTTGTTTTTCCACAATTCCGATCGCTTGAGCCGTATTTCCCTCACGCAAACGTTGCATAACTTCCTTGTAGTATTTCTTATTAACTGTACGACCTCTTTGCAGGAACTCATGATGCACCACACCATTGTAGTCAAAGAAAACAGTGAGCAAAACCAACACATTTGATCGAACTTGGCGTGCTTTTTTCGGTCTTGGCTCATCTGGCCGTTTCCATTGGGATGATTGGGCCTTGGTTTCGATGTCATAACCATATACCCACGTTTCATCACCAGTTATGACCCGTTTGAGTATACCCGGATCGTCGTTGACGTCATTCAACAACTCCTGAGCGATACTAATGCGTCGTTGCTCAAAATTTAGTCAAACATCGAAGAGCAGACAAAACTACTAATCGAAATTGGCTGCTAATGCAAACATATGATAAACATATGTGTCCGAATATAACAAAAACAAAATATCGATAATCGAATGTACACAGCCCGCGAAAATTCAAAGTTTACCTTTTCCTTTGAACACACCTCGTATACCGAAGCCGATGGCTGTCTGAAATCGCCTGGCGGATAGCTGACAAATAGTGCACAAGCTCTGGTAAAGCTGTGCGGATCGGATGCCCCGATGATTACCCTAAACCAGAGGGCGGCACGTCGCTACCTACTAAGCAACCACCACTAGTCCATCAGTATGGAATGCATAAATGGGACATGTTTTATATTTATCACCGTGCGATTAATGTCATTTAAATTTGAGTACGGACTTTTCGAACATGAGCTTAATGTCCGGACATAAGGCCCAGAAAATTTCTGAGTTATATATCAAAGAAATGATTGATATTTTTCAAATGGGCCTTATGTCCGTGGGCGTTTTGTCATGTCACCAGTTTCAATACAGAGATAGAAGGCAAATGTGCAGGCAGCTTAAGCAACTCATAAGAAATATCAAACAAGTGAAAATACAGCTTTAGAGTTATTACTGCAAAGCTCATAGAAGCGTTTGCCAATTTCAAAAGTTCATCACGATTCTGTCACCAATTTGATTCTTTTCAAACTCTGTGAAAACCTCGCTAATTGCTTTCACATATTTTTTCCCTTGGCAAACATTTAATTTATTTTATTTCTTTTGCTTAAGCCACCCCAGCTGAGATTATTGACCTCTTGGCAAAGAGAAGAAAAAACCAAATATTGCCGAAGGGCGGACGCCTATTGTCCCAAGAGCCTGCAGTCGGGCCAGCTGTTTAAAGGATCAGTACAAAAAATTCTTAAGGCCACCTTTGGCGCGCAGCCACTGGAACAGAAGTCAAGCGAAAAGAAAATCTGAGGAACAGCTGACAAGGAGCGTGCACACGAGCCACAAGGAAGCGAAATTACCCAAGATCCAATTGCGGTTAGCGTGAAAAGGTGTCGGAAAATGTGGCAAAACATCTGTGATCGCTCTAAACAAGTGCGGGGCTCAAAATGACATATGCAAGACGCCAGAAGAAACGCCAAGAGAACGGGAAATGGCGTGTTCCCAAAATCGACTAGACGCTTAAAAAGTGGCCGTGTACCGTTAGCGCAGAAATTATTTATCATTTCAAGACACACAAAAAAAACATTTAAAGAAATTCAAATGAATTCGCATTCGCCCCCCCTCGGGGCACGCCCACTTAAATTGCGTGCCAGGCTGAAAGCCTTCATTTCAGAGATACTGTGTGGGGATGTGGATGCCACTGAGGATGCGTAGCGTCCAAAACTACAATTAAATTTGCATTTGTATGATTTTTTGTTGTTGTTGTTGTGGAGCCGCGGGTGAAATACCTTGGCGTAGGAAACATTTATCACTGCTCTGGGCCTCCGCCGCCGCCGCCGCCGACTCGGACAATAAAACTAAAACGTTTATAATTTCATATGAAATTCTTTGTCTGTTGCCAACTATTAGGCCCGGGACATGCAATTGGCCAAGAGGCAGGCGAGTTAATCACAGGCTTCGCCAGGCTGAATGGCCTAAACGAAAATGCTTAAATTTAATGACATAAATATACGGCACAGAAAATGGCGGGTGGTTGGCAGGCAGGCAGGCAGGAATAGTCATCTTGTCAAGCCCAAGGAGGCAGCTGTCCTTTTTGGGAAAACGTGTTGCTGGGCAAGAATCCACCACCCTTTCTTATGTATATACATCTCCCCCTTTTGCGCATTTGAAGAATGAACATCTTTTTCCCGGGCCATTCGCCAACGCCACCCCGTAAGCCGAACAGACCGGCTGCTCCTTTATTCAAAAGGCGAAAACCCACCGCCCAGCCCAACCCTCCTCCCGCTTGCCGGAGCCTCTCAAAATGCGCAGTAAAAAAAAGAAAAAGATAAGGCAGCTGCGCAAAGGAATTGTTTAATTTTTGGAATAACTGCGCAATTCGCAGCTGGCCAGGATTTGAATTTGAGGAGCTTAAAGTTCCACAAGAAGTACATGAGATTAATACATTTCCGTTTAATTCTAAGCGTGTTTCGCGCGCCTGGCAATTAATTTTTTTCTTTTTTTTTGGCACAACTCGGCGATCTTATCACCACACTTTGCACTTCCTCCCCAACAACAACAACAATATGAGGGCAAGCGACGCTTTTTTCTTGCTTTTTAAGCTACCTACATGAGCTTAAATCACGCGCACGCCTCAACATCTTGGCCAAAATCTCGCTTCGGAAGACAAATTTCAAATGATTTACCTACAGCGTTGTTTTTTTCCACCGTCTGTTTCTGGGCGGGGGCTGACTTCAACTTCCACTTCATTCACTAAAAACTTGGTTTTGTCTTAATGAAAATCTGAGAGGTAAGTAAATGGAGAAGGTCGCCACACATTTGGGGATTCGCTTTAAAACTTTAAGGTTTAATGACACGACACAGGGAAGGGGCTTCAAAGGGGGGGCTGGGATTTTGTGAGAGCTTAAGAGTTGACTTAGTAACTTAATAATATTCACTTCTAAACGATGCATTGTAGTTTTTATGCAGTAAAATCGAGAAAATTTTTGGGCTATGTACAAAAATTTTTACTTTAAATTCATGCAGGAAATTCTATCTCTATTACTATCTCAAGTTAACCGCTTAGGCTCGGAATATTTAATACTTATAAATAGTTCTTATTTCAAATAATTCACAAATGAATTCGGATAAAAGGCTTGACCATCATGACAGTCGAACGAACATCAAGAAAAACTTGAAGTAAAAGCTTGAACTAGACAAACGGATATTAGATAATAATTGAAGATTAGTCGGAATTGAAAGCTAAACTCTGAACACTTGCATATTTGTTAGATTGTACCTATTTAATAAGCAAAGGCTCACCGAGGTCTAAACCGATCTATGTATATTAGAAACATTGAAAAGTATCTTGAGTAGGTTTGGAAGCTTCGATTTAACTTTTATGCTGACATTTTTCCCATAAACTCTTAATATTTAATTGTTTTACCACAGCAAATCCAAAGTATGTTGAGAAATGGCAATCAATTTTGGGTCTTAAACGATACGCAGTCGGACGAGTCAAGTTTGTATTGGAACAACCTAGGCTTATAGCCCATCATATCGTTCACTTACTTTAACACCGTCATTACCCAAAAAACACGGTTTTTGAGTTAAAGATCCAGAAATATTCCCTAAATTACTAACTATCAGCCCGAGTTATGCAGTGGCTCTAGAGACTGGTCTGGACGATGCACACCTTTACTTTCTATATGTCTATATAGGAAAAGTATGCAATAACTATGTACGATGGTAAGCGCTTACCCAACTACCGAGCAGACAATTATCTCAAGACAACATTTATTAGATTTCTAGAATTGAGAAGATTCGTATGACTTTGGGACTTGACTCGCGAAGCGCTATAAAAGCGGTAACGCAATGGAACATTTTTCGCTCGAGAGGAGATGGCACTGGCACCTCGAGGATTTATAGTTATCTGGACCACACAGTTTCCAGTAAATATCTACGTATATCTGTCAGCAGAAAATACCCTGAATCCTAAAAGATCACTTTGATTTAATTAATTTAACGTCAATCGCCTACAATCGATCAGAGCTCGTATCGTGTTCCCTATGTAAAATGTCCAAATGTCCAATTCTGAAGGAGATAAGAATTTTGCATTTCGTTAGGCAGCTCCTCACTGAAATGCTGGACCTACTTACTGGCACTTGAGTCAGCATGGGTAGGAGTCTTTGTCTAGGGACAATACGGGCAGCCTGATGTTGTAGTTAGATCAGTGTAGAGTAAGACGAACTGCGCATGGCCAACAGACGGATTGATACGTCCATGTCAGTCACAGAAAAGTACAGATTGTACACATTAACTTATTTTTTATTTGCGGGATTCTTATTATAAATAACAGATTTATAAGTACTACTTCTACATATTAGATTTGTTAAACAATAAATAAACATTAGTTTTATTATTACCTATATGTAAATTGTGTAAAGTTTTCAATTTTTTTTATAGTCTCAGAGTTAGATGGGAATTTATCGGTCCGTATGTCTGTCTGTCCGTTATAAAAAACAGATCTCAGATATGGTAAGTAATAGAGGTTCTACATGTATGGGACAAAATCTGCTTTTACTTGCAGGCAGATCAAGTTTATTTTCGTTTTTTGTCATGGCCCCTAAGGCCGCCCATCATCATATCATTAACGACTCAAGACTGCACTCGCTCTCTGATTTTTCGTTTGGGAAATTGGTTGTGATGAAGGCCAACATAAATTTAATTGAAAACATAAAATTAAACTATAAATATTTTAGAATAAACAGACACAGAGAAAAAAATATGTAAAAACTACACAAAAATCAAGTTTTTCTACACGTTTCACCGGGATTTTCAACCCACTACGATTGGGTGGCTTTTCTGCATGCCACGTTTAGCTTTCCCATTTCAAAATGCGGCGTGTAGCTTTTCTACATGCACGTTTAGGATTTTCATTTCTATATGCGGCATGTAGCTTTTCTACACGCCACGTTTAACACATAAAAAAAAATTAGAAAAAAAAATCCTTCTTTTAACTATATTATATACACAAGGGAATGTGTGGAGGATGGTAGAGTGGGGAGGAATGGGAGTAGGGTCTTCCTTCGGAAAAACTTACATTTTTATTTTTGTATTTATTACTTACTTTGTCTGGGACTCGAACGCAAAACTTACTTACCTTGTCTCGGGAACTTAACACAATTGCTGTCAGCTAAGCCCATACGACTATATAAGCACAAAGCGAGAAGCGACGTTGAGCTACACGTTTCGTGTAGATAATAGTTTTCTAGATGAAAAATGTAACTTTTCTATACTGAATTTTAGCTACATTTTCGTTTAAAATTTCTGCACGCCCGTGTAGGTTTTCAATATCTGAACGTTAATGTAGAAAACGCCACGTATAGCTTTCTGTTTTCTCCATTTTCGTGTGAGCTTTTGCAGGGTGAACTACGTTTCGTTTAGGAATGTCGTTTCTACACGTGGCGTGTAGCTAATTTTGTTTTCTCTGTGCATAAAAATAAAACCAAGTGTGAGCAAATGGGGCTTATATAAATGCAGTTGAGCGTTCGAACTATTAAATAATTTCATTCTACACCTACACCCAAATACTCAATAATCCCCGTTTACATTTAAAATTTTTCAAGTAATTGTAAAAGTAATTAAATTTTGTAATAATCACTGAATAATCACAAATAATCGTAATTCCAAGTTACAATAACGATTAGTAACAAATCGTAATTAGCAATTGGTTTTAATTTTCTAAAAAATTGTTTTGATAATGGGAGTGGTAATCGTGTTCACTGCTCTGCTGCAACTTTCCTTGTTGTTTTCTACTCTCGATAATAAAGAGCATTTTTATGAGTTTTAAATTACTGGCATTGCTGTGAATTTATTTTACAATTAAACATTCAGTTACGGATTTAGTTTTAAATTATTGAAAGGCAACTGTATTAATAGAAAATGGTATATGGCTTTTTCGTGGACTTTAAAGCAGCGTTTGATAAAGTACCAAGGAATAAGCTGCTAAAATGGGAGTCACTTCAAAATTTGTCAACTTCTTGGAAAGAGTATACGGGCAAGCGGAAGCGGCGGCTTGGATGGGAGACCTGCAGTGGAGCTATTTTGTGACCAAAGTTGCAGTAAGACAAGGATGTATACTTTCCCCCTTGCTGTTTGCGATTTATTTAGAAGATTTGCACGATAGTCTGTAAGGCGGCCTTTGTGTGGGAGGAGTAATAATTCGCCTGCCCTTTTATGCGAATGACATCGTCGTCATCCTAGCCGTTAAGGTAGAAGTGCTGCAAAATATGATGGACAACTGAATATGGGTTTAACGACCAGTTTTAATTTTAGTCAAAGTGAATGTTAGGAGGTTCAAGGTCGAGGTTTGATTATAGTTCAAAAATCAACCAGAAAATTCAACAGAGAATACATATGAAAACGAAAAGTAGCTGTGGCTTTTTAAAAAGAGCTATGCTTTATAGAAAAGAGATTTTGGAAATACTATAAGGTACAGCTACAAAAACGAGAAAATAAAAACAACAGTAAATCGCAAGAGCATTAGTCAAAGCCCGTACACCAGTGTTCCCCAGCCATGCCCCGGGGGGCCGAACACACTCGGAAATTCACACCGAAGGCTTGCCGAAGTAATGTATCAGTGTGTGTTAGAGAGAGACAGAGAGCCCAGAGAGCCTCTCTTCTTGGGGAACCCTGCCGTACACACAGAAAAAGTAGAACCAATAATTTAAGTTCGAACGCTCTTGAAAAAAAATGTATTCATTCTTGAATTTTTAAGAAGAGGAGAGAGAGAGGAGGAGAGCAAGCACATTTCAGAGAATAGCGATGAACCCGCTCTCACTGCATCATATTTTTTTTTTTTGGAGAGGAGAGTGGCGAAACAATCGAGTGAAGAGCGCTCCCCGTCAGTTTATAATATAAATTTGGACGATGCTCAAGGCATCCTACATGTGGTGCTGTTGTTTAAGCATTGGTGGCTGTGAGTGCAGTCTTTCCGAGTTCGAGTCGCAGGTAAGTAAGTAAAAGGTAAGTAAAAAATAAAATAAAAATTTCTTGGATCAGTAAAAACGGGAAAAAATTGAGAATTTCATACTTGGATCAAGAATTTCATTCTTGGATCGAGAGTTTTCACTCTTATCGAACTATTGAGGACGAAAATTCTTGATCCAAGTATGAAAGTCTCTATTTTTTCACTGAGTGTACTGCTGAACGTTCTGACATCTTGGGACGACCAGGGAAGTCAGGCGTAGTATTGTTGAAAGTCTAAGACCGTTTCAAGTCTGTTTTTATGCTGAGTTTTATCAAATTTATTTTAAAACAATTTCCTTATTAAAACAACAAATGTCATGTGTCAATAAGACAGAATAGATTCTTTTTAGTTCAAATCATTTCTTATTCCGCTGACTTCTGCTCTTAAATTTCGTTCCCAGTTTTGTGAAACCCCCTACTCTGGCCAAGCATTTCACCGCCACTGGCAGGTCCCTCGATATTTATGTAGCCACTGGTTTTTGTTTAATTGATATTGTTGTTATTTTAGTTAGCTAGAAAAAAAGGGAGAAAATGTTTAGTGTGCTCATTAAACTAAAAGCATAAAAATTGTGTGTAGGCAGCGACTGATTGGCCCTTCCTCCCCAGCCATGTCAGTCTTCTTCCCCTTTTGGTTTTTTTTTTTTTTTTGCAATTTCTTAATCAAAAACCTACAACATCCGCTTTAGCCACTCATTGCAGGTCTAAGCATTTTCTCACGTCGCTTAAATGGCTTAATAACCCCAATCTCAATGCATTTTGTGGCTAAGCTTTAACCCGCTTCCGGTCTGCGGTCTCCCCTGCAACCCAACAAACAATGAACGGCTGAATGGTATGATTGGGAGGCCTTCGTGTGGTTTGTGTGTTAGAAATGCCATAAAAATTGATTTGATTGCTACTCCCCGGTAGCAGAATCGTACGTACACCCGCCTGAAGTCGGCTTCCTAGCAGGTTGCTCGTAAAATCTGCAAAAGATCTAGGTTGAGCTCCCTCTGGGTTTGGGTCCATTCGCCGCATTTAGAGATTAACTGGTTTTATTGCTCGATTGGCCATAATATCATTTATTTACGAGTCTTGAGCTAATTTGAATTTTCAACGTTTTCTTTCGCTCTCCACCGCCTCCTTCCCTTCCGCCTGCTCCACTGTTTCTGTTTCTTTTTCGGCATGCTTTCCCACACTTTTACAGGTGAATGGGCAACGATCGATCCAAAATGCGCATTTGTGAAAGATTTTTTATCGCCTGATTGTTATATTTTATTATGCGGCTTATGGGTCTACACTTGAATTGGATTGAAACGCTTGAAGACCAATCGATTGGGCCGATCGATTGGCATCGTGTGTGTTTTTTTTGTGTATTTTGTATGTTAATCGTTTATGAGCTTAAGACCATTTCAGTTTCTCAGCTGAGACGGGAGAATGTTGAAAATGGTTAAATAGTTTAATTTTTATTATTTGAATGCACAGTTAATTTTATGCCAAGTGGCAAGAGGTAGCCAACGTACGTTTTGTGGGAGTTGTTTTCCTAGCCGAGCATCTAATGCGTGTTGGTACAAGAAAATTAAGCTGGCTTAGTCTTTTGAAACCATAAATTATTCGATGGGTCTGCCTTGGGGAGGAGTTCAAATCAAAAGACTTAGGCAACAAACTTGATGGAAATGTTGAAACGAGTGAACCAAGCGATAGTAAGCGTGGGGAGGGGCGAGGTAGAGAAAGTCAAAATTTATATTTTGCATTGGCAAGACACTGCAAAAACGTTTTATTTGCCATTTGCCAAAAAATTTCGAGTTGTTGAATACTAAGTTTTTGGTTCAGCAACTGAATCTCCCAATGCACAATTTCTTAGTTTTTACATTTCGCTATCGTTTGTTATTGAAAATCTCACTTTTCTAAGAATTTAACAAACCTGCAAAAGTCCGGTTAATGACCTAGCGTACGCTGTAGAGTAGGTCGCGTATACCACTTTCTCATACTTGGTTATTCTCGAGGACCCCCAAAATCTGAAGATAAGGCCCAAAAACCGTTTTGTGCTCATTTTGCTTACTTAACTTGATAAAACTTGCGAAAAGACCACCTGATTTCTAATATACGTACTTATTATAATCAATGGTTTCAAAGATGTAATGCGATGGCTGGTAAATGCTAGTAACAGATCTGATATTTGGAATTTTTTGTGGAAATTTCTGCTTAAACCTCACTGGTTTAACAAAATTGCTCGAAGCATTTTTATTCTCTGTTCCTGAGGTACACAGAGTATATTAAGTGTGTGCAAAAGTATGTAACAGGCAGAAGGAAGCATCTCCGACCTTAATAAGTATATATATTCTTGATCAGCATCAACAGCCAAGTCGATCTTTCTTTCTTGTTTTATTGGTTGGTTGTTGGTTTGCTAAAGTAAATACAAGGCCATTTATTTTGCTGCCCCTTCGATCGGAAATAACAGTAAAGAATGCACTTATATGTTACACTTTGTGGTGCAGCAGGCCAATCATCCGTAGAAATGAAGTTTGGTAAATGGTTTTTTAGCCATGTTTGAGTCGTTTTTGTCTTGTGAGCTGGAGCGGAGTCTTGTGGAAACCAGGGCTGCAAACCTCCTAAAAGTTGGGAGGGGTTCACTCCGGGGCTCGAACCCACGAAACTTTTTGGGTTCGGGTTCACGGAGCGAGTTCAGAAGGTCGCTAAACCCAGGTTCTGGTTCGAACCAGGGTTTAGTCATAATTTTTTTTTCGCTAACATAGAAAACACGTATGTAAATTGAAAGAAAATTAAACATTTTATCATAGAAGTTAAGAGTCTTGATGTTTTTGATATAATTTTTAAGCTATATAAAACGAACTTAAGGAAAAAAAGCGCACTTGACTTATACTTCTGTTGTAGGAAAAGCTAATACAAACAACAACTGCGGCATTTTAGTTTTCCCAAAACTTTAAAACATTAGAGTCTTGAGACAGTCTTAAAATTTCGTCAAAAGAAGCAATGAATATTCATCATTGCAATATGTTTTTTTGCAAGCTGTTTTTGTGTGTATTGTGGTGGGCCAATTTAATTAATTGTTGTGTTCAATGTATGGGTTGCAATGGCCGTTTTCCCTCTTCCAAAATAAAAATTCACAGCGGCTTGTCCCGCCTTCTTCAGGGAGCCTGTATCTATTTATTTTCATCACATTTAAAACAATAACATGAAACATACATTTTAATACATACATACATAATAATTTCTGTCATAGTTTTAGTCAAATTTTGTGCAATTATTATTGTTGAGTCGTCCCATTGTGCGTTTTTGTTGTGTGTTTGATTTGTTTATTGTTGTTCTCAGCTATCGCTGCCGCGTAGATGAAATTGCTTTGCTGATAATCTTCTTTGTGGTTGAGTGCTCTCTCTCCTCTTTGTTGAATACGTAAGCTTTCTAACGTAAGTCTTGTTCGATCTCTCCTTTCTATGTCTATTAGTCTCACGTTGTCGAAATCAGCTGAGTGGTCATATGACGTCAAGTGTTGCGCTAATGCTGTTGTCTCCTTTCTGTTTTTCGCGTCTCCTTTGTGCTCCGATATGTTCTTAGGTCAAAAATACTTGGTTTCTTGGATCCGAAAAAATACAGATGTAAGAATTGGGATTAAATTTAGGACGTGCGACGTTTTTCTAAGCACTTTAATAAGATATTACTGTATTTTGCATAAAACTTTACACTAGCTTCACATAAGTGTACCAAGTTGAGAAGAATTCGCTGGGAAAATTTTAAACCGAATCCCACTCTGTTGGCTTTAAGTTTATATCTGCAGAGCCTTAAATACAGAATTCTTTCAAAGTTAGTAATTGCTCGCACATTTTGTAGGACGAATTCCAAAGCGTAACGCAGTCAAACACTGCTTTGTTAAGATTTTCCGATCAAAGAAGGGTTCGCAACGTTTTACGAAAAGTGCGAATCTTTGGTATATCTTAAAAAAAAAATTTTGGCAACCAATTTCAAAGTCTGCGCAGCACAATTTTTCTTTGAACCGAACCCTTTTCTATATTTTCTAGCTCCGGTTCGGGTTCAGGTTTATCCGGGAAAAAATTGTTTGCTCCGGTTCGGGTTCGGTTCCGACTTCCCAAGAATCCCGAAGTCCCCGACTCCGGAGCGGTTCGACATCTAACCGGTTTGCAGCTCTGGCGGATACACCACCTTTTTTCAAAACTTCGGATTGATACACTTTCTGCGAATTTTTAACACCTTTTCAAAAAAACGAAGCTTGGTGACCCCATCATAGGCGACTCTCTACCTAAACATTACATAAGCCGGATGGTGATCTCTCTGAAATCTCGGAATTAGTTCAGACGCTTGTTTTGATAACACAGCATAAAACCAATCGTTCCGTTTGTTAAACGAATCCTTTGTGGAAAAATCTTTTTCGTCAGTAAACAGAATTCGTCTGTGGGCATTGCTCGGATTCGATCTTGCTCGGCTTTGATGGCTTGAGGCGTTCGAACGCGTTCGCACAGTGCGCGGACGGCCGGATTTCGTGAGATCTTATATTCCACCAGTTCACTAAGAAGAAAATTGCGATCCAAAATGCAGCCCAAGCGGACTCCTATTTTTACCATTTCGTTCATGAATTTATGTTCACAAACAAGTCCGACGTTCACGGAAAAACACCAGCTCTGGTCACACTACACTTATGGACAAAATAATAGGTGTGTCTTTTCTTTTCTTTTTAACACTTTATTTCTAATTCATATCTTCTCTTATTTCAACAAATCAATGATTTTTCAAAACTTTTATTAATTGTCTTTAATCAAAAAGTAAAAACAGTTTCACAAACCCTTTATTATACAACTAAATTAAATATTTCCTTAAATCCGCCAACTTTGGCTGGACACAATAATAGGTGTACGAAGATAAATGTTCAAATTAAATCAATATTTCACAATTTTTGGTCATGTTTCATATTAAACTAAGTATCTGGCAGCTAATAGCCGGTATATCCTCCATTATTTTGCAGGACTTTCTCCATTCGTCTTGGCATGGAGGATATTAACTTGCGTCAAGATCCAATTGGAATGTTGTAACATGCTATTTGGACAATATCCTAAAGTTGATTTTTATTTTGACAAAAAGTCTTTCCGACCTCTCTGTTGAGTTCACCCCAGAGATTCTCGATGGGATTGAGGTCTGGGAATTGACTAGGCCACTCAAGAACATGCTTCGGGTAATTATCCTGCTGGAACTTCCATAAAAGTGGCATATTATCCTCGGCATATGGTAGCATCACCGTTTCCAATAGATCTTTGTTTACGACTCTGTCCATTATTCCGTCAATTCGATGAATCGGACCAACACCATACCTTAAAAAGCAGCCCAATACCATTAGGCTACCACCTCCATGTTTCACAGTTTTATATGTGTACTTCGGAACAAATTCTTTGCCTTTCGGATGACTAACAATCCTTTTGGCATCATTTCCAAATAAATTTATTTTGGTTTCGTCACTCCAGTGGATATTACGCCATTTTTTCTCAGCCTCCGGTCCGCACTAGGTTCTACGATCTAATGCAAATTTGTTCCTCATCTGTAAATGAGATCGCGATGTTCCCAAAATAAGACCGAGATGTTTCAAAATTGTTCACAAAATGTTGCCAAAAAGAGCACCAAGTGGTCTTAAAACGTTACCAAAATGTTTCTAAAAGAAGACCGAAAGTTTGTAAAACGAACCCAAAAAGTTACCAAGTTGAGCCCAAAATGGTATTAACGCAACACCTAAACGATAATGAAGATCGAACAACGGGTCTTAAAATTGCATTCATGAAATGACACCGCAGTTCACAGTTCACAAAAAAAAGCAGGGTTACTCTACTTGATTTCGGAAGATTTTGAACGACATATTTTTCTGAGTGTATCCTCTAATAACTTCACCGTACGATACACAAATTCCGGGTGATTTCCAGTGGGCGCAACATCTGAAAGATTTCACCTTATTCGTAGACGCATTTATGCAGGCCAATATCGACAACACGATTTTCGAGCGACCCCCATTCCACGATAGCAAACAACTGACTCCAAAAACTTTTGATGCAGTAATATAGCATAAGTCTCACTTGTCATGTAGCCGTCAAGTTGGAGTGGATGCGATCAATGGTTCTCGAGAACGAGAATGTACCAAAATTTGGTAAATTTTGGTTCGAGCCTATCAACTCAAGCATTGCTTGTGCTTGCAGAGTTGACTTAATATTTTATCTGTCTATTCTTTTATTACTTCTGTCTACTTTAAATTCTTGTTTCAATAGATTCTGCTCTTATTTTAAATATAATAAATAGCTGCTCTTTCTTGAACTCACACTGTCTTTCACTTTTGCGTTCAGGCACTTGCTCACTGTTTAGCAAAGATAAAAACTAGAGGATGTATCAATCGAATCGAATGTTAGCGAGACAGATACATGGCAAAATTTCCGATAAGTCTCGAACTTCATCAATAATCTTTGGATGCATGGGGAATCATTAATCAATTTCTTGGCCGTGATTAAATGCTCTTTGGCTGCTCATCTCTTCTTCTGAGGGATTCCCCTTTCCATTTGATGAAATCAAAATTGGACCAAAAGTCACTGTTTTTTTTTCTCTTTCAACTCTTTTGTAATTAAATTAGCGTTCACAAATGCAGCAGCTGGCCATGATTAATCATAAAACACACAGAGACCACCAAACTTGGCTTAATTAAAAACCACAAACGCATCTAAAATCTAAATCCAAATCTTCATCCTGCTGGTTATCCGTGAGAATCTCTTTTGGCGCATGCAAATTAGAATTTTCGCATTTTAATTGGCTGAGCAAGGCGCAAGGCGACAAGCGAAGGCAGTTGGAGCAGTAGTTGACCCCCAGTTGCATGGCGTGGCAACTGGCATTGCTGGCGACGCCAACTGCCATTTGATTTTATGATTATGTCGATGTGCCATCATCAAATGCAAATCCGAGAGGCTGAGGCGAATGTTGGCGTTTTTAATTGAACAGTTTTGCTGTTGCTGTTGTATTTCGTCGCTCACCTCCCGCCGTGTAGAACTGAGCAGCATGACACCGGAGTTCCAGGTAAAGCTATGGCCCAGGGGTGGCGGCTGCAGATCTTGACTGGCCCTTTTGTTCGAGAAAGTTGCCTCAAAGACGTTGATTTCCCGCCACAAGTTAGGGGGTTGGTGGTGGGTTGTAGCTGGCGGTGGTGGCGGTGGTACCAAAGAAACCGTGGGAAGATTTCCTACACAAAAGCCGAGAAGTCGCTGCAGCTGCAACAGCCTTCGCAGCCGCGCCAGTGGGGTGTTAATGGAAGGTTTCTACACTAAAATCTACTTAAGTTTTTATCCGCCAGATTTGCATAAGACAAGCGACAACTTCATCAACAAATCAGACGACTTGCCAGTGAGTGTGAGTGAGGACGCCCACTATTGTGGCTTTTTTGCCAATTCTCCAACTGGCCTACACCATTTTGGTTTTATTTGTTGCTTCGTTGTCAGTCGTCGTCGGCGTTTCCGTCGTCGCTGTCTCATTTCAATAAGTTATTGTTGTAGTTGTCCAACACACACACACACACACTCACACGCGCGCACACCTACAGACACCTACAACAAAATTTGTACGAATCGCGTAAACGCGTTTTTGCGTTTCGTTTATTCTCCCTGCCCACAATTCACACACACCAGCAGCCAATTGCCTGGGTATGGGTGCCCCAACGTGTGTATGGGTGAGCTACTATTCGTTCATTCACAAATTGTGGCTGCTGCCGTTTTTGTTGTTATTTTTTTTGTTTTTGTTTTGCTGCGTCGGAGAGCCGAGAGAGCGCAAAACCACTGCATAGGCATTTCAAGTTCAAAACCCAAAACCGAAGTTATTTGCCGGCATTTGGCTCAGAGCAGGCGAGAGAGCAGAGTAGGTGTTCGTGTGCCAAGGTGGTAGCGAGTGTGTGTGTGAGCTGAGAAAGTCACACATATAGAAAGAGAGCGAGAGCGGGCCAATTGGTGTTTTTATCCGCACAGTTTTTATCCGCCTGTGATTTGTAGCTAAGTTTTTTGTGTTGTGGAAAATTTTTTTATAAAAATATTTAACTTGAAATTGTTATTTTATGATAAATTTTATTTAAAAAAGGTTGAGGAAAAAATAGGTTTTTTACTCCTAATCTTGGTATCTTACTAATGACAGAAAACCATTATGATAACCGCTGATCCAAGTAGTTTTGTGTAAAACTGTACTTTTATTCCGTTATTGATCACTTGCACGGAAAACTCTGTTCTTAGTAGGCCTCGCGATGTGAAATAGGGAAATATTAAAGAAGATCTAGTGCTGCGAAGGCAATGGATTGTTGTGCCCTCGACGTAACAACAATAAATTTCAAGCACCGCAACTGTGTGACTTAGTAGATGGCGAGCTAAGCACTAAGTGCCCTGAGTTACGGGTATATCGAAGTCGGGCAAGACCGACTTCAATTATATTTGTATGCCATTTCCAACGTAAAAGATCTGATATTCAAGAATGGATTAGAGCAGCGTAGAACTCCAAAATCAAACAGAAAGGTAGCATTAATTTCACAACAGATTTTTGTGGTTGTATTTTGTTTTCGGCATTGCTTTGAAGAAGAATAAAGTTTTGGGCTACGAGGGACGTTGCCCATCTCTGAATTAGACTATTCAATTGAAGCTGTCAGCCATCAACGCAGTTGACTGAAGATTATTGGAAATCAGAATTTAAAATCCGAATCCCACAATCGGTAGGGGAAGGGTTTTCTTGTCCAAAAAATCGAAAACCGGAAAAGGCCCGATAGACTAGTTCTCAATTCGACTTCCCCAAACATTTCGCTACTTAAAACTGGTTTTTGGACTAGATTTGGTCTCTAAATTACAAAACTTATCCGGAAGTGAAATTAAGAACTAGGCTGATAAATGTTTGGAAAGTGCTTTGAAAACGCTCTCATTTCTGGGTCCAGAAAAACAAATATTTTTGTCTTTAAAACCAAAGAAACTTGTAAAGAAACCAATTCTAAGTTGTGTTATCGTCATTCGGAACTAATGAATGAATCCATCAGTGATTCTTTACCAAGTGCATCTTCTGATGAACATGAAGTGGAATCGAAAGCCTAGTAACTAGCAAATATCAAAATAAGTGACAAATATTAAATCAGTGACCAACTTCATTTAAAGATTTCAGAGGAGCGCTTTTTTTCTACTCTTTAATTAGTTTTATTGAGCCAAGGAGCCAGTATTGAAAAAAATGTTTTGAAAGACTAACTAATGATTAAGTTAAACTAT